>JAQHUG010000079.1:5536295-5548956 GCA_028555095.1 Dicrostonyx torquatus
CGTGTTCCTCTTGAGGGAGTTCACTTAAATATTCTGTGGTAGTGGTCCTGAGCCCCGCTCCCGAGGGAGGGGTTGGGACCTGACCTGCTGGGATTTGGAGTCCAGAGTGCTAACTCTCAGGGTCAGGGGGCTAGGATAGATGCAAGGGGCTGGGGCCTAAGCTCCCAACTTAACACCATGTGGGGCTTGGAAAGTTATAACCGTGTGACGGTTTCTGCCTTGCTCTCTGCCTCATAGTCCGCAGTGGTGTGAACAGCCTTTACCACATGCTCCCTCTGCTGCGAAAACACCTGCTCCACCATGCCTTCTCATCATGATGGAATGGATCCCTCTGCAACTGCAAGCCAAAATAAAGCTTTCTTTTCTCAAGCTGCTTCTTTCGGGAGTTATGACCATGCTTGCTGTGGAACAGTCTTTTTGTACACTGTGAAGATGTGTTGCTTTCATTGGTTTAATGAAGAGCTAAATGACCAATAGATAGGCAGGAAGAAGTTAGGCAGGACTTGTGGACAGGGAGAGAGCTCTCTGGGATGAAAAAGGGTAGAGTTGCCAGGAGACATGGGGAGAAGCCAGCCAGGGAAGAATAAATGGGATGTAGGTAATAAAGCCACAAGTTAGAAAGCAAACTGATAGAAATGAAGGAAAAGTTAGAAGAGTTAGTTAGAAACAAGCCTAAGCTATTAGCCAATTTTTATAATTAATAAGAAGTCTCCATGTAGTTATTTGGGAGCTGGCTGGCAAGACAGAAAAGTCTGCCTATACATACCTGTCAAGGTTCAAATAAGTAACAGTTACCTTTCCTTTCTCCTTCTAAGCTCTGATCCTTCTACATACATGGGAGAAGGAGGAGAGGAAAATGGGAAAAAATGTGAGTAAAGAAGATAGGATGTTGGGTTGAGGAGGTGGCTCAGTGGATAAAGTACTTGTCATACAGGTGTGAGGACCAGAGTAGATCCGCAGGACCCATGGAAAGAGAGATGTGGTAGCATTTATAACCCCAGCCAACTGGGAAATGGGAGGAGAACACAGGAGAGTCTCCAGTTTGCAGACGAGCTAGTCTGACCTGGGCAGTGGTGAAAAAGAGACCCTGCCTCAAACAAGATATAAGGAGAGGACTGACTACCCAAGGTTGTCCTCTGATAGCCGAACATGTGCCATGGCATGCATGCATACATGTATACATGCACACAGATGTACACACATTTTAAAAAGAAGATAAGATGAAAAAAGTTGGAAAAAATGGAAGAACAAGGAGCAGGGAAGGGCTCAGCATGATGGCACTGGGACCAACTTAGAAACAGAGGTGGGAGAAGGTGAGAACACTGAGGATCTGGGTGAGTGCTCACTTTTACAACTCCTCAGACACTGATGGGCCAGGAAAGCAGAGAGCACTGAGAGGAAACCCAGCCTGACTTGCCTTGCAGTGACACCCCCAAATCCTCCCATCTGCTGAGCTATTTCAAAACACATGTAATTGAACAGTCCTTCCCACATCAACAGAGACCAGCAAACCATGGTCAGTGGGCCAAATCATTGGATTTGTTGATAAAGTTTTATTGGAACACAGCCACATTCACTGCTGTGTTGTCTATGGCCACTCTCAAACTGGCAGAGTTAGTTAGCAGCAATAGGGACTGTGTGGTCTGTAGACCCTAAAATATTTACTAGCTGACTGTTTACAGAAAAAGTTTGTCAACCCATGGGTGTTATTTCTGGTCTCCTGCACATTCAGAGTTCTAAAATTGCTTATCAATTCTTCAGCACTTCTTTTCAAACCAATCATCAAATATTTATAGAAGCCTACTATATTAGAATATTCTCTTTTGGTTTCAAGGGATGGAAAAATTCAGCGGAAGCAGGCTTAAGTTAAAAATGAGGGTAGGGTTTGGGATGGTTATTGTCTTGTATAACTGAAAAGCCCAGGGACTGAGGGATGGAAAGCATGGCTGAGTCCAGGAGTTCAAATGACAGTGATAGAATAGGTTGGCTTCTCACCTGGTAGGGTGGCACATGCCTGTAATTCTTACACTTGAGAGTCAGAGGTAGGAGGAGATCAAATTATAAGATAGTCTGAGCTATGTAGTGAGATCCTTTTGAAACAAACACACAAATAAAATAACCTCCACTGCTAATGACAAAAGCCCTGCTTTTATGGGACAGAGTGTAGCAGAGATGACAGGACTTCAAGTCCATGGCCAGGTTACAAGAGTCTCCCTTAGTCCATGCTATCTGTCCTAGTTTGTGATAAACACCACAGCCAAAAGCAACTTGTAGAAGAAAGGGTTTATCTCAGCTCACACTTCCAGATCATACTCCATCACTGAGGGAAGCCAGGGAAGTGTTGTAAATAGGCGGAGAGGTGTGTGTTGTGTTCCCCAGCTGCCAGCTCCCAAGCCCCCAGCCACTGGCCCGCTCAGCTACTGGTGGCTGCCTGCACCCGAAATAACCACGTGACAAACTGGATTCATTTAAACTCTGCCCGGCTTATTATCACTAGCCTTTTCTTGGCTAGCTCTCATAATTAAACTAACCCATTATAAAAGTCTGTAAGTCACCACGTGGTGACATACCGGAAAGGTCTAACCTGCATCCATCTGCGATGGTGGCTTGTGGCTCTGCTCACTTCCTTCTTCTCCTCTCAGAACTTCCGTTCTGTCTACTCTGCCCACCTAAGGGTTGACCTAACTATAAGCCAGGCAGGTCTTTATTTAACCAATCAAAGCACAGAAATACAGGTGGACCCTCCCACAGGGAAAGAACTCTTGGCATGAACTATAGCAAAGACCCTGGAGGAATGCCGCTTTCTGGCTCATGCTCACAGAGCTTTTTCTTTTCTTTTCTTTTCTTTTCTTTTTTTTTCAAGAATGGGTTTCTTTGTAGCTTTGTAGCCTGTCCTTGGACTTGTTCTGTAGACCAGGATGGCCTCCAACTCACAGAGATCGATCCTCCTGTCTCTGCCTCCCAAGTGCTGGGATTAAAGGTGTGTGCCCACCACCACCCAGCTCAGATAGCTTTCTAATATACCCGGACCCTCTTGTGTAGGGATGGTGTTGCCCATGGTTGGCATATTATTAATTATTGATTATTAATCAAGATAATCTCTTAAAGATATGGCCATAGGCAAGTGTGGTTGAATCAATTCTTCAGTTAAGTTTTTTCCTCCCAGGGTGACTCTTGGTTGTATCAAGTTGATAAAAACTAACCAGGACACAAGCAGAGGAGATGGATTGCTAGTTCTGGAAGCATCAGTAGCCAGATCCCGCCCCCCCTTTTAAGAACTTAATAACAATTACTTATTACCAATCTGCAAGATCAACTAAGCCAGTCTCATACATGGCTGAAATCTACTGTAAGAGGCAAGCCCAGAAGCCCAAGGCAAAGCAGAGAAGACAGATGGGACAAGAAGACAAGTCCTTGACCACTCTAAAATGACAAATGTCCTCTCTTTCTACCTTTTGATCTCACTTCTTGAAGGATCAGGTCTTAATGGATGAAAGTCTCTTTCCTGAGGAGTTTAGACTGTCTGGTTCCAGATGCAGAAAGAGAATCCTCCATTTAGGCCCTCCACCCTCCTAATGCTGTGACCCTCTAATACAGTTCTTCATGCTATACTGACCCACAACCATGAGCTTATTTTTATTGTTACTTCATAACAATTTTGCTACTGTTATGAATTGTAATACAAATATCTGTGTTTTCTAATGGTCTTAGGTATCTCCTGTGAAAGGGTCCTTCGACCCCCAAGGGGGTTGTGACCCGTGAACTGCTGGTTTAGGGACTAGAGAGATGGCTCAATGGTTAAGGTTGCATACTGCTCTTGCAGAGGACCCCAGTTCTGTTCCCATAATCCATGTCGGGCAACTCACATCTGTCTGTAATTCCAACTCCAGGATGATCATACACCTCTGGTCTCCAAGGATACCTACACTCAGAAGCACATATCTACACAGAAGCACAGATCTACACAGAAACACAGATCTACACAGAAACACAGATCTACACATATCTACACAGAAGTGCAGATCTACACAGATCTACACAGAAGCACACATCTACACAGAAACACAGATCTACACAGAAACATGGATTTACACAGAAGCGCACATCTACACAGAAACACAGATCTACACAGAAACACAGATCTACACAGAAGCGCACATCTACACAGAAGCGCAGATCTACACAGAAGCACAGATCTACACAGAAGCACAGACCTACACAGAAGCACAGATCTACATAGAAACACAGATCTACACAGAAGCACAGATCTACACAGAAACACAGATCTACACAGAAGCACACATCTACACAGAAACACAGATCTACACAGAAGCACACATCTACACAGAAACACAGATCTACACAGAAGCACACATCTACATAGAAGCTTCCATATCTGGGTTGACAGGGCTTCTTAGGATCTAACTCTGGCTCTGTGGCTTCTATCCTGTTTCTAGGGTGTATAGGTGTCTCTTGTCCACCTGAGTTTGAAAACTGACCAGCGAACATATACATAATTGAAAATAAAATAATAAAAATCTGCAGAAATAAGTAGAGACCCAGGTCCCTTTCAGATGTCAGCAGCACAGATTTGTGTGTGTGTGTGTATCTCAACACAAAGTTTATGGTTAAAGACACAGTTAGCTTGGCCCTTCAGTCTCCGTGGTGGAGCTGTGAAAAGGTTGTGTCCCACCGCCGAGAAGTGGGACCATTTTCCCGGCACCTGGCTCCCAGCCGCCAGCTAGCTTATGCCTGAAATAACCACACAACAATTATATTCATTTAAATACTGCCTTGCCCATTATCTCTATCCTTTGCTTGGCTAACTCTTGCATCTTATTTCAACCCATTATAAAAGTCTGTATGTCACCACAAGGTGGTGACTTACTGGATGATTCTAAGGTACGTCCATCTTGGGCGGGAGAATCATGGCGTCTGCTCACTTCCTTCTCTCTCACAGCCTTCCTTTCTGTCTACTCCACCCACCTAAGGGCTGTGTCCTATCTTACAGGCCAACGCAGCTTCTTTATTAACCAATGAAAGCAACAGAAATAAAGAAGGACCCTCCTACATCAAAAAGGCCTGATCTGGGGAGGCTAGACTAAGGGACACTGTAGTTATGGCATTCCTCAGCTCCTGGGGCAGGTTTGTGAGACTACTACATAATCATCAGCTTCCTCAGGATTCACAAAAAAAATGTGGGAAACACCGAGACTGCTGAAAAAATAATATGCTCTAGGACCCAAAGCAAAGGGAGATGGCAGGTCACGGGGAGCAAAAGGAAGGCTGCAAAAGCTTTTTCAAAGAACATGTGGACCTTTTTGTGAAGGGCTCAGAAACATAGGAAAAGTCATCAGACATAAAAAGAGCAGGCGAAAATACAGACACCCTGTTTGGGGTGGGAGCGCCAGGCCAGAGTGAGGAAACAAAGGTTGTAGCTGTCTTTGGGTGGAGGATCCAGAGAGTAAAGGGGACATCAAAGGCCCCGCCAGGGGCAAGACTCCTTCCTACCTCTTTAGTTTCCTTGGTTCCCAGTCAGTCTCTTCAAGGCTGGAAAATCTTTTCCTTGGTGGTAAGGGAAGTCCAGGACCCATCTCTCCCAAACTGCTACTTAAGAACCACATCCCATAGCCCAGGACTCTCGGGACTTTTATAATGGTGGAACTGCCTCTGACCATGGCAGGAAGGTCTTGTCCTAGCCTCCTGTTTCCATGGCCCCCACTGGTGTTCCTCTGATTTTGTGCCTCTCAAAGAGGGCAAGACTCTCAGGAGGCCATGAGACAAAGGGTTTGCACCCACATGGCAGCTACTTGTTTTCCTCCCTTTGGACTCCAGATACCTGGAATTCCTAACTCTCTGTTCTGTGGCTTCCATCCTGTTTTCAGGATGTGTGGGTGTGTATTGCCTACCTGAGTCTGAACATTGATCAATGAACAGAAGATGGGAGGGAGAGCCTGTGCAGCAAACATAACAGGATTAGAGGGGATCACTGGGGGCAGGGAACAAGGGAAGAGATGGCCACATCCCAGAAGGGTCTGTATAGAATGTGAAGAAGCCTTAGAAATTAAAGCTCTGTCCAGGGACCTCAGGCCATTAGGAAGGCACATGGGTCAAGGCTGGTAGGCAGAACATTGCCTGCTTAACGTTTTGTTAGTGCTGTTGGTCATTTTTAAATACTTGGCCCAGCTTAGGAAGGCATCTGCTTGAACTCTTGCTGAAGGCTACAATGGCTGGGTCTGGCCCAAACATGACCTTGTGTTCTGTTCTGCTCAGCTTCTATCATGCTGGCAGGAGCAAAAAAAGGCAGGTCGGAGGTGTCAGGCTCTTCCCACTGTGGAATCAGACACTAGAAGATGTTTCTACAAACAATTAAAAGGCAAAACCTCCTGGGATCCTTAGCTGGGCTCCAGTGAGGCTGTGTCCCCATAGTCACCCTTCAGTGACACATGATGTCTGCAGAAAATTGCCATCCTGCTTGTGACAAGCGCCCTCTTTTCCCTTTACATTTGAGGAGCATGGGTGAGAGGAGCTCTTTCAGTGTAGCCCCTCCCTTTCCTTCCCTGAACTGGCCCGCACAGATGAAGCAAGCAGCAGTCTCTTGTCTCTGTAACAAAAATCAATAGCGATTTGGCCCCTGGCCAGCCTCATGCCACTGTGGAGAAGTCGGTCTCCATTGCCTTCCCTCTGATGAAGCCAGGGCACCTGGGTCTCCCTCTAAGGAAGCCTCAGTCTTGGTCTGAACTGATTTATAGCTGCAGGGATCAACTCTGCCTCAGGTGGCCCAGCCAGATGTCCTCAGCCCTAGAGAAGACTGAACTCTGTGTCCTGGGACAGCAGTCACAGCAGAGACACCCCCCTCTTTACATCCTAGGCTGACTGGGTGTGTCTGGGGGGGCATCTGGGAAAGACCCACCCTAAGGGAAAAGGGAGCCTGCTGGGCAGTAACAAAGCTATGGCTGTTATGGAGGGTTATATTGCTAGCTCTGTCCTGAGGCTTTGTATCCAGCCTGGCTATCCATTAACTAGGCTGAGATCCATTAGTGAGAGAGCCCTCAGTAAAGTCCTGCTGATTAACTCCCAAGGCAGTACTCAAAGGGACAACACTGCCTCTCCCTGCTCAAATGTAGGCAAGGAAGAGATCTGCCAGGTAAGCTCAGGGGACTAGATTTTCTTTGTGAGCCTCTGTAGGACAAGGTGAAGCTGGTCAATGCAGTGGCGGTCTGCTAACGTGGGCTGCAGCTACAGGCCCTGCCAGGGCCAGGAGTCCTGTCCTGAGGTTTCTATATCCAGCCTGGCTGCCCATTAGTAGGCTGGGAAGGAGAAGGAGGAGGTGGTGAAGACTGGGGAGAGAGAAGAAAGAAGGTGATGTCATAATGCCGTAGAGCCTTCCAATGGAAGGGTCGTTTCAAGCCTCGTTTCCCACCTCACCGCCTTGGGAAGTTTCAAGTTATTAAAAGCCACGTCTAGTCTGTGCTCATGTTGTTTCAGGTTCTCATTTCATGTTCATTGCTTCAATGAAATGGCACTTGCATCATCAACTCAATTCTACTGGGAGTTGCAGAGGGCGGGGCACAAAGGGTGTCCGATGAATTATCAGACATTCAAACCGGGAAATGAACTTCGGCTGCCCCACTACAGCTCCTGCTTCCTTCCCACCAAGCCACACCAATCTGGTTAGTTCTAGATAGTGGGGTTGCCATGCATGACAAAAATCAGGATGTGATTGTAATTCTTATCTTCCATTCTGTCTATATAGCCAGAGCATAAAAAAGAAAAGGAAATCAGATGTGGCTGCATGGAATGAGGGGTGCAGAGTTCATTAGACTCTGGTTTGAAACCTAATCAACCAGCTGTAGCACACGGAAGAACGTCCCCCCAAATCTGTCCATCTGGAGCCTGAGCATGTAACTGTACTTGGAGATAGGATTGTGGTGAACTGAGGGGACCCTACTATCGATAGCTGGTGTCCTTCCAAGAGAAGGAAGAGCTGTGTCTGGGTGGCTAAAACACTAGTCACACAAGCACGCATGCCGGACTCCAGCTCCCCAAACTCACAGCCGGGCTGGCAAACACAGCGGTGGACATGGTGGAAGGGGACAACCAATGACCTGAGGTTGTCCTCTGACCTTCTCATTTCATACACCCTGGCATACACACAACTGCACTCACACACGTGTAAACATTTATACAACACACACACACTTTTTTTCTTTAAGAAGAGAAGGAGGAAACACTCTGAAGCAAAGGTGATTGGGAAGGTGGCCTCTGCCATTTGACCAATGCAAGTCATGGAAGGACATCAAGTCTTGGGAGCGATCCTCCTGTTGTCACCTCCCATCTTGCTTTCTGGGTGCTGATATTACACATGCACAGCACCAAATATGACTTTTAAAACGGGTTCAGGCTTTCAGGCTTGCACGGATAGTGAGTGTCCACTGAGCCATCTCCTCACCACCTCTCACCTACTTTTTTCACAATGTGGCATGGGGAGTTAGCTCAGGTCCTGGTACTTATGCACCAAGCACTTACAGATGAGATCTCCACCTACCCTCATCCCCATCCCCTTTCATTCTTTCCAATTGAGGACACAATTGCACACAGGCCTGGGGCAGTAATATTTTAAAATTAGGGTTCCATAGCCTTTGGCTCACAATTGCTAGAGCCAAATAGCTTCTCTGCTTGGGATCTTGTTAATCCCTAGAGCAGGTGTGAGGAGAGGCTCCCTTGGGGACCATCAGTGGTAAGAGGAGAATGAAGACCCCACCATTGATTCTCACCACAGAGGCTGCTCAGGGCCATTTGAATGCTCTGAAAAGGCCACTAGGACACTTTGGGGGAGATCTATAGGGTCTCATTATCTGATCTCTTAAAAAGTCATAAAACCTGCCCAGTTTCCCATCTGTCTTCGAGTAACATCTGTAACATGGATAAAGAGAACACACTACATCAAGAAGAGCATCCAGCTGCTTCAGTGAACCAAGACCCCATTGAGTTTGCAGGCGATTTTCTCTTTGCCAGTGATCCTGACTGATTCCCTGTTTCCAAAGGATAATTATGCATTGATGATGTACTTCTTCCATCCCACAACCCTCCCATGTGTGTGTGTGTGTGTGTGTGTGTGTGTGTGTGTGTGTGTATGTGTGTACTTGCACATGCATGTGGAGGCCAGAGGTGTCCACCAGATGTCTTTAACGTTTACCATCTTATTTTTTGAGGCAAAGTCTCGCTGAATCCGAAGCTCATCAGTTGGCTGGACTGGTCACCCTGTGAGCCCCAGGGGTCCTCTTCTCTCTGCTTCCCCAGCAATGGGATCACAAGGTGTGCTGCCCGCCACACCTATCTATCCACTCAGGTCCTCATGCTTGGAGGAAAGGCGTCTTTACTGACCAAGCCACCTACATGGCCATGCAACATTCCTCCTATTCCTAAGGTCCCTCATGTCTCAATTTATGTTTCAAAAAATCCTGAGTAAAACGCTTTCTGCCAATGGGGTTATAGGGGAAATGGGTGAGGTAACCGAACTCCAGCATTGATGTATATTTCTGTCATCTTAGCATGGATATCCCTCTCCTCTGAGGACCCCCCCCCATACCCTGCTCTGACACTGGAGTCTGGATATACCATCTGTCTACCTAGGAGTGGAGTTCAAGGTCTCCACCTCAACAGTGCTTTTGCTTGCTTAGTCACCATAGCTGGTTCTGGGGAGCAAGAGAGCTAGCCAGAACCAAATAGAGGCCAGCCATGGTGTGCATGCCTTTAATTCCAGCACTCGGAAGGTACAGGCAGATCTCTGTCTGATTGTGAGGCCAACCTGGTCTATGTAGCAAGTTTTGGACCAGTCAGACCTATGTAGTCAGACCTGTCTCAAACAAAACAAGAACCAATGAGACACATTAAAGCATATGATGGGAAAGCTGGAACTGGGCTCCCAGCATTTCCTCAGTGGGATGAAGACTCTGAAGCTGGGCCTAGAGAGAGACTGTGTGAACAGGGACCTGGGCTCCCAGAGTTTCCTTATTGGGGTGAGACACTGCAGCTGGGCCTAGAGAGAGACTGTGTGAACAGGGACCTGGGCTCCCAGAGTTTCCTTATTGGGGTGAGACTCTGAAGCTGGGCCTAGGGAGAGACTGTGTGAACAGGGACCTGGGCTCCCAGCATTTCCTCAGTGGGGTGAGACACTGCAGCTGGGCCTAGGGAGAGACTGTGTGAACAGGGACCTGGGCACAGAAGGCACAAGATGAGGGGGAAAATGAGGAGCCACCACATAGCAGCTTTGAAAAACAACCACTCCGATATTCTGCCTTGGGGAGTTAAGTAGCTAATGGCCCACATCTGCCAGTGTCCTGTAACCATGGCTGCCCCCAGCCAGTGATTGAGCCCAGCAGGGTCCCCAGTGTAGGAAATGGGCCTGGCAACACGCTCAACTGCAAGGAAGCCTGACGAATGCAGTACTAGCCTGGGTAGCTGGTGATTAGCTGTGAGCAAAGCATTCGGTTCCCTTATTTGGTCTTCCAGGCATTTGGGGTGCTCTTCTGAGCAGTATCACGGAAGGGTCCCCCCTCAGAGTTCCTCAGAGGGGGATCTAATATCCTAAATAGCCTTTCTAGTGTTCCCCCTCTTCATCTACCATGTCTACTCCCAAGGTATAGCTTTTTGCTGTGGTGGTAGAAATGGTCTTTTCCGCTCGGAGGCAGGCCTGTGCCGGGTGAGCCCACAGAGAAAGCTTCTTCAAGTCTGCCTTTTTGCTGTTTCTTCCTGCTGTGTCTGGGGAAAAGAAGGGCCCCCTTGGCCACAGACTCTCCCTACCTGTAGCTTTTTCTCCTCAAGAGCTGACAATGAGGCTGCTACTTGGGGTGACACAGCTTTCTAGGCCCTCTCTGCTCACCTCCCCTGACTGCTGCTTGCCTCCTTGGTTTGATGGTGGACTGCTGGGCCCTTGCAGACAATGGAGGAACATTCCAGTTGTGGAGAAGGGCAGTGTAGGGTGCGATGACATGTGACCCCACTGGAAGATGAGGATCTTGGGGGAAGCCCGGGAAACTAACTGCACAGCCTGCCTTGGAGCCTGCCAGGGGCTCTGGGGCCTAGCGAAGTAGGATGGCTTCTTCCTAAAATGTAGCCTTTGGAGTCCAGGCAGGGTGTGAGACCTGCCCGTCACACTTACAAGCTGTGGGACCCTGAGAAAATGAGTGACATTTCCCTTCCCCGTTTAGGAAAAGGATGAAGGTAACATGGCTTCTTGGGGATATCTGAAGGGGCAGTTGAGGAAACCAGGATAAACCACACCCCTGGGGCTTTCAAACAGCAGGTGCTATTTATTGAGCTACACGGGTGAGGCTAGGGTTTAGTTTCTGAAGCATCCGGAGTCCCCACCACCACCACCATGGTGAGCCGTGAGCTCCAGCTCATGTTTTCCATACCCAGTAGTCTGCCCCGTGTCTGTCCACCTTCTCTGACCCCTCCTCTTTCTGTGTACCCACTCTTTCTTCCTATCTTAGGCTACAATTCAGGGAGTAGGCCCAAGGAACTCCTTTCTACTGGCTGTCCATGATCAGGGCTTCCTCTGGTCTAGCCAGCCAGGAAGGTCCTTGATGCTCGACAGACTGGAGTCATGAAACATGAGGGTTGCTGGGTGCAGGTAGTGCCACAAGCTCTGGGAATGATCGTTCATCTTTTTTTTAGTTATTTGCAATTCCGTTCTTTTTTGTTTCTTTTTTTTAATACTTATTTGTTTTTATTTTATGTGTATGGGTGTTTTGTCTGCATGCGTGTATGTGTACCACATGCATGCGGTTCCTGAAGAGGCCATCACCTTCCTAGAAGTGAAGTTGCAGATGGTTGAGAGCCGCCACGTGGTTGCTAGGAATCAAACTCCGATTTTATGGAAGAGCAGTCAGTGCTCCTAACCACTCCAGCCACCACTCCAGCCTCATCGTTCTTGTAACAGGCATGGTCTAAAGGAAGATATTCTAAAGGGACACTTGGGTCTCTCAATTTGACTTTCAGATGATTGAAACAGTGGGTCCCAAAAGAAATGGGAATTTCACCATAAATCTCATGATGGGAGAGGGAGAAGGCCCCAGTCGGAGAGGAAACTTAATCTCCCTCAAGGAGACTTCACACAATTCTAACAATTTGTTAGGCAACCTAACAGAATGAGCCTAAAGCTGAGAAAAACAGGACCATGGTGAATGGGACCACCCCTTTCTGGGATGCTTAGATGAGCAAATCCTTGGCCATCTCACATCAGGACCTAGAAGAGGGGCTTGGGGGATCCCAGCGTGGCCGTACAGAGTAAACTCTCCATTCTCTGCTTTCCTCTTTTAATTGGCTTGTTGAGGACTGGTGGCTGGTCCTGACTCAGGGTGCAGTTGTGACCCTCAAGATCAGTAACAATAGGTGTGTGTGGATGTGTGCGCTCATATGAGAATGTGTGTGTGGAGGCCATTTCCTTTACTGAGGCCCGGTCTTTCCCTGACTCCAGAACTCATGGATTAGGCTAACCTAGCTAACCTGTTAGCTTTGGGGATCCCCTCCTTTTGGCTCCCAAGCGCTGAGATCACAGACAGACCACCATGCACACCTGGAGCTCTTGCTTTTCCGGCAAGCATTTTAATTGAGTCTTCTCACGGGCTCTTTGCAATCCTAAAGCACAGATGGA
>JAQHUG010000079.1:5573407-5584305 GCA_028555095.1 Dicrostonyx torquatus
GAGGTAGGGAGGGGAGCAGAAAAAAATGTAGAGCTCAATAAATATCAATAAAAAAGTGTAAAAGAAAGTGAGCAGGGGATGTGACAGGGTGGGGATGGTGTGGTCTTCTCCCTCGGGTGTGTCCCCAACTGCACATCACTGGCTCAGCATCATTAGCATTCAGCATGTGCTGAAGGAAGAAGGAAGGAGGGAGGAGGGAGCAAGGACAAGGAGAAAGACGCCAGTTAAAAGGGTGGCTGTATATAGAGGATCCATGAGCGCAGGGCTATAGCTCAGTCGTTAGAGCAGTTACCTCGCATGCACAAACGGTGGAGGCCCCGAATTCAATCCCCAGCACTGTATGAACAAGCGTGGCGGCAAATGTAATCCAAGCATGTTAAATGTGCATGTAAGATCGGAAGTGCAAAGGTCACCCTCAGCTATACAGTTTAAGACCAGCCTGCGGTCCATGAGACCTTGTCTTAAAAAAGAAAAAAACACTCCTCCCAAAACACTCTGGGGCATTTGCGAAGGCACACAGCTCTTACAAAGTATGGAGTGCCTAAGAACTGTCTGAGTAGTTTTCAATTACCAGAGGGGAGGGGAGGGAGGTAAAAGAATTGTCTTCACTTTGCTTGGATTCACCTGGCTTCTGGGCAGAACATTCAAGGCCTGGCTAAGCAACATCCTCTGCCGGGCTCCCTGGGGCCTGATGTTGGAATCCCATTCAGACCCCGAGGGTTTGGAGTTCATTTTCTTTTGGCAAACCATCAGCTTTCCTTTTCTAAAGGAAAATATAAAATATAAAAAGACACTCACATAACATCTTGGAGATCAAATGACTCTTGGAAAATTGCATTTTGATGAGTGAGGGAATCCAAACATATGGATTAAGTTCTCTTTAGATCTCCTGGGGGAGATGAGGGCCAGCCGTGAGCAGGGCTCAGCAGGCCCAGGCAGCAATGTTCTGTACCTCTTAGGAATATGCAGTGGGTGCACAGAGGGAGGGCTGAGCTGTCTCAGGCCCTGACAGGGCTGTTGACCACATTCCAGCTGGCTCAACCGCAGGGGAAGCATGCACTTTAAAAAAAATGACTGCTTCCTTTCTTCTGACTTCCCTTACCCCAGGGGGCCGAGCTTTAGGGTCTTATTAGTGACTGGAAAGGGTAGTGGGTTGCTGTTCCATCTGTGTGATTTATCCCAGGCAGCAACCTCCCAGTTTCTCCCTGGAGGAAACGCCAGAAGGATCCGCTGAAGCCAAATATTTGCAATCAGGTACTTAGGTGAGGGCACTGATTCTTTTTATGGCCTCGTTCCTATCTCAATTTTGCTGATGCAGCCAGGCTCAGACTCTGGGACCTTGCATCAAGCATGATTCATGCTGTCGCTGCTGGGAACGAGCGCCACCAGGCACCAGCCCTTCCAGCTTTCTTACCTAACACCAGGAGCAAGACTGTGCTGACCGCTGGCTTAGTGATGAATGCAGCTTGCAATGCACCCAGTGAGGCTGTGCGGCAGTTCGTTTCGCCCTCCCAACCCACCTCACCAGGACAGCTGCTGCTCTGCCTGCTTTACAAACGAGTAAACCGAGGCACACAGATTCTGCAGCCTAAACCCAGGCTACACCGCTAGTAACTGACAGAGCTGGGATTTGGACCAAGGGTTTTACCAATGCCAGATGTATCCTCACATCTATTACAGCCTCCCAAATGTCATGTGCTTTGGCTGCTGGTGAGGATGGCTGTTCTGCCATGGTGTGGCTGTTGCCCTCTTGAACTGTCATTAGCTGTGCTCACCCAGGGAGAGCTGCATAAGATTGGGCCCATTAACTTTGCATCCTGGAGGTGAAGAGGTACTTACAGAGCCTCTCACCTTCATGAGGATTCTCAGATAGGTGTCACTAGCTTGGTGGGGGAGCCTTGCCCCTCCTCTAAGATCTGTAGACAGAACATGGTTAGTTGCTGGGAGAGGGGCTCACCAGGGCCCATGTCACCCTGAAGATATACAGGCAGTTAAAGGGTACTGGAGAGAGATTGTATCTTCCATGATGTGGTTGATTTTAAGTTGTCCATACTCCTATAAGTAACTAAACTCATCCCCGAGACAGCAGCACTGTCTGAAGCTGGAGCCGCACTCACCACGTCCTCGTGATTGATGTGTTCCTTCCTTGAGGAGTCCCTAGAGCGTTCAGAGTAGCCAGGTTGATTGGTCTGACCAACCTCTGCCCAAGGCAGCGAAGCAGCAGGGAAGAGTCCAATAACTGACAGCTATAGAGACAAATCAGCTCCACTGCTACTACCGTCCCGCCTCCTCCTCCCCTCACGTAGCCCAGGCTGTCCTTGAACTCAGAGACCCAACTGCCTCTGCCTTCCAATTGCTAGAATTAAATGTATGTGCTAGCATGCCTGACTCTCAAGTCAGCGTCTAACACCCCAACGTCTTTAAAGGAAAAAGATGAAGCATTAAAAGGGTGCTTATCATAAAGACCTATTGGGAACACTATCAATACTGCAACAGTACTGAACGGTGACAAGTGTCTAACCCCTGCTTCACTGTCCCCAGCAGAGATGAGTCCCTCTGATCTGTTTCACTCCTACCACCTGACAAAAATCTCCCACACCCTCCAACTAGGTTTCATGTATCCATAAGGCTATTGATGCTTGATTGGTTGGGCCTGGCGCTAGACTGGAACTCGGAGCCTTGCGCATAGTAACCAAATGTTCTACCATGGAGTTACACCTCCAGCCTTCGGGAAGGCTTTTTAGAAACTGGTCAGCTAGCCAGAACACCTTGCTTCTCCATGGAGGCTATCCAATCACTCTCCAGTATAAAAGTGGCTTCTACTGCTATGGGGAGCCCATCAGAAATGACCACTCGGAGGCAGTTAATAGCCAACTGAAAGTCTATTCCTACTGGCTAGAATGACACTCAGGTATATGGGACTCAAGTATAGTACCAGGTGTTTAGAGCAAGGGGTTTTAAAAATCAGAAACTACATCCTGGTATCTCACTTGGCAACTGCAGGGGAGGTTTTGAGCAAGCAAGCAATTTAACAGATGCCACAATAAATTTGCTGGGGCATCTTGACCTCAGGTTCCTAGAATAGAGTTGGGTTATTTTCCGTGGGATTCTCCATTAAGGAGATCAAATTCTAGCCAAACCTAAAATGGCCTCAGCAAAAATGCAAGATGGAGTACCTCTTCACTGTCTTGTCCGACCACCCTGTGCTGATTGGGGCCCAGCTTTGAATGGAACACACCCACGCTCCATCTTCTGCTAGGACACTATACTTCCACAAACTACAGACTCCTGAGCTGCACAGCTGGGAAGACGAGACAGTTCCCCGGAAGTGACTGTATTGGTTGAATTGGCTCCTCCATGGCGGTTGTGTTAGCTCTTCTGTGTTGGTTGGGTTGGCTCCTGTGATCTGGTTTCTGGGCACTTGTTGGAGTGCCTACACTTCACTGTAGGTTCTCCCAGGAGAGTCACTGATTGGATGAGGCCTGTTGCTGGGTTTACAGAAGAGAGAGTTGGGGAAGCAAGGCTCAGAGGGAGGAAGAACAAGCATTGGTGACAGAGCTGGCTCTGTGGTGGACTCTCCAAGGTTTACACAATACCAAAACCCTGGGAAGCTCATACTATCTTCTTTCGCTGAAGAAGAAACTGAGGCCAGGAAGGACCAAGAGCTCAGCCAAAGCCACATATTCATTAAAATCAGGATGAAACGACAAATTCCTGTCCTGAGTCCAGAGTCTTCTCTGATGGACAAGTCTGTACTCTTATTTTGAGGCAGGATCTTGCGATATAGCTCATGCTGGCCTTTAGTGCATGATCCCCCTGCCTCAGATCCTGAGTTCGCCTGAGTTCTGGAGTTACTAGGATACCACCATGTTTTACTTGAGGGTACTGTGTTGATTTGAGTTCTCCAAGGAGCTGATCCCAAGAAAACACACATAAGAGAGACACTAAAAACACTGCCTGGGAGGGAGAGGGGAAGCGGACAGGTGAGGTGGGTCCTGTCAGAATGTGGACTGTGGTGCAGCTGTGATGCAGAAGACGTGCACTGGGGGATGGAAACTCCAGAGCCACAGTCCAGCTGCAAGGAAGGCCAGCCAACCCAATGGACATCCTCAGGCCAGGCTCTCAAAGAGGAGGCCCACATGTCCCCAGAATGATCCTGCACTGTGCTTTGCTGCCGGAGGTAATGATCCAGGAAACTCTTCTCGAACGTCACCTCAGGTTGGCACACGTTGAGCCTCCATAGAAAAAAAGGAATTAAATCAATGCTGAATAGGTTTCCATGTAGCCAATGGTTCCATGCTGGGCACACCGTGGAACAGAAGCAGCAACAGCAGCCCAAGAAGGGCCATTCAGACACCAGCACAGTGATACAGTGTGTGTGTGTGTGTGTGTGTGTGTGTGTCGGGATGGGGGGGAGGTAATAGGAGCACTTCTGCCGAAGATCAAGTTCCAGAGACATTTCCTGAACCGCTCTGGAAGAGAGCGAAACAAAGAGCTGGTAATGGAGCCTGCTATGATGCCTGCCGACACATGGCAGAAGGAGAATCAACTCACAAGTTCTCCTCTGATCTCTATACTAGTGCTGAGGTGTATGCACCTACAGACACCACACACACACACACACACACACACACTCACACACTAAATAAATAACTGCTAAAAAGATGTTTTAAAAGAGTAAACCAAGATAAGTTGGTGTGCACTAAGATCTTCAGTTCCCAGCACCACATAAACCAGGCATGCTGGGAGCTGGAGAGACGGCTCAGCGGGCAAAGTGCTTGCTGTATAGGCATGAGGACCTGGGTTCAGATCCCAGACAGATGTAAAAGTGGGTTCTGGGGCCATGTTTGTAACCCCAGCACTAGGGGAGGGAGAAAAGGGGGTTCCAGGAGGCTCCCTGGACATCCAGTCTAGCCTGGACAGTATACTCCAAGTTCAGTGAGAGCTTGTCTGATAAACAAGGTAGAGAACAGTAGAGAAAGACACCCGACATCAGCCTCTGGCCTCCACACATGTATGCACACACAGGAGTACACATATGTCCATACACCATACACATGCACAAGAATACCCAAAAACTAAGCAGGTAGTGCATGCTTGTAATCCCAGCACTCAGGAGGTGAAAGCAGGGGACATTGAAATTCAAGGTCAATTTTGGCTACATAGAGAGTTCAAAGGTCAACCTTGGCTACATAGTGAGTTCAAAGGTCAACCTTGGCTACACTGGGAATTCAAAGCCAGCCTGGGTTGTAGAAGACCCTGTCACAAAGAAACATAAAACACAAAGCTGATTTGTGAGAAATGGTATCTGAAGACAGGAAGGCCAGTCAGGAGTGGGCAGGACTGCCAACAGAGAGAAATGGTTTTGGAGAGGATGCCACGTGGTTGCTGCATGCTGGACCTGGACAGCCCCGGTGTCCTGGGAATTGCGTCTTTCCTGGAGCCCAGAGGCTGCTCTCGGCCCAGCTGGCAGTTCGTTTAGTGTTTCTGATCTCAGGAATGGTTTTTTTTCAAAGGCAGAAAAGGAATGTCACGCTTTTGTGAGGCAGGTGATAAACGCTCTGTCTCAGGGGACCAGGTACCAATTAGGGCCAATTAAAACTGAATTCCCATCATCTGGGAGCAGGAGATAATGGAACTCTCCTGTCCCATGAAACTGTGCATGTCACTCAGGAGTTCATCTGCTTAGAGAATGGACTCCGTGGGAAAATACTTGTACTGGTCACTCCTGGAGTTGAGAAGAAAGAAAAGCCGAGTGGGCAAGATGACTCAGTAGACAAAGATACTCGATGCCAATCCTGATGATCTGAGTTGAATACCCAGGTCCCACATGGGGAAGGAGAGCACTAAATTCTGCAAGTTGTTTTCACATCTCCACACATACAATAAATGAATAAATGTCATAGTCGAACTTTCCCCAATGAGTCTTGCATTTTCCAGCACCTTCTATTGTCAGTGCTTAATTGACTTCCAACCATTTCAACCTGAGCTTAGGGTGCTTCCAAACCACAGCTCGTAAACGTGGGCTCGTAAAACTGTGCTCAGGACACTGAAGGAGGAATGACAGAGACTGACATACTGGCCTACTATTCCCTCTGGCTCCCCATCCCCCTTTGAACTATCCTGTCTTTTCAGTCTTTGATAAAAGGGGTAAGGAGGCACCCGATAATTTCCAGGAACATAATTGAGTCACCCAAGTCAAGAGCTTCAGGAAATTCTCCCAGGAGTCCCAGCACTCTTTGGCCCAAGCTCTGTGTAAGCCCTCAGATCAATTTGAATCAAGCTGATATGTTCATTTGTACTACGGAGCATGATTAATTTCAAATCAGTTAAGCTCCTTATGATATCATGATTAAGAAGCCAATGTTACAAAATGTTAATATGAAAATCACAAATCGTATCTGAGAAGTGAGATCTCCACCCAACGTTTGATAAGAGCTCACCAGAATCACTACTCAGGCAGCATGGCAAACAAGGAGGTAAGCTGAGGAAGCTGGCTTCACCAGGTTCACCAGGGATGAACCAAACAGACCCCCCCCCATTTTTTCAATTAAATAAAGTCTCACTTCTAGTTTAGCAGCCCAGGCTGGCTTTGAACCTACAGTAATCCTCCTGGCTCAGCTTCTCACTCCGCCCAGGGACAAAGGAGCTGAGCCCGAAGTCATGTCAGCAGCAATAGATTCCTGTGAAAAATGCACTGGGGTCTAGACCCTGTCACATCTTCCCTCCAGCACCCCGCCCCCACAACAGAATACCTTTGTAGGCATGGCAAACAAACCCAAGTGCAGCCTTCAGATGTTCATCCCCTCTCCTGGTTTTAGAGAGAAACTTTTAGAAAAAGTCAAAAGAGTAAATTAGAGTTTGCATTAAAATAATGTAATTAACTAAAATAACAAGGGCTTACTTATCCTTTGATGAGTTAGATCCTAATCACTGTTATTGGTCTCATGACTTCCCCCATGAAACACTCTAGATTTTCATGGTTTTTGGAGATCGAAGCACAGAAGATTAAAATGACTTCCCCTGGGATCATGGTAAGGAGCAGAAGGAGGGCTCAGAGACGGGGTTTACCTCTCTGGTGGAGAGAGCCAGTGAGAGACCCATCTGAGGGGTGAGCCTTAGCACCCTGCAGTGTGTGTTCATTAACTATTCCTTTAAATTGACCAGAAACCCAGTTGTTTTGTTACCTTGCTTTTTTAGATCCCAGTGCATGCCCCACAAAGAAATATTTAAAGAGTAACCTGAGAGTAGCTAGCTGCCTCTCCACTGGCCGATCACCTCTGAAGATGCGGCACATGAGCTGAGGTTTGAATGACAAGAAGGTGCCAGAAACCCTAAGGCCAGCAAGGAGGACAGGTAGCAGGTGCAGAGGCCCCACAGAAGGAAATGAGCTTCTGTGTAAGTAAAAGAAAAAGATAAGGGTCTGAGTTGTGGATCAAGATGGCCCAAATCTGGCCCTGATAGATGACTCAGGCCATATAGTGCTTGACCTGTAAGCATGAGGACCTGAGTTCAGGCCCCAGGACCCACCTAGAACGAACTTCCCATCAATGCATGGGTAGAGTGGGGTTGGAAAAAAAATCCTGGGGTTACTGGCCAGCTAGCATAGCTAATGGGTGAGGTCCAGGTCCTAAGGTCACAGACATCTGCTCCCGAGGATTGACAACCAAACCGTGCTTCTAGGCTCCATACATACAAACATACACTCATGCACACACACATGTACCTACGGACACATGAACACACACACACAGAGAAATGGGGTGGGGGGCTTCACTTTCACAAAGATCTTACCTGGGCAAGATCTGGGAAAGGACCAGGGATGCCCAGAAAGATGCTGGGAAGTGATCTGAGAGATGATGCAGTCAATAAAGTGCTTGCCTTGACCACCAGGACCTGTTTTATTCTCTGACCCCACGTAAGAAGCCAGATGTAGTAACACACTCCTGCAGTTTCAGCAATAGTGACAAGGAGGCAGACAGAGGCAGGCTCCAGCTAGCCTAGCTTACATGCTAAAGTTCAAGGTCAGTGAGGGACCCCGTCTCAAACCAAAAATGAAGGTTTTCTGAAAATATCTGAGGTCATCCTTGCATGGGCAAACATGTGCATATACATTACCCCTGCCCCACTCCACGTATACACACACACACACACACACACACACACACACACACACTTTTCCTGGAAAGCAAGCACTTTGTAAGGCATGCACAGGAATACCACAGAGTCTCTCAGGCAACTAGATAGAAAGCTACAATTCTGCCAGTCCAGGACAGGCCACTCTCCACACCCATGGGTACACGGCCAGCACAAACTGGACTTGGAGGGCTATTAAAAAAGAGGGGGGGGGTAGGTAGGGTGGGGTGCAAAGTGAAAGTGGACCTGAGGGATCATGAGAAAGAACTGAGAGTAAATATGATCAAAATACATGGTATGCAATTCTCAAGTAATTAATAAGATTACATATTTTAAAGCTAAAAGTAATATAGAAGAGATGAAGTACAGAAATCAAAGGGATAGCTCTGGTAAAGCAGCTGGTTAAATGGCAGATTCTACCTGAAGGACCACCAACACTGCTTGTGTGAGAGAGCTGGGACGGGGGTCACTATGGGAACCAATAAATCATTTCCTGTTTATCCCACAGGTGGGCAGAGACTGTTGGATGCCCAGGGTACAACACATTATGAGTCTCCTGGGTGCTGCGCTGGGGATTTGGTACCTGCAGCTTCACCACACCCCTCTGCCATGGGTTAGGCATACACAGCCAGCACTCACCCCTACTTTGTGGATCAGAAACTAAGGCACTTACTAAGGCCACATGGGAAATGAATGGCAGAGAGAGCAAGCTAGCACTTTGCCCAGAACTCTGAGTCCTTCTGAAAGCCTGTTAGCCACAGATGCCATACCACCCTGCCCCATCACGAGCAAACACCTCCAGTGTTTATGAAAACTGTAACAAGTTTGAAAATCAGGTCATGGGTCCCTGGGATGGCAGGAACAAAACTGATTTTCTTAAGGCATTTACCTGACCATCTTCCCAGGCTGAGTTCAAATTCTGGGTGCCAGGGCCCCAGAATAGAAGAGGTCACAGCCTTGCTGAGGCTTGGAGAGTTTGCTGGACCTTACTTACATGAAGGACCTTACTTACAGTTACTTACAGGAAGAGATAAACTCACAAATTCTCTCTCTCTGTCTTTCTCAGATGGTCTCTCATGTAGCCCAGGCTAGCCTTGAACTCAGTGTGTAGTTCAAAGGCATCCTAGGGTCTGGATGGCCTACCTCTGCCTCCTGAGTGCTGGGATCACAGGTGTGCACCACATGCCAGGTTTTATACCACAAATCCCTTCCTGTTGGAATTCAGAACATCAAAACTTTAACGTCTCCCTTCTCTTGTTATACCTTGTTCCTCTAGGTAGTACAGGCAAGCTGACCTGTCAAATCGGGAGTTCTGGGTTTTTATTTGAAGCCCTAGGAGCTGAGCTGCAGGATTGTCCCTCCTGTCACTCCCACATCTAAACCTGCACCTTCTGGTCAGAACTTTCTGGAATATTCTTGAATTCTGTTAACCTTAAAGCAACATTTATTCAAACCAAAAAAAAACTCTTCTCATAACCCTTAAGAACAAAAGCAGGTCTAATTCTCAGACACCATGCCTTTTTCATTTTTTAAAAAACTTTGTCTTGTGGGAAACTTCAAATTTACAAAAGCCAACAGAATAGGATCACAAATCCCCAGGCAGCAGCTTATGGTGTGTGCCTCTTCCTGTCCATCCCTACCCATGTATTTCTATGTGCATCTCGGAGAACATTTCATCCGCATCACCATTTACAAAACACACACCGTTAGCCTAACTTTCAGCAAACGTGAGTCCATTTGATTTCCATCAAATCATTGCTGGCAGAAAGCCTCCGCAGGTCCCATTTTCTCCTGCATGCGTTCTGAAAAGCCAGGGTTGGGGCTCACCAAATCACCTGGGTGGGATGTGCCTCCCAAATTGTTTTAGGAAACAGCCCGAGGCTCTTGGGAAGAGTAATTCCTTCCCTCCGGTTTCCTTCACAGTCTGGAATGTAAAAGCCAAACCCAACATCCAAGGGTTTGCCAAGAACTCCAAAAAGACGATCACGTGTCCAATTACCATGGCGACGCGGTGACAAAGGGAACTTATTCCTGCTGTTTAGACAGAGCAATCCTGCAGCCCAGGAGGAAAGGAAGACAGGCCGCCTGGGGCCACACACACCTGACTGTCGCCCACGCAGGGCTCACAGGCCCCCGGTTGTCAGCACCCGGGATTAGCACGTGGGCACGTGAGCTCCTGCTGGGAGCTGGGCTGGCTGCAGCTCTGGGATAGCTCTGAGAGCAAGGCTTTTCCTTCTTAGTTGTCGCCAATGGCTCAGCAGACAGCTTAAAGATGACTTCAACAGAGGACTCATTTGAAGTGTGTCTTATTAGTTCTAGGACTATTTCATCCGGTGCCAATGCTGGTCAGTAACATGATGAGCCTTGTGATTTGATTAACCCCAGGACAATTCCAAGCCTGCGCCCCTGATGCGAACGCAGTATTGGATTTGTGGTCTAAAAAGGCAGACTTTCCAGTTAGATGCCCTCATAAATCAAGGTACCAGAGACTCAGGAATAGAGGGTCCCATGTTTAAAATAACTGGGTTTGGGCCAGCAAGATGGTTCAACCATTAAAGCCGTTTTCCAGTAACCCAGACAGCCCTGAGTTAGGCTGCCTGGGCCCTGCACGGTTGAAGGAGAGAACTGACTACTGCAAGCTGTCCTCTGACCTCCACACCCACATTTGTGCCCAAACGTATGTATATTTATACAGAACAAAAATAATAAAGACGGTCAGGCATAGTAGTCAACACCTTTAAGAATTGCAGGAGGTGCCGGGC
>JAQHUG010000079.1:5597397-5611534 GCA_028555095.1 Dicrostonyx torquatus
AAAAAAAAACAAAATACAAAAACAAAAACAGAAACAAACCATAATCATGCATGGAGTTCTCCTGGACTGTTCACCCCCTGCCTCCAGATAGCTGCAGGGGAAAGTAGCACTTTCTGCTTACCAAGGTGGGGAGGGGCCGACTCATTAGAAATTAGAAATTCAGCCCATTTCTAACTCCTCCATTCAGTTTCCCTTCACCAGAACTCTTCCTTGGATTTTGCCTCTAGCAGGAAAACCAAAATCAATCAGCTTCTTAGTATAGATCAGGTTTCAGAATGTGGCTGCTTATAAATCAGATCTAGCCCACAGCTATGCTTTGGTTAGCTCAAATGGCAAGGCCGGGGCGGGGGTGGGGGTGTCAAATTAAGAGATTTTCTAGTTTGTTTTCAGTTGCTGTGAAAAACCCCATGACCCAAAGTAACTTGTGGGTGAAAAGGGATTACTTGGCTTACATGTCCCACAATCCATCACTGAGGGAAATCTGGGCAGGAACGCAGGCAGAAACAAAGTCAGGAGCCTGCAGGAACGCCACTTACTAGGGTGCTTCCTCAGAGTCTGCTCAGCCTGCTTTCTTATACAGCTCAGAATCACCTGCCCATAGTGGGCTGGGCTCTCCAGCGTCAATCATTAGCCAAGAAATGCCCCTGCTGACACGTCCACAGATCAGTCTGATGTAGGCAATTCCCCAGTCAAGGTTTATTCTTTCCAGATAACTCTAGTTTGCGTTATTGACAAAAAAAAAAAAAAAGGAAGGAAGGAAGAGGAAAAAAACCTAACCATTCTCAACATTAGCAAATGGAGAAAGTCCACACAAAAGTAGGAAAGTCCAGCTTCTCCTGAGAGGTCCAAAGAGCTGGACACTGGGCCTACATTCTTGCCTGGCAAAAATCAGCAGTTGCCTAATGTGAGACATCTTTCTGTATGCTGCTAATATGTTTTATTACCATTTGTTAATAAAGAAGCTGATTTGGCCAATAGCCAGGCAGAACAGAGCCAGGCAGAAAATCTAAGCAGAAATACAGGGAGAAGCAGGGCTGAGTCAGACACCAGCAGCAACCAGGGAAGCAAGATGTGAGGTAACAAGCCATAAGTCTCATGGTAAAATATAGACTAGTGGAAATGGGTTAATTTATTGTAAGAGCTAGTTAATAATAAGTCTGAGCTAATAGGCAAACCGTTTATAATTAATATTAAGCCTCTGAGTGGTTATTTTAAAAGTGACAGTGGACTGGGTGGGATAAAAGGCCTCCATTTACAGTTGCCACATTGTCCCTTTAGATGTGGCAAATGTGTTCCAGCTAAATAATACCTTGGTGACCACGATTATCACCTGTGGCCAGTGCTGGTGTGTCAAGGAGTCTTGGCATTTCAGAGCCTCATAGGTGGACTTCCACCCCCACCCCTATGGCCCGTGGTCCTGTGTCTAAGGGATTTCTCCAGTATTCTGGAGACTCCTTGGGGTACAAGCATGACAATCCAGCAAATAAGAGAACAAAAATACTACCAGAGCACCTCCAAAACCCCAACAGCCACCAGTGGGAGATGACAGTAAGTGTCCCAGTGCCATGGTCCTCCCACGTGTGGCTGAAGGGCAGTGTGGACACAGGCTCCCAGAATTTGAGTAGCAGTTGCCCACACATGGTTAATCCACCCCTAACATGTCCTTTGTGGACTGGCTACCATTTTCTCGAATTACCTCCCAAATGAATCACTTAGGGGCTGGGGGTGTAGCTCAGTCAGTGCAGTGTTTGCCTAGCATGTTAAGGCCCTGGATTTGAGCCTGAGCACTAGATAAAGCAGACTTAGTAATACACACCTGTAATCCTAGCACTTGGGAGGCAGAGGGAAGCAGGAAGGGCAGCAGTTCAAGGTCCTCATCAGCCACGTAGAAAGTTCAAGCCCAGCCTAAGACAGATAAGATCCTAACTTAAAACCAAAATCAAGAGCCACTTAGGCTCAGGAGCCAAAGCTTCTAGGCTCACTGGTTCCAGGTGATTCTTAGCATTTCTCATCACGCCCTGCTGTGGCTTTCCTCCTGCGAGAGTCATTTATCTGTATTTAATATTTATTGAAAGTGAATTTAAAAAAAGGAAAGACATACCCAGAGGCAATGTGTTTGAGAACAAAACACACCAGAGTCTTAAGTCCACAAGGGAGTACAGCATGCGCGCCCAGGCTTGCTGTGCGAGCTCCGCTCTGTTGCATTCTTTGGTAGTGTGTGACTTCCGGCTATTCGTGTTGCGCTCTAGTTGACTGCATTGAAAGCTCCAGTTAAAAAATGAGGAATCCTTAGCCCTTGCCTTCGAATGAGCTTCCCGGATGAGGTAGGGTGTCATCTTGGATGACACTGAAGGAAGAGACAGGGTGATAAGTCAGCTTTCGAGGAAGGAGGGCCACGGCAGACCCAGCCCTAACCTGGGCCCGAGTAAGAGATCTGGTAATAGCATCACTGTGGAGGACCTGAAGGGAGGTGAGGGCACAGACCTGTCAAGATCTGAAAATGCCCCCTGCCATCTCCAGCAGACTCTGATCCCCTTCCCAGAACAGTTATTCTTATGCTGCGAGTCTGGGTGTCTCTCCTGAGCTAGAGAGAACAGAAAGAGGTCAGAGCAATATTTTAGTCTACCTTCCTTGTCTTTTGAGACAAGTTTCATGTATTATCCTAGGCTGGCTCGATCTCTCTGTGTAGCCAAGGATGACTTTGAACTTCTGATCCTCTTCCACTTTCTAAGTGGCTTATGCCACCATAAGGGATTCATGTGGTTCTAGGGATTAAACCCAGGACTTTGTGGATGCTCAGTAGGCAGTCAGCTAGCTAAACTGTGTCCCAAGCTCCACCTTATTCTCCTAGTAATCCCCAATGGCAGAGTCCTCAGCAACACGCGTCTCTGAAGACACCAGCCCTTCTGTACATCAGCATGGCCCTGTCAGAAGGGGGCACTACGGCTCAATGCTCATATCTCATTGGAGATTTTGAAGAGACAGCTCCTTTATTCTTTAGCTATTTTAGACGGTGTCTGTTTTAGTCAATGTTCTGTTTCTGTGAAGAGACATCATGACCAAGGCAACTCTTATAAAGGAAAGCATTTAACTGGGCTGGCTTACAGTATCAGAGCGTTAGTCCCTTATCAGCATGGCAGGAAGCATGGTGGCCCTCAGGCAGACATGTTGATGGAGGAGCTGAGAGTTCCACATTGGGATCCAGAGGCTGCAGGAATGGGAGAGACACTGGATCTGGCTTGGGTATTTGAAATCCCAAAATTCACCCCCAACAAGGCCACACCTCCTAATCCCTGTCAAGTAGCACACTCCCTGGTGACCAAGCATTCAAACATATGAGCCCTTGAGGGCCATTCCTATGCAAACCACCACATTCCTCTTCATGACCCCCATAGGCTTGTAACCATAACATAATGAAAAGAATGTATTCGGTCTGACTTCAAAAGTCCCCATAGTCTATCATAGTCTCAAAATTGTTTAAAACTGCAAAGTTCAAATTCTCTTCAGAGACTCATGGCAATCTCCTATAAAATATAGGTAATCCCCTATAAAATAAAAATCAAAAGCAGATCGCATACTTCCAACATATAATGACACAGGATACGCACTACAAATGGGAGGAAAGGGAGCATAGGGAGGAAATACCTGATCAAAGAAAGACCTAAGAGAACAGGGCAAACTCCAAACTTTGTACCTCCATGTCTGGTGTCAAAACTCTCCTTAGTTCTCCAATTCCTTTTTTGTTGACTGCACCATACTTTTATTTTTGTCTTGGGCAGGTTCCACTCCCTGTTAGCAGCTCTCCTCAGCAGGTATCCCATGACTCTGGCATCTCCATATTTTGGGGTCTCCAATGAAGTCCAGGCTTCACTGTCACAGCTTCACACAAGGCCTCTCTGGGCCTCCATGCAGGGACACTCTAACACATGCCTGGCCTCAGCGGCTTTCTTTAGTCACAGAGGGAGAGTCCACAATGTCTTTCTTTTTCTACCCCTCCAAAGATTTATCTGTCTGTCTGTCCATCCATCCATCCATCCATCCATCCATCCATCCATTATCCATCCATCCATCCATCCATCCATCCATCCATCCATTCATCCTGTGTACAGTGTTCTGTCTGCATGGCAGAAGAGGGAATCAGATCTCATTATAGATGGTTGTGAGCCACCACATGGTTGCTGGGAATTGAACTTAGAACCTTTGGAAGAGCAGCCAAAGAGCAAACAGCTCTTAACCTCTGAGGTATCTCTCCAGCCCCACAACCCTTTTCTTATATCCTTAACTCTAAACCAGAACCACATGGCAAAACTGCCAGGTTCTTCTGCTTGCTGAGGCTAGAACATGGCCCCCTCATCCAGCTACACCCACATCAGCTTTCTGTGTTCAGTGGTTTCCTTCACTTCCTAAGTTTGTGCTGTCCTGAAACTCTCTCTGTGGACCAAAATGGCTTTGAACTCAGAGATCCGCCTGCCTCTGCCTCCTAAGTACTGGGATTAAAGGCGTATGCCACCATGTCCTGCCCTAAGCTTTTTTTTTTTTAATTCCTTTTCACAAGTCAGAAGTTTAGCTGGGTGAGGTCTTGTCCTGAGGCCACCACTCCCTGTATTCCATTAAGAATCAGGTATTTTTCTTTTTTTTTTTTTGAAAAAACAGAACAAAACAGAAAACTTTTTATCTCTGTGAAGACCAGACTTGGCTCCATTACTCTTCCTGGTGCCCCTTTTCTCTTCAAACTATATTTTGTACTTTTCCTTGCTTAGCTAGCTCCTTTTAATTGTAGATCTGCGTAAGCATGGTCACTAATAACCAGGCCACACAGTCTATATTGGGCTGCCTTGAAATCTCCTCTGCTAATACTATTAATTAAAAAAATTTAGCCTCAGGCAGATTTTTTGGATAAGGGCAGAAAGCAACCACATTCTTCACCAAAATATCACGGGAATGGTCTCTAGGCCACTTACTAATCTTTAAAGCATCTTGAGCCAGGCTGTCATAAACTACATTGCTCTAAGCTCCACTATCTTCTGTGCTCCTATTAGTATGTCCCATTAAGCCCTTCTTAAAGAGGTCAATGCTTTCCTAATCCAAAGTCCCAAGGTCCACATTCTGCCAATAGCAGCATGGTCAAGCTTGTCATAGCAATACCCCATTCCTAGCACCAATTTTTTCACTACGTATCCCTGGCTGACTTGAATTTCATTATACAAACCAGGATAGAGACCTTCCTCTGCCTCTGTCTTCCATGTGCTGGGATTAAAGACCAGTGCCTGAAAAGACACTTTAGCTGCAGACTACTAGGTTAAGATTGCTCTATCCATCCCTACCCCCACTTTGGAGCTGCAAACAGGTAGAAGAATCTGGGCACTAGAGTCAGCTTGCTCCCATTCAGTTCTCCTATTTCCTGACTGTGTAACTTTTTACAATTCACCTAACCTTTCCATGCCTCCCTACCAAATAGAAATTTAGTGAGTCAATGCAGGCAGGCATACTGTTTTGAACTGTGTCTATATAAAGAAAGTGCTTAAAATGCAGGGATATTTTAGCTCTGGTTGGGAACTATAGGGAACTAAAAAAAGAAATGGAGATGAAAAAAATCCAGAAAGACCCATATATCAACAGTTTTGTACCTCCTTTGTCTTTGTCATATCTACTATTTTTAAACAATAAAGTTATGCTGCTTTTTGGGGAGGCTGGGTTGAGACAGGGTTTCTCTGTGTTATCCTGACTGTCCTGTAACTCATTCTGTAGACCAGGCTGGCCTTGAACTCAGATATCTATCTGCCTCTGCTTCCCAAGTGCTGGGATTAAAGGTGTGTGCCACCATCACCTGGCTTGCTAATTCTAACTTTAAAGCTATAAGGAAAAAAAAAAAAAGAAAGCTGACTGTATCAGATCAAAAAGAATTTGTAGGGGCTAGAGACATGGCTCATTGGCCAAGAGCACTGGCTGCCCTTTTGGAGGATCTGGGTTCAATTCCCAGCACTTACATGGCCACTCACACCTGTCTGTAGCTCCAGTTCCAAGGGGATCTGATGCCCTCTTTTGACTTTCTTGAACACTGCATGTATATATATATATATATGTGTGTGTGTGTGTGTGTGTGTGTACCACATATATATATATGCAGATGAGAAGATGAGAAACACTCACACACAATAAACAAGCAAATAAAAAAAGGATATCCACCCCCGACAAGGGAGTCTTTTGGGTTTCCTTCTGAGATCATCCCATAGGTCTCCAAATCCTTGAGCAGACATCTCTAAGTTCTTGTCTGTTTGTCTGTAGAGTACCAGATTCCAGCCTTGAGATGTCATCTGCACCCCACCCTGGGCAAGCCCATCTGCCCTGGGCAAGCCCATCTGCTCTTCCCCACTCATCCTCAGAGACAGCACAGGGCTATCTGCAGGCTGTTTTTGGCCCTGTCTACTGTTTCTAGAAGCTCGCAACATGGAAATGAAGTGTTACTGCTAACAAGTCAAGATTTGCACCCATTCATTCATTCATTCATTCATTCAATACCCACTCATATACCAGACCCTGAATGACAAAAGGATGGAATGGGGAACGCTCCACAGTCTGGCTGAGGGATACATGAGGGCAGCTTGTCCTCTGCCATTTCAGCTCTGTGTTCTGCCCTAACCTCAAGCTGATCCCTGAGAACCATGTCGTAAGTCACCTTGCCCCTGCCTTCTCTCTGACTGGATATATGAATAGGTATGGTGAGAAACTGGCGGGAAGAGGTTGAAGCTGAAGGGCTCAGGCCCAGTTCTCTGTCTGCCTGGACCTGTCCCTAAACCAAGGGACACCCTCTGTATCTATTATCCACTTTGTACTGCTGTCCTGCCTCGCTGGGACATGGGGGCTGTGGGAGGCTGCATCGTCCCTTCTACTCCATGCCCCCACCCTAGTTCCTTCACACTGAAGATCTTGGGGAATGTGTGTATCCTGTTGGGAAACCGCCTGGCAGATTCTGTCAGGTGCCTCATGCCACAGAAGAGAAAGCTCTGGTTCAGAGAGGCCTGGTGACTGAGGGAGGCTGGGAGCAGCAAATATGGGAACTGGAGAGGAGGTTCAGTGTGAACAGTGAGTGGCTCAAGCCTCTGATCCTGGTGCTCTTGCTCAGGAGCTGCCCTGCTGTGAGAAGCTGGAGGACTTAGCAGTGGAGCAGGCAGAGTGCTGGCTCTTGAGGATCTCAGATCTGAGTCAAACCATCTCAGAGCCTGTCCTGGTTACCAACACAGGACCTTCTGTCTGCCCGAGTCACCTAATCCCAGGGAGGATGATCCAGATCTTTGGGGATCTCAGGTTGCTGGAAGAGAACACATCTATTTCCCCTGTGCATTCTGCTTGCTACACCTCTCCAAGGTCTGCCTCATCAAGGGCCTGCAGATCATCAGGGAAAGCAATCTCACCAGCCATTTCAAACTAAGTATACATTCTCTGCACACTGGCACAGGCACACGCCCACATGCATGCATGTGTGCAAGTGTGCACACACACACACACACAACACACACATATGCATCCACATCTTTGTCTTCCAAATGACACCCTAAGATGGAGTGGAATTCTAGGCACAGAATGTGGCAGAACTCCTTCGAGTCCCTACACATGTGTGTGTAATGGCCACTCCAGCTTTTGCCAGCCATTGTGGTTAGACTATGGCAGACTAAGTCTGGATGGTGAGAGTCAATAATGATTGTCCTGGGAAAAATAGCATTAAGTCCTTCTGCCTATGGATAACAGATGCTAAAGGTGGCATTTCCTCTGGTCCTAGCAGTGAGAACAAGGTGCCAATGCCAGAAATTAGGCGTGGAGCAGAGCTTCCGATCGTGAATCTGCCATGTGGTCCCTTGGCACTGGAAGTAGGAGAGGCTTCCGCAGCATCAAGGCTCTACATGCAGAGAACTAAACGCCTAGGACTGCCGACAAGACTGCTGCTGCCCAGCTGCTGAAATGTGAAATAAATCTTCAAGACCATAACCAGTGTTTCTTTATTAGCACAGTGATAAGATCTGTTAGTCAGCTACTGTTGTTGTGACTTTAATATTTATTTATTCATTCATCTGTTTGCTTATTCATTTATCCATTCATTTGTTTGTTTATTTATTTGAGACAGGGTTTCTCTGTGTATCCCTGGTTGTCTTGGAACTCACTCTGGACCAGGGTGGCCTCAAACCCACAGTGATCTGCCTGCCTCTGCCTCCAAAGTGCTGGGATTAAAGGCGTGCGTCACCACTGCCCGACTGTGACTTTAAACAGAAATGGCTGTACACACCATTTTCAGATATCTATGACAACCAAAATGTGATAGACAGACACCCCAGATTTGCATGGATCACAGAGTCTTGGGAGCTACTAATCCCACCAGTAAAGAAAGGAATGTCAATTTTCAGCTACAGATTACTGAATATTTTTAAAATGCCTTTCCATCATGGTTAGAGATTGCTTGTGAAAATGTCTTTCCTCAGGGGAGCTACTCAGAGGCCAGTGCACATTCAGGCACATTATAATAGGGTACAGGGTGGACCAGGCGGTGGTGGAACATGCCTTTAATTCCAGCATTCAGGAGGCAGAGGCAGGCAGATTTCTGTGAGTGCAAGGCCAGCCTGGTCTACAGAGTGGGTTTCAGGACAGCCATGGCTATACAGAGAAAGTATGTCTCAAGAAACAAAAACAAACAAACGAAAAGACAGCCACCCCCAAAAGAGATCCAGATGGGCCAGATGGGCCAGCCCAACAGCATGTCTCACTATAGTTTGGATTTGGAATATCCCCAAAAGCTCATGCTGTTGAAATCTGGCCTCCAGACTACAGCACTGTTGGGAGACGGTAGAATCTTTCAAAGTGGAGCCTTATGTGAGGTTTTAGTGCGTTGGAGATGTCCCCTAGAAGAGGACTGTATGGCTCTGGTGACAGCTTTGTTCATCACATCCTTCTTACCAAGGTATGTAGTCTCTCTCTCCAGCCCCACACACGTACCCTTCCAAACAGTCTTAGGTAAGGCTGAGAGAGAGCAGGACCACGAGGCTCCTACCCAGGGGCAGCACAAACTCCACAGCAGGAGTCCAGAGGGAATGCCTTTCCTTCCTGCTCTTGGATTCCTTGTCTTTGCCCCAGCTCAGGGCAGCTGTCTCTCTGGGGGATTGCTGCTCTCGTAGTCTTCAGGAAGAAGCTTGTCCCCAAGGGGAAGCCTGGAAGTAATGATGCTCCCTGGCCTTGTCACCTGGGAAGAAGGGGAGGAGGAGGCATCAGAGCAGAGCCAGCTCCTGCCCACTTCATACTCCCAGGCCCTGAGTCTACAGGAAATTTCCAGATAGGATGAGACACACCCAACCCCTAAGGGCGCAGCAGCGGGGAGAGCACCTGCTGCACGGAGCTTCCTGAATGCACTGGTCACGGAACGCTGATCCTGTGAGTCTCTACCGAAGCAGAGCCACTTTGCTTTCTGCAGGAAGCCCATCCTGGAGTCACCCAGCAGACTCTAACACAGGCAGAGGGGGAAGGTGAACAAAGGTCACTTTCCCCCAGTCAAAGTGCATAGAAATTTCTGGGATCCACCCGTTACGCCAGAAAGGGGCAACAGACGCAGAGTGACAGACTCGAGGAAAACAATCACCCCTTGTTCGCCTCTGGTCACTTGCAAACGGTGTGAGCAGTGCCTTTGAAACCCCACTTGCATGAGAGCACAGGCCTGGGAAATTGTAGACAAACTTGTCCCTCTGTATAGGGAGTGCCAGCCCCTTTCTGTCTGTGGACTGATTGCCAGAGATAGAAGCCTGGACTGGGCATTCCTTTCCTTCTGGGGGCCTGGCAGACATGGAGTGCCTCCCACCTGAAGGCTTCCTGCAAACCCTTCACAACCAGAGGCCCTGTGGAGAGTAAGTCATGGCAGTCTGCAACATACGAAGCCACATCTGTGTGCCAGGCCATTTCAGACATCTGTATACGGAATGTCACCTCCCTGTGGCCATCTGACTTCAGTGAAACTGATGGAAAACTCTGTAGAAAGTTCCGGAGTCTAGACCTAAGTCCTTACAGAGGTTTTCTCCAAGGCTAGCAAAGGCTACTTGGTCATATGGATTCCATCAGAAGTGACTCAGGATCTACCTGTAGATGGCATCCCTGGCTGAATGCCCCCGTACCCACTGTAGAGGCCACGCATAGGTTACATTCTGCGTGTGTGATAGTCAGGGAGCAGTGCACAGGCTAGGTTCTCTCTTCTCCCTCCCTCCTTCCTCCCTCCCTCCCGTCCTTCTGCTCATCACCTCTGCTTTCAGGATTACTTGCCAAATGGATGATTACCCCAAGCCATGATTTGGGGGTCAGGTAGGACAAGAAGCAGTTTCGTATACACAGCTGCTAACTTGGCCCTGAGAACTGAAGCATCTTCCAAGACCTAGTGGCTTTTAAGGGGAAGTTGTAGAGAGGAATGGAGAAGAGTGATGGTCTGAGAGGAAGATCACTCAGAAATTATAAAGTGCGGTGGGTTTAAGAAGAGCAGAAACCTGCTCGGGAAATATGTGAAGAACACGCATTGAAAAATGTGCCCGCGACAGCTGAGAATCTGTCAAGTGACAAGAGAGGGCTTTGTGAACAAAATGAACCAGAACGCGGGGTGTCAGGTGGACAGATTGGCCCAATTAAGGCCGGGGGAGCCAAGGGGGGAGGAGTGAGTTATAGCTTTGTGGCCGGGCCTGTGGGGGGTCCACAGAGCTGTTCCCAGCAGAGATGAGACACCTAGTCCCAAGATACACAGACAGGGAAAGAATGAGGAAAAGGCCGTGGGTACCTGCTGCCTGCCCGTCTGTACCTGCTGCCTGCACTGCACACTGCTTCCCAAATGTACCATCTATTGGACTGGGGCAGTGGTGGAGGTCTTCTGCATGAAGTCCCCTTCTGGAGTGTCACCGTAAGACAAGATCTCCATGAGCACCCAGAGTCTTCTGGTCACTGTGCTCCACACAAGGGTGATAGGTTTCCTACCTTTCAGGAACCCTGGACTCTTGGACTGGTGGGGTACACAACTGTATTTCTTGCACAAGGGAAACTGAGTCACAGCATCCTGGGTTCTGTACTAACCTGGGCCACACAGTGAGACCCTCATTCCAGGAAGAGGGAGGGAAGGAAGGAGAAAGAGAAGCAGGGAGAGCAGAGGGGAGAGAGGGGGTGGGAGGAAGAAGACGACAGAGGGAAGGAGACAAAACAGGGAGGAGGGGAAGTGAGAGAGGAGTGTGGAAGGAGAAGAAAAGGAAAGAAGAGGGGCAGGAAGGCAGAGAGGGAAAGAGGAAAGCGGGGAGAAGACACTGCCCCTGCCAAGTGTGCAGTCCCTCACCGACCCCTTCCCGCTGCCTACAGAGGCAGCAGTGAGTCCTCAGAATGCAAGGACACACTAGCAAGGAGTCGTGGAGCCGTGGTCCAAACCCAGACAGTTCCGCTCACAAGTTTGCATTCTGAGCTGTTGTTCTCCTGCCTTTTCCACTACGGGAGCTGACGAGCCCTGCAGGCTGATGGGCTACATGGTTCATGGGAGGAATGAGAATGACTGAGAAGACAGAGCCCCAGCTGGAGATCAGGAATTCATCAGTACCTTTCATGGACACCCAATCGTGACAGACATGCTCCCCAGGGCCCTTGCTAGGGGCAAAAGACCAATCAGTCTGCCTTCTGTGGCTACTTTGTCATTGGCCAACATCATCCTCAAGCTCTGACTAGGATGAGGAAGACAGTGTGCCTTCCCAAGGACACTCCGCTGTGACCAGGAGTTCCACACTCTTTACGATCCAGGTCAGAGTTGCCTGCCAGTCCTTCACGGCCCTGTCAACTTCACCTCTGAATGCGTGTCACTTTGTCTAGCCCTGAGATTCCCTAAAGGGGTTTTGGTGCCAGGCCCCTCCTCATCAGAACACAGTCCCTGCAGGAAGCTGAGGATGGCTACAAACAGGACCTTTTTTAGCAGACACAAATTAATCCCATCTCGGGTGCCATGACTGGCCTGGCACCAGGGTGGGGGTGGCCATTAGGGCCTGTGGAGCCAAGGGGAGGGAAAAATGGAGCCAAGAACTTGTTCCGAGGGAGTGGGTGGGAGCTATACACAAGTTGAGACTCTCAGCCCATGACACAGGCTCCATTGTCCCAGCCAACTTCAATTGCAAAGCATAGTTTTAAGGTAACACAGGGAATTTCAAGAAGTTCATACCAGCATGGAAGTCCAAGGGTGGAACCTTGGACAGCTGCATTGATAGATACCTAGGAGGCTGGCTTTGTCTGCAGTGCAGGAAACAAGAGAAGGCTGGCCTGGTGCTCACAGCTCTGCACACCCCACCCACTGTTGCACAGAGCCTGTCCTGGAGTAGTTAGACATGTGTGACCCAGCATCCCACGGGCCAGTCATGCGGCCTCATCCAAACATGGCGACAGCCTTGCCAGTTAGGGAAGTTTATCTCTCATCTTTCCAGTGAGAGACACTGAGGCACAGAGAACAAAGAGGTTCCCTTAAAACATGCTATCAGCTGAGGCAAAGACATGGCAGAACCAGGCCTTCTGCAGGCCACCTTCCTACCCCTTAGGGTGCTGTCGCTTTTGCTGTGCTCAGCTCCTGAGAGGGCTGGGATGCTGGCGAGTCGCCAAACCGAAGCCAGTATTTATTAGGAAATCCCCAGGCACGCCAGAAGCTGTAGACCAGCAAATTAGTTTAGTCAGCTCACTAGTTTATTTAAGGAGCTTTCGGTGAGCTTGGAAACAGCCCCTGCAAGTACATGCTGCAGGAAGGGGTGCTTTCCAGATGCCTCAGGGATGCCAAGTCATCCCGCATCCATGGGCCTCCCTACCACACTTGGAAGAAACCACTTGCCTACCTGATGCTAATAACCAGCAGTCCCCTTGGGAAAGTGGCCACCCTTTGCTGTGTCCCTTAGTTGTGTGTTTCCTCGGGGTTGACACGACCTACGCATCTTGAATCAGAGGGTTGGTAAGCACCTGAGGAGCCCTCACCTACTAACTGCCTCTAGTGGAGGGAGGCAGAGATCAACAGGGCTTGGGGACCTTCAGTAGCATCCTCCCCAAGCCCTCCCCTCTCCCTCCCCTCGCTGAGCTTCTATCAGAGGTGGGAAGTTAGCAGAAGGTTGGACCCCCTTTAAGAAGTGTAGCTGCCCAGTTTCAGTGGTCTAGTGGCCATAAGTCACTAAGTGGCTTTTCAGTGCATCTGTCTTTGAGAAATCCATGATCCTGTAAGCAACCCCATAAACTCACCGGTTCACCAAAGCTGGATTTAATGCAATCCTTTTTTTTTTTTTTTGATCTGTTGGTGCCTTCCCTATCTGTACAAATAGCCATTTCTTGATGTCTGCCCAGAAGTCAAGAAACAACCATCTATTCTTGTAACATAGTGTCCTCCCTCCCATTCATAGGGACTGTTAGTCAGGAGAATCCTGCAGGAAGGACACAGTGTGACCTTGGAGGTTGATTCATCAAAAGCTTGGCACCAACCACCCTCTCTGCTCCTGAATCACAGAGGCAGCTGCTATGTAAGAATTCTCAGCAGCCCCTAGAGGATTCCCATGGCCAGGATCCCAAATCTCCCACCACCTCCATCTTGAGAGTGAGGATCCTAACCTCAGCCTACAGATGACAAACCCCAGTTGACACTCCTGGCCTCAAGAGAAACGTTGAGCCAGAACCACTCAGCAAAATCTGTCTCTGAATCAGAGCAGCTTTGTCCAAAACACATACTTGCACACATGCACACATACACAAACACACACACACACACACACACACATACACACACACAAGCATGGCAATGCATCTCAAGCCAGTGCCCATCTCCAGTAACAGTGTTTTATTATTTTGTAAGCAGTGTAGAGAGCACAGGATCATCCAGGAAAATGATGACAAGTGGAGAGGGCAAAGTTCCTACAGTGGGGACATGATGGGTGAGCTGGTTGGAGAAGTGTCTGACATGTGATGGAGGGCACTGCCCCCATGCTGTCCTATGGCCTCATGCCTTGATGCTTTGCCATGCCTGGGACCACTCACTCACTGTCAGAACTCCATAGCCCTTCCTTTTTTTCTCTGTTTTATCTATTCTCTCTCTCTCTCTCTCTCTCTCTCTCTCTCTCTCTCTCTCTCTCTCTCT
>JAQHUG010000079.1:5611625-5638293 GCA_028555095.1 Dicrostonyx torquatus
TCTCTCTGTGTGTGTGTGTGTGTGTGTGTGTGTGTGTACCACAGCATGGGTGCAAAGGTGACAACTTACAGAAAGTCAATTCTCTATTTCCACCAACTGGGTCCCACTGAACTCACACCTTCAGGCTCAGTGGCAAGAACTTTATCTATGGAGCCATTTTATCAGTCCTGCACAGCTATTTCTGACAGACAAAATGAGGAAGTATCGGCTTACATCCAGGAAGCAGGTGGCTTCAGGAAAAGCTGAATCTAGGCACCCAAAGATCATCCCCAGAATGCTGTCTCTAATCTCTTAGAGATGCCTTCCTCTGTGCTGGCAAGATGTTTTCACCCTACATGGGACAGTTCAGGGGTTCAGGAGGTAGTAACCATGGTTGCCTAAAACATGCTTTTCCTTTCAACAGTTTCCCCGACTCGCAGGCCTGAAACTTACTGGCCAGGTTTAGGACACATTGCACCTCAAGGACCCGCCCAGATGTGGGTGCTGACAGCTAAATGATGACAAATGTCCCCGAGCTGACAAAACAAGAGCTAGGATCAGCAAAGCTGTACTCATAGCCACAGTGTGACAGCCCTCCCCAATCCTTTCAATGCAGATGTGGTTGCTAAGGAGACACTGAAGTCAGTCCCCAGAGCTGGGTGGAAAAAAACCCTTCCTGGACAGAAGCTCTTCTGTGGGGGTTTTCTTGGCATCTAGTATCTCGAGAATTATCAGGCTCAGACAGAGGTATGTCAAGACTTTGCTAGAATACCAACTGGCCCTCTAGCCCCCTAGCCATCAATCCACCCATCCAACTGGTCATACATACACAGCCAGCCCTCTGGCTAGCCCAAGTAGCTTCCCACCACACTTAGGGCTAGGCTAACTTCCTTAAGGTGACATTCAGGCTTAGCTATCAGCAGGCCCTGTTTGACCCCAAAGCCTTCTTTGCAATACCTTTTGTTACTCATCTCACAAACCATGCACCTGCCACACTGAACTGTGATCTCCTGTCTTTGTCCAGGGCCCTTTCCTCTATGTGGGAGCTCTGTCTCAGCCTTCACCTTGTTGGTTTCCTTGAACACTCTCTATGTCTCCTCTTACATCTAAATTCATATAGGACACCCTCCCTGGCTAGTCCACAATTATGAGAAGCAGCAGTCCCATTGAAGAGTAAATGAATAAATGAATCAATCAATCGATCAACTTCAGGGACATAAGTTCCTAGAGAATAGGAAATTCACACAGGAGAAAGAAAAGAGTGTGGCTTTAACCACTGCAGACTCTCTTTTTGATACTGACTAGCCAAGTGAAGTCCTTAACTTCTACTTCATTCAGCTTCAGCAGAACTGGCCATACAGGTTAGACACATGCTTCACCTTTGAGGGAACCATAATCTAGTAGGCAAGATGGATACCAAATAATCATGTCTTCTAAGTTTGACTAGGTCCAAACCCTGACCCTTAAGACAAGATGTACCTAGTTGGTGGTGCTGTTTGAGAAGGTTGTGGAACCCTTAGGAGGTGGAACCTTGCTGGAGGAAATATGTCATTGGAGGTTGGTGTCCAGGGTCTATGACCTCAAATCTCTTCTAATACATCTTCTCTATTTGTGTGGTGGTTGAAGATGTCTCATTAGATGCTGAAAAAGTTTTCAACAAAATACAACATACGTGGTCTTGGAGAGAGCAGGGATACAAGGAACATACCTAAACATAAACAGAAAGGCAATATACAGCAAGCCAACAGCCAACATCAAACTAAATGGCGAGAAACTCCTAGCGATCCCACTGAAACCAGGAACAAGACAAGGTTGTCCACTCTCTCCATATCTATTCAATATAGTTCTTGAGATTCTAGCTAGAGCAATAAGATAACAAAAGGAGATCAAGGGGATATAAATCAGAAAAGAAGTCAAACTCTCACTATTTGTTGATGATATGATAGTTTACATAAACTATTGATCCCAAAAATTCTACCAAGGAACTTCTACAACTCATAAACACCTTCAGTAATGTAGCAGGATACAAGATCAACTCAAAAAAAAAAATCAGTAGCCTTCCTTTACACAGATGATAAATGGGCTGAGAAAGAAATCAGAGAAATATCTCCCTTCACAATAGCCACAAATAGCATAAAATATCTCGGAGTAACTCTAACCAAACAAGTGGAAGACCTGTATGACAAGAACTTTAAATCTTTAAAGAAAGAAATTGAAGAAGACACCAGAAAATGGAAAGATCTCTCATGCTCTTAGGTAAGTAGAATTAACATAGTAAAAATGGCGGCCTTACCAAAAGCAATCTACAGATTCAACACAATGCCCATCAAAATCCCAGCAAAATTCTACACAGACCTTGAAAGAATAATACTCAACTTTATATGTAAAAGCAAAAAAACCCAGGATAGAGAAACCCCGTCTCAAAAAACAAAACAAAACAAAACAAAAAAACCTCAAACAATCCTGTACAATATAGGAACTTCTGGAGGCATCACAATCCCTGACTTCAGAGTTACCCTACTACAGAGTTACAGTACTGAAAACAAGCTGGTATTGGCATAAAAACAGACAGGAGGACCAATAGAACCAAATCGAAGACTTGGATATCAATCCACACACCTACAAACACCTGATTTTTGACAAAGAAGTAAAAATATCAAATGGAAAAAAGAAAGCTTATTTAACAAATGGTGCTGGCATAACTGGATATCAACATGTACAAGAATGAAAATAGACACATATCTATCACCATGCACAAAACTCAAGTCAAAATGGATCAAAGACCTCAACATAAAACCAACCACACTGAACCTCATAGAAGAGAAAGTGAGAAGTACACTTGAATGCATTGGCACAGGAAACCACTTCCTAAATATAACCTCAGTAGCACAGACACTGAGAGAAACAATTAATAAATGGGACCTCCTGAAACTGAGAAGCTTCTATAAAGCAAAAGACATGGTCAACAAGACAAAACGACAGCCTACAGAATGGGAAAAGATCTTCACTAACCCCACATCAGACAGAGGGCTGATCTCCAAAATATACAAAGAACTCAAGAAATTGGACACCAAAAGATCACATAATCCAATAAAAAAAATGGAGTACAGACCTAAACAGAGAACTCTCAACAGAAGAATCTAAAATGACTGAAAGACACTTAGAAAATGTTCAACATCCTTAGTCATCAGAGAAATGCAAATCAAAACAACTTTGAGATTCCATCTTACACCTGTAAGAATGGCCAAGATAAAACAAAACAAAACAAAACAAAACACTGATAACTTATGCTGGAGAGGTTGTGGGGAAAAGGGAATACTTTTGCATTGCTGGTGGGAATGCAAGCTGGTACAACTCCTTTGGATGTCAGTGTAGCGATTTCTCAGAAAATTAGGAAACAACCTTCCTCAAGACCCAGCAATACCACTTTTGGGTGCTCAATATACTCAAAGAATACTCAGTCATACCACAAGGGCTTGTGCTCAGCTATGTTCATAGCAGCATTATTTGTCATAGCCAGGACCTGGAAACAACCTAAATGCCCCTCTACTTAAGAATGGATAAGGAAAATGTGGTACATTTACACAATGGAGTACTACACAGCAGAAAAAAATAATGACATCTTGAAATTTGTGGACAAATTGATGGATCTAGAAAATATCATATTAAGTGAGGTAACCCAGACCTAGAAAGACAAATATCACATGTACTCACTCCTAAGTGGCTTTTAGGCATATAGCAAAGAAAACAAGCCTACAATTCATAATCCCAGAGAACCTAGACAACAATGAAGACCCTATAAGAGACATACATGGATCTAATCTACATGGGAAGTAGAAAAAGACAAGATCTCCAGAGTAAATTGGGAGTGTGGGGATCATGGGAGAGGGTAGAAGGGGAGGGGAAAGGAAGGGAGGTGAGCAGAGAAAAATATATAGTTCAATAAAAACAATAAAAATAATAAAAAAGATGTGATTGCTAAGCTTTCTACTCCCATGCTTCCTCCACCATGTTGGACTCTCCCTAGAGACCCATAAGCCCTTACTTATAAACTTACTTATAAATGCTTACTTCCTTAAGTTGGTTGTAGAACTTTAAGACAACTCTGAGGCCTCTCAGCCTTAGTGCTTTCCCCCTCCCCTGGGAACCAGGAATCTAACAATTACCCACATACGTACTGAAATGCTGGAAACTCTCCATCTCCCTGAGTCTTTGTGAACATTCTCCAGATAGAACTTAGTTATTAAAATTGGGGCAAGATAACCCTTAAGATGTTGACTCAGTTCCCCATGTTTTGACTCAGCCCCTGGGAAGGGGACAAAATGACCCTCAGATGTTCCCTTTTACCTCACCTGATCTGGCAACCACTCTCCAGCCAATTATTGGTACTAGCCCTTTGAATAAGCCAATCCCAATAGTTGGGAAAAAAACCCCCAGACTCCCCCTTGTTTCTGTGGCTTTTTGCTTTAAAAGTAGCCTGTACCAGCTATTTGGGGGTCTTTCTGGCTTCTCGAATGCTGAAAGACCCTGTTGTGACAGAATTAATTAAATCCTCATGCTTTTACATCAACTATGGTGTGAGAGTGTTCTCTTGGGGCGACTCCTTGGTGATTGGACTCCAGGGTCCAACAGGTCATGGCGTTCATCACAATGACAGAAAGAAACTAATACTGGCAGGGGCACCAAGTGATTTTGGAGTCCATACGTTTCCTTTGATCTTACTTTCCCTCCCTTGCTCTTGTTTTCTAAGACTCAATTCTTTGGAAGCCAGCTGCTACGTTATGAGGAAGCCCCAGCCGTGCAAAGAAGGTAAATACAGCGAGTCTTGGAGGTCTCAGGCAAGAGAGTACACGTTAACATGATGAACAAGTCTTCAGCGGAACTCTGTAGAGTTTTGGGTATGGGGGGCAGGAAGGAGCCATTCCTGGTGCACTATGTCAAACTCCCAAAACATCTGAAGTGTAGACCTTGAGTGGTTGTTTTGCTACACCGGATTTTGGAGTGAGTTCCTAGGCTGCCTGGCCAAAAGGAAACTGTATTTGAAATAAAATGAAGGAAAGATGTTCACAAGCGAGGTAAATGCATTCTTTCACTTACCTTTTGATTTCTTTTTTCGAGATAGGCTCTGGCTATGTAACACAAGTTGGCCTTGGACTTGGAATTCCCTTGCTTCAACCTCGAGAGCAGGAGCTGTCAGGCTCAGCTCTCCGTTCCCTTCTCAGGTTCCCTCTCAGCGGGTCCTTACTAGTGTGACTGGGTCTTAGTACCTGTGTGAACGTGGGCATGCTATTGCTAGTCTTTGAGTTAATGGTATTCTCAAACATAAAGCTGGGGGACAGGGCCGATTTATGTAATCATGTATTTGCATTTATTTCCTTAGGGTGCGTGTATGTTTGTGGAGGTCAGAGGACAACTTTGGGGAGTCAACTGGGGATCAAACTCGAGTCTTTGGGCTTGGCAGCAAGTGACTTCATCCATTGAGGCATCTCTCCCCAGCCCTAGCAGGGTGCTTCCTAAGACCTGGAGAAGCTTGCAAGCTCTGCTAGTGTCCTCTGAGGAATGAATCACCCAATTAACAAAGTGGCAATTGAAATGGCAAGAGGTGAAGTTTTTAACTGAAATACTAGATTCCCCCCCACACCAGTCTTTCTAGGAGGTAAACTAAACAAGAGCCATTAGGAGCACAGAAAGGCTCCCCCAGATGCATAATTCATGAGCAGAGACTGGGTTTGACCCAGCAGGTCACAGAGAATAAAAATGTCATAAAAATAAAAAATGCCATCCCTCCCTTCTGGCCCCCTCCCTCTCTCTAGCTAATGGACAGGAAAGAGTGAATTAGACTGGAGTCCAGGTCAAAGGTTAGGTTACTCTGATCCAGAGCAGCCGTTCCTTCCAGTCACTGCAATGATAGGACACCGCAGATACAGGGTCACTCTTGCCCCCACCCTGGGACTGCTTCCTAAGTGATAAAGGCGATGACCTCACCTTTAAATACTCTGCTCAATTAGACAGCCCTGCCAGAAGACACCTGTCCTCCTCCTGAAGCTGGGGGGGGGAGGGCGTTTCCCCAAGGGGCCCAACCTGCTACACCCAGGCCAAGGGCTGAAAAGGCAGGGCTGCAATTAGCATAATAACCTGTCAGGATCCACCTGTCCAGCTTGCTCACCCATTCACCCAACAAATATTTACAGAGTAGCTGTGCAGGGCAGGTCCTGATGCCACACAGGTCCCCGGAAGGAGCTAACATTTTGTGTGCAAGCCATTGATTCAGGAAGTACTCCAGGAGAGGCTTGCAGGCTCGTGCCAGAGTAAGGGGTGGGGAGAGGGAGTAACTCCAAGCAAAGGGGAGGTCGGAAGTCCAGGTTCAGCCAGATCCGGTGATGAGCCAGGCAGTAAGAACTCACGGGTTGTACCAGCTCAAGTCACAGAAACGGGGCTTTCAAAGCCTCCCCCTGTGACAGCAAGGGTAAGGTTGTTCCCTGGGGAGACTCTGTGTTTTAGGCTTTGTCAGTGTCCACAAGGGTCCCTTTCTCTCAACAGCAGTTCTCCTCCTGGAATTTGCCCTGAGGTTGCCAAGAGCTATCAGGGTTTTTCTGGCCCAGCTCTTGATAAAGTGGGGATGTTGTCAGTGATTCAACTCAGGTCGTGAGAAGGGGCTAAGTAGGAGTGTCCTGCCTCCTCCAAGCCTGCTGTGGAGATGAAGTGGGAAGTGGAGAAGCCCATGATCAGAGGCCTCCCCAGAGTGGAAGCCCTGATACTCCCTTCCCTTGGCCTGAGCCAGGGATGTGGGTTGTCACACACCTCCCACTGACTCTGAGGGAGGACAGCTTCAAGGCCCAGAGGTCCCTGGACCACCCCCAAGCCATCCTAGATAGGCAATGTCAAATCAGTCTCTGATTCCCCAATTTCCTAATCCGTACGGTGAGAACAGTGAGCCCCAAGCCTTTTGCCCCAGTAGATGTGGAACACCTGGATGTCTAAGTTAGTGCCTAGGCTGATGACTCTGCCCCAGTCAGGGGACCTCAGGCATCTCCACTCAAAAAGGTCTTCGGGCCTCTTTCTGTGTCCCTGAGCAGTGGGGCAAGACCTCTGAATCTGTCCACTTCCTTGCCATCCACACTGCCCCTCATATCCTTGACGAAAGCTCTTGCAGCAGGAACTAAGAAAGCTCAGGTGGGGTGGCTAAAGAGAGGGTCACCACCAGGCCGTGGTGGCTCACACCTTTAATCCCAGCACTCGGGGGGCAGAGGCAGGAAGATCTCTGTGAGTTCAAAGGGCCAACCTGGTCTACAGAGCACAGAACAAAATAGCCAAGGTGGTTACACAAACAAACCCTACCTTGAAAAACAAGCAAAAAAGCAAGACAAAAAGAAACAAAAAGAGGACCAACATAGTTTGCCTCAGTGTAACACTGCCCCTCAAGGCTGCCTAGTCAGCCTCTGTCCAGCTGGTTCCTGCTTCTGTGGCGGGTACCTCAGCCTGGCTTGTTGGTGAAGAAAGGTTTGTTTGGGCCCACAGCACACTGGACACTGAAGCACATGTCCCTGTGGGTGCTTGGCTCTAGGAAGGGCCTCATGCTGCTTTGTCCGTGGAGAACAAGCGGAAACTTAAGTCTGTGAGAAGAGGGTAAGCCTCCTGCCACAGCCAAGAGCTGCAGAGAGACAGCTCCCAAGGGCTCCTCTCTATAACATAAACACCCCTCCCTATGCACCTCCCAACATGGCTGCATCGACGCAGCGAGCCTCAACCTCAGTTTTTGTGGGGGAACGATCATATTTTACCTTAGCAGGGTGCCACTTCACCCTGGCTCCCGATCTGAGGTGCTCCAGAGGGTTCCTGAGCTCCACTATTCTAGAAGCTACCATTTACCTCCTCCTACAGCCTTCTCCGTGCACAGGAAAGGGCACTTGTAAGAGGGCCTATGATCACAGTGACTCTGGCTGGCTTTGCAGTCACCAGGCAAGTCAGAGAGATAGCCTTAAAAGGATTTGGGGACTGCCACCACTTCCTGTCATCACAGCGTGATCTGGGGTTCCAGATGTGCATACACTCCTGGGTGCTGAGCGCCAGAACGCAGTCCTCACGCTTGTGCGCCTTGCACTTTACTGCTGCAGTGTCTCCCCAGTCTACCCGCAAGGAGAAATAGTTCTGGTGTCCAACTGGCCTCAGCATACATTCTTGTTACCCCCGATTTAGAAAGGTCAGACAGACGGGCAGAAAGAAAAAAATAGCTACAGATAACCCCAAGCCAGAAGAAACAGCTAGGAAGGTATTTTTATGGATATGAATGGATACATCCTTGCATGGACATAAAGACAGACTTTTTAAAAAACTGTAATCACCTTGTTCCCTTTAAATGTGACAGAAGGGGCCAAAGAGATTTCCTAGCGGTTAAGAGAAGAGCACTGGCTGCTGTTTTAGCACAGCACCCATATGCATCACAACCATAAGTGACTCCATTTGCAGGGAACCTGATGCCCTCTTTTGGTTTCCACGGGCACTGCACACGTGTTGTGCACCGACACACATGCAGGCAAATATATACACAAAAATAAGTAAATCTTTTTTTAAAAAGTGACAGAACATCACCCATATCAGTAAAAAGTCTCATGACTATTTTATTTTGGACAAGATTTGAACCCATGGCCTTTAAACACTCAAAATAATCTCCAAACTATGCCCACAGCCAGTCCCGTGTCATTTACTATGATGCCCTCGTTGTTTCAAAGTGTGGATGTTGTAGGACTGATCTGACTAACTCTAACGGGCAGGCACTTTGCTTCTTTTCTTTCTTGCTGGGCTAAGCAGCGATGGCTCTGGAGGCCGGAGCTGTGTGTCTTTTGGTGGCCTGCAAGCTTTTTTCAGTATTAGTAAAAATGAGTAGTTCTTACTCATTGAAAGTAGGGAAAACTTAGGGCCCAGACTGTAAAAGCTGCCACTGAACCAGCGTGGGGACAGGGGTAGGAACCTACAGGAGTCTACGCCTAGGGAAAGGTCCATCAGCCCCACTGCCAGTTCCCTTGGCCACTTGAACGCTGCCAGCCTGTCCTGGGCGATGTCAGCAACCTCATTTCTAAAGCGTGGGTGGTGAGAGGCATGCCACACGTCTCCGTAAGTCCTGAGGTGTTAGTTCAGTGGAGGACACGGGGGAGGGCAAATGTCCAGTGAGCTGAAACATCCATGGATGCGCAATTTAGACAAAATTCCTTAGGGTCAATGCAGAAGGCCAGAAAGGCTCCAAGTCATCAGTGTTTTGAGACAGGATCTTGCTGTGTTGCTCAGGCTGGTCTTGAACTCACAATCCTCCTGCCTCAGCTATGGGACTGAAGTTACCTCGTGCAGCTTCTGAACGATTTAGAGAATATCAAAGCGATACTCAGAACCCCCGTGCTGTCCCCAGCTAGGCTGCTAGAGGTGAGGTTAGCTCGGTTGGGAGACTGCCTGCCTAGTACACTCCAGGACCTGGGTTTGCTCCCTAGCACCACACAAACTGGATATGGTGGTGGTGTGCACTGGTCAACGCAGCTCTTAGGAGGTGAAGCTCAGAGAATCTGAAGTTCAAAGTAATCCTCAGCTGCACAGAGTTCCAGGCCAGCTTGGGATGCAGGTGTCCCTGTTCCAAAAAAAAAAGTGCTAGCTTTTCTTTTTTCTCATGACCACAGCCAGCAGTTCTGCACTCACTGTCCTAGACTTTGGTGGTGATGGTTGGGGGTGGGGAGTCCTGCAGCCCACACAGCCATTGCTTGAGGTCACTAAGGTAAGATGGCCTGAATTGTTCCCCTCAACCCAATGACATCCCTTGGGGCCATCGTCTTGGCGCTGGGTGTCCCAGCAATCTGAATCCAGGGTCTCCTGGAGTCCTGTCTCCTTTGCCAGCTGTGCGCAGCTGTACCAATAGCCCTCCCAGTCTCTGTAATGTAATACCCAGAGCATGAAGGCTTCAGCCGTGCTCCCGGCCTGCAGGCCTGGCCTGCTCCTCCAGAGACCAGGTTCACATTTGGACCCCTGCAGGGCACGGCTGCTTGACGAGGCCCCTGGGAAGAGAGGCAGAGACTACTGCACATCTCCGGTTCCTCAAGAACTGGGAAATCCATCTTCAGTCACGTCTCCTGGCTGTGTGGAGAAAGGACAGGGGGATCCATTTCTTTTGGCTGTTGTTACACTCTCCCCATAGCCTGGGAGAGGATTGGGGGATCATGAAGGAAAGTGAGTATTCTCAGAAGTGGCAGCCATTTTTCATTTTCCATGGTTAAACCCACAGGAGGGCCCTTTAAAATGACATTTTCATTTTCATTTGAAAATTATGACATCCCCCCAAGTTTTTAACTAAAAAATAAAAACCACCTTTTATTCACTTTAAGACAGATTCTTAATACATATCCAAGGCTGACTTCAAACTTATGACCCTCTTGCTCCACCCCCACTAAACTCTGGCCTTCTTTCTCTCCTCCTTCCTTCCTTTCTTCCTTCTTTCCTTCCTTCCCTCCTTCCTTCCTTCCATTCCCCACCCTTCCTTCTTTCTTTCTTCCTTCCTTCCTTGCATTAAGCATTCACAGAAATCTAAGAACAGTAATTAAAAATAAATACTAGCAATAGTAATATCAGCTATTATTTATGAAGTTCAGCCTGGCGGTGGTGGTGCATGTCTTTAATTCCAGAACTCAGGAAGCAGAAGCAAGCAGATATCTGTGAGTTTGAGGCTACGGTCTACATAGGAAGTTCCAGGACAACCTATGTAGAGAGACCTTGTCTCAAAAAATTAAAAACAAACCCAAAAAAGCCAGTATTGGGCTGGCGAGATGGCTCAGTGGTTATGAGCACTTGCTGCTACTGCAGAAGACCCGGGTTCGGTTCTCAGCCCCAAGAGCAGCTCACAACCACTTGTAACTGCACTTCCAAGGGATCCAATGGCCTCTTCTGGCCTCTGTGGGCACTCGCAAGCATGTGAGGTGCAGACATCCACTCAGGCATACACGCATACACACAAAATAAAAAAATAAATACTTTTAAAGCTCAGTCTCAGAGAAGTGAAGCCATCCTACTGAGTTCAAATGCTTCCCTCCTAACTGTCCCTTAAATGATCCCAGAAAACATGTAGATGGTAAGTAAACTATTGGCCATATGAGCATCACGTGAGCCGAATCTCCATTAGAAAAGGGCGGGCACATGTGACCCAGAAGCCCACCTCCCTTCCCACTTCCTGTGCAGCACCTCCCATTCCCTTTATCCCCCAACATTGCCTGTCTTAAAATCCACACCCACGTGGCCATGTAGCTCGTCTCAGTCGTTGTCTGTTGCTATAACAAAATGTATGAGATGGTGCCAGAGAAGGAAAACAGGCTCTAGCACCCAAGTTTGGCAGTGAGGGAGCCGGTAAACATTCGGCTACTAGCAGGAAAAGAAAACCAAGGTGAGCCATGAGTTGATTCGGGGGCCACAGACTAGGCAAAGTAGATATGGGAGGAGCCATGGTCTGCTGGCTAAGGCAAATACTCCAGAAGCTGGGCCTATAGCCAGCAGGTTGGCAGTGAATATTCCTCTCGGTGCAGGGATGGCCACCCTGAAGGCTAGAAGAAAGTCTTTAGCACTGGCCAGAAGCAAAAGAGAAAGAACAGGTAAGAAGGCTGTGGAAATTAGGCCTAGTCCATGGGCACTGGCAGCCTCCTTAAGACTGCAAGTCACAGGCGAGGCCTCGTAATGCTCTTCCCAACTACACGGGCTCACCAGGGCAACATTTTCAGAGGAAATCAAATAAATTTAAATCCAATTTTAAATGCACTTAGAACAAGATTAAGTATGGCCAAGATGTTTTCTATTGACTGGAGCAGAGATTCCCAGGGCTCAGAGCCCTTCGTGGATGTGGCCCAACAGCCTGCTTCCTTTTATATATCCCCCATGTCACCAGAGCTGAAGAAAGGGGTTGCGGTATTCCTGGGTACTTCCTGTATGGCTGGCCTGCCCCGGGCACTGTTCTGGAATTGCCAGTAACATTCTAGAAGGGAGGGATGTTCTTACCAGCAAAGGGGAGGAGAGACACTGTCTCAGGGCCACAGGGACCAAGGCCTCTAGAGGGAGAGCTGCATGTTGGTGGCCCCTAGATTTGTCAGATACTGTCCCCAAACTTAAAATAGTGTTTCTGTGGGCAGGGAGCAGCTCCTATAGCACTGAGGTCACCACATGGGGTTCCGTTGGAAGAGGGACTTTCAAGGTAACCTCTGGCTGGACTGGCTCTCTGGCATGCAGGACGTCAACTTGCCTGAGCCTGCTGCCCACAGGGTCCGTCTCCAGCTGCAGGGTCATCCCCCGTGGCCCCAGAATTCCCTGTGGCCCCAGCATCCCCTGTGGCCCCAGCAGTGCTACATTTCCTCAGAGCATCCAGGGCCTCAGAGAGGTTCCAAGAGAGCAGATGGGATTGCCGGCAGCCTGGATCCCCCTCTGGACCACAGACAGGCCAACACGTCAGGGCTGTGGGAGGAGAGGCAGGAGACTGGGACTATGTACAGTGAGCATTGCTGATCTGTGAGTCCTTGGTCTCCCCCAAGCATTTACACTGCCCCACTGAGTGTTATCTGACACATCTATACACTGTTTCGTTCATTCCTAAAAGGGGGGAAGGATGGGAGGAATAGAGAAGGGAAAGGGAGTGGAAAAGAGAAAGTGGGAGGAAATAGCTAGAGAAGTAAGAACTTTTGAGGCATATCTTTCTCCCCATTTTCCAGATGGGTAAACTGAGGCCCAAAGAACTGAAGAGCCTGTCCAAGACCAGCTAACTAGCAAAACTCCAAGTGAGGCTTGAGAACCCCTGTGCTTTCTTCCCTGCGTCCCCACCCTCCTCTCTGGCAAGCCTGTTTGTACTTTTCTCAAGTCCCATAACAGCCCTGGTATAGACAAGTACTCCTTGAACCTTGCTTAGAGAAATCCCAGGTTCCAAAAGCCACCCCCTCACCCCCAACAAGGCAGTTAAGTTTCCCTTTGCCGGGGCCACCTCTCTTTTGCTCACAGTTGCAGGGATCAGCTCCCCACAGCATCGGATGGCCACCCTGAAGGGTCCAATTTCCTTCAGAATGTTCTGGTGACACTAAAACTCAGATGTCCTTCGAAGCAGGGACCAGCACGAATCCCACACTTGCCTGTGCTGCGGTGGGGGCAGGGGACAACCTGGAACACCAGCAGTCAGGCCCCAGAAGTGGCTGGACTCCAGCACGCAGCCCTGCACAGACCCCATCCTTCAAGGCTGACACAGTGCAGGAGCGCTGCCTTCCCAGCTGTTTATTGCTGTAATGTGTCAGCCTGGGTAACAGAACACAGGCAAGGAAGGCTTAATTATAAAAAGGGATCTTTTCAAGACATTTTAATTCCCTCATTTTTTTCCTTCCTGACAAGAACTCACACACGTGCACAAAAAATGTGAATTTAGTTTAATTTGGGGCTCTCAAAATCACTGCTAACGTGATTATTTAATCCCTTTTGGTTCAGTCCTAGAAGTACACACTTTTTTTTTTCTGATTAACATTTTCATTTGTTGGCAGCAGTCGAGTAAGGAGGCTGGAAGTCTGGGTTGGGGCGACAACCTGTCTGCCTTTCAGTTCTGTCCCAAATTCTCAGTAGCTGGTAGGATTTCAACCCAAACATAGTTTGGAGGTTCAGTAATGAGGACGTATTAAAAGGAGTCAAGGGTATTTGAATCTAAGTTGAAAGAATGTGGTGATGGATTAACGACGTCTGCTCCAGACATCAGCATGGTGGACAGTTGTGTATACCTCATAGGCCTGTTCTTTCGGCCGGTTCCAGCCTCGTCTAGATTCAAGCTCGATTTTCCTCTTCTGCTGCCCTCCTTTGCTCCTCTTTCTCCCTCCTGCTCTGCTATTTTCTCTTTCTTTCCCTCTCTGTGTTCTTATCTCTGGAAACTGTGAAGCTTGCTAAGGGGACACACTCTGGTACAGGCCCTCACAACCTTCATCTCCTTCTTCCCTTCCCTTTGCAATCCCACAGTTCATTCGCTTTATCTCTTCTACAAGCTGTTGGTCAACAGCATTTCCTGAGGGGCCAGCATTTATGGCTGACTGACAGAGGAAGGACTGTGCCCTCAGGAAGTCCCACTGTTTGACTTGAGAGGGACCTGGCTTCCTGGTAGTCACTAGGAAGCTACCCCCACAGGAAACAAAACACATCACCATGGTTCCTTATAATGTTGTTTTGGTTTTTTTTTTTATTTTTCGAGACAGGGTTTCTCTGTGGCTTTGGAGCCTGCGCTGGAGCTAGCTCTTGTAGACCAGGCTGGTCTCGAACTCACAAAGATCCTCCTGCCTCTGCCTCCCGAGTGCTGGGATTAAAGGCGTGCGCCACCACCGCCCGGCTCCTTATAATGTTAAAGCCTTCTTTACCTGCACTCCACAAGCTTCGGGAATCTGGTAAAAGGTCACTTTTAGATTTAACTCCATCTTGCCCACCAGGTCTATGAGTAGCACTGAAAAAACAAGCCACATGACTTAAGTCTTTGGGGTGTTACTACAGCACCAGCTCTGCTGACTGAAGATGAACTATGGCCACAGACGATGCCTAGGGTCACCTTATCGAATCCTCATCACCATGGTCATCATTGTGTCTCATATTGATAAACTGAGACTCGAGGGCCGAAAGCAACTTGCCTAAGATTTCTCCTCAGGGAGTGGAAGCACCTGCCCTGGGTCTATGCCATCCCTCCTCACGCACTCGTCCACACCATGGACGAATGTGGGATTCCCCTCTTTATGCCGTGAATACCATTTGTGAATAGAGAAACTGCCTTGGCCTGTTGATAGGGCAGAATTTAGGTAGGTGGGGAAAACTAAACTGAATGCTGGGAGAAAGGGCGGAGTAGGAGAGAAGCAATGGAGCCTCTGTTGGAGACAGACACGCTGAAACTTTGCTGGTAGGCCATGACCTCGTGGTGATGCACAGATTAATGGAGATGGGTTAAATTAAGACGTAAGAGTTATCCAGTAAGAAGCTAGAGCTAATGAGTCAAGCAGTGTTTTAAATAATATAGTTTCTGTGTGGTTATTTTGGGGCTGAGAAGCTGGGAACCAACAAGCGGCCTCCCCACCATACCAGAGAGAGGTTGCTTCACCAACCATACTACCCTGGCCCAAATTCAGGAAGATTAAGAGGTTATCTAGGGCCCAAGCCACACAGTGAAGAGTGGATCAGAGAAGTAACCTGTAAGAGTCTCTAAAGACACAACCTGGTTCCCAGGCCTGAAGAACAAGGATTCATTAGTGGGGAAAGCTGTGTCCATCTGAAGAAGACTCGACTCAAAAAGGCAATTTAAGGGAGGCTGTAGCTGGAGACTTTTCTGTCTCTCCCAGTCCTGCTGGACCAGTTTCTCTCCAGGCCACTGGTCCCCAAAACCACTCATAAAATAATCATTCAGAGGCTTAATATTAATTATAATTGTTTGATTGATGACTCAGGCTTATGACTGGCTAGCTCTTACACTTAAATTAACCTATTTCTATTAGTTTATATTTTACCACGAGGCCCGTGGCTTGTTCCTTCACAGCTTGCTTCTCCAGCAGCTGCCGGCATCCTTCCACCCACCTTTCTTCACCCGTCTCTCTGCTTGGATTTCTGGCCTGGCTATATTCTGCCCTGCCACAGGCCAAAGCAGCTTTATTCATCAACCAACAAAAGCAACACATATTTGCAGCATACAGAAGGACATCCCACATCACCTACCTAAACTACCAGGGGTGGGAACGGCCTCTGGGGCCTACTCCATCTGCCTTCTGTTTCCCTGTGAGACTATTAACTCACTAAATTATTACTTCTGGGTACCTATTGATTGTCAGCTTCGGTGTGGGGCACTGCCTAGTACCCAGGGAGCCAATACTAGTCAGGAAGGAAGGTGGAGGTAGATTTACTGTACATCAGGGCCTGGGCTCTGGCCAAGATCCCCCCTCATAGCATGCTTATGAGCTTGCACGCCTCTGGAAACTTAACAGTGTAAGGTATTTCAACGGCCATCCGTTAAGTCCCCCGTCTCCACTTTTATTTCCTCTCTGTATTTAAAAAAAGATTCAATTTTATGCCTACTTAATTTTGTTCCCTCAGAAGCGCCCCTGGGACAAGTATGCGAATATAGTCGGCATATTCAGGAGGTTCAGGGTACTGGTGGGCAGGTGAGGGCCCAAGAGGTGGCAAGGGCAGCCACCTGGCCAAGGCTCCCATTGTTAGTGGCTGCCGCTTACTCCCATGGGGCCACGGGGAGACATAGCACTCTAAATGTGTAGATGTATAAACGTAAGATGTGTGATCCGTGGTAAGGCAATCGATCTGGAGACACTTGCCGTTGGAAAGCTAACTTGGTACCCGCAGTTCTCAGGAGGAGCAGGCCAGACTATGTCACACAAAGATCACATGTGAAAGCAAGGCAGGGGTGTCGGTCAGAAGAAGAGAAAGGGCCTAAAACAGGAAAGCACTGAACAAGCCTCGCTGAGGCAGGGGTGGGGTTGGATAGTGGGAATACCTAGAAGGTTCTGTGGTATTGGGCTATCCCTCTGTGTCTGCTGATCAAACAGGTGGACAGGGACTCAGTGAACAAGGTTCCAAGGGGCTCTGGCCTGTCTGGTTCTTCTTATGTACTGCTGAGTGGAGGGTTTGACTTCTTCAGGAATCAGCTGTCCCTAGGGTACCTGGGAGGAACTATCCGCCCATGGTACCCTGTCGCAACCACCTCAACCAGCAAGGAAGACGCGACACCGGCTCTTCTTTTTGCAGTTTATTCAAGATCCTTGAACAATCTTCTGACCCCGGGAAAACCCTGCCCTCAGCCTAAATAATCTCTGGGTGACCAACCTCAGCATGCCACATAGGCACTGCGGATAGGTCCAGGTGTGTGGAAGCAAGCCAGATCCTAAGCCTAGCCAAATATGGAGTTGTGTTACCATGCGCTCACCATCGGGAAGGTGGAGGGCGAAAGCCGGTGCCATCTTTAAGGCGCGGCTGCACGCAGCTCTCCACAGTACCCAAAACCAAGATGTGAAAAGATACCAGATACACAGATACCAGAGATACAGTTAATACAAGTAGAACATTCACCTTGGGGTAGAGGGAGCCACAACCTGCAGGCTAGGGGCTGGGGGGACACTTCCTGGCACTTTTGGTGGGCAAGATGTTGGAGTGGGCTATAGAGCCTGGTAACTGAAGTGCCTGAACCCATGAATCTGGGCAGGTACCAACCACGTTCAGTTTTCCATTCATAGTTGCCTATCCTGTTTTATGAGAAAACCTCTGAAGACCTCTGACCCTATGAAATGGGCCAATCCTATGGGAAGGCAGTCAATACCCAACTACTATGGACTTGTGTGACCTCCCTGACCCATTGAAGCCTGACTCAATTCTTAGAACCTCAGAATGTGGCTGCGGTTGGATTAGTGACATTAGGTCACTAATGTGAAATGAGGTCATTGGGATGAGCTGTCATCCCATGTGAGCGTCCTTGTAAGATGAAATTCGAGCTGGCCCTTAGGCCAGCTTCATCCAGACACGGGGAGTGATCACAGCTGAGGAGAGGGCTGCAGAGACATGAGCCCTGCTGACACGAGAATGCTGGACTTCCCGTCTCCAAGCTAGGAGAAGTACAGTTCGTCTTTCTCACAGTTGTAGCTGACTGCTTTGACACACTCATGACAACGTGCTGGGTTGATGTTCTTACAGTAGTGTCCATGGACTTCTCCAGGCTGCATTAAGTTCCCATGAAGCCTTGGGATCCCCAGTATCTCCCAGAGCAGGGTGTAGAAGGGTCTGTGGCACCCCAGAGGGCTATGTCTCTTTAAAGTGAGACATAGTGTCTCTTTAGCTCTGGTGGGTCTTCCACACTGAGTTTTCAAATAGAAGATGGAAGTCCGCAGTCTATGTAGAAAGCTTCTATTTTTAAAAGTTGGGAATGAACTCAAACATTTCAAAAGCCCCACAATTAGGACCAAGCAAAAATATTTCTTTAGGTGGAATTAGATTATTAGCCTAGCACACGTCTCATTGAGTGACAGAGGTCTCATCTGCTGGCAGTTTGTCCGTCAGTGAGCCACACGGTGTTCACTCGGAAGCCAGATCTATGTGAGTCACAACTCCCAGCTGTTTGGGAGTTTGAAGTCAGTTTGCCTTCCATGCCTCAGTTTCTCCATCTGAACAGTGGCAGTCTCAAAGGTGAGATGAGCTCAGGGTCTTGGAGGGGCTGAGTGGGGTTGGGTGTCCAGCACTACCCTCCTCCGCTCTGTGTGTTGGCTCAGGGCGTCCTGTAACATTGTGACGTCACGTCTGTGTTTCTGGGCCCACAAGCCTCTAAAGACTTGCTCTGCTGTAACTGAACCACAAGGTAAACAAACATCTTGCCATTTTTCTTGACATGTGTGCCTCTCCGATGTCTGCAGGCTGTAACGTTGGTTTGGCTCTCGTGACTCCATAATGACCACAGTTAAAATCCACCTGCCTCCGGGCCCCAGCCAGCCTGCCTACTGAGGTCACAGTTTCTGTCCTTGACGTCCTCAGCCTTGGTCAGGACGGTAAGGAGCTCGGGGGAGGCAAGCCCCAAAAGTGGCCCCAGTTTTGCCTTCAGACTCCCTGAACTGTACACACACTGTGAAACACTGGAGGATCCTGTCAGATAGAGATCCGTGGAAAAGAACAAATTCTGGCCACTTGGGCTCTGTTCCCTCAGGTGAGCAATGACCGTGGATCACGTGTCACACGGAGATGTGGCCACTGGGTGTCCTGTGATCACCCTTCCCCTAGAACAGAAACAGCGAGTGCAGTCAGGTTTGAGTTTGGATCCTGCCTTGCCCTGTGAGAACTTTAAGCAACCCCTATGTACCTTATGAAGCCTCAATGTTCTCATCTGCAACGCGGAGGAACAGTAATGGCTTCTGCACTGTGGAGCTGGAAGGAGTCTAGAGCAGGCAGGCTGGAAATGCTAGTTACAAAACCTACCGCACTAAGTTCACTAAGTTCTTCCCACAGATCTCCCAGCTTCATTCCACTGCTGTGCAAGTGCAGGCACAAAGAGAGCACAGGGGACACACAAGAGCCAGGGGCCTCACAGCAGAGCCAGGGGACACACAGCAGAGCCAGGTGACACACAGCAGAGCCAGGAGACGCACAGCAGAGCCAGGGGATGCACAGCAGAGCCAGGAGACGCACAGCAGAGCCAGGGGCCTCACAGCAGAGCCAGGTTACACACAGCAGAGCCAGGTGACACACAAGAGCCAGGGGCCTCACAGCAGAGCCAGGGGCCTCACAGTAGAGCCAAGGGATGCACAGCAGAGCCAGGGGACGCACAGTAGAACCAGGGGACACACAAGAGCCAGGGGCCTCACAGCAGAGCCAGGGGACACACAGCAGAGCCAGGGGACGTACAGCAGAGCCAGGGGCCTCACAGCAGAGCCAGGGGACACACAGCAGAGCCAGGGGTCTCACAGCAGAGCCAGGGGCCTCACAGCAGAGCCAGGGGACACACAGCAGAGCCAGGGACACACAGCAGAGCCAGGGACACACAGCAGAGCCAGGGGACACACAGCAGAGCCAGGGACACACAGCAGAGCCAGGGGACGTACAGCAGAGCCAGGGGCCTCACAGCAGAGCCAGGGGACACACAGCAGAGCCAGGGGACACACAGCAGAGCCAGGGGTCTCACAGCAGAGCCAGGGGTCTCACAGCAGAGCCAGGGGCCTCACATGGGGACCTCAGCACACAGGCTCATGGCCATAATGTGGGATGTTGCATTTTTGAAGTATCCCAGACACGGGCACAGAGACGTGGTCTAGTTGGTAGAGAGCTTGCCTAACATGCACCAAGCCCCTTCGGTACCCAGGATTTACACTCTTGTAGTCCCAATATGGAAGCAGGATCAGAAACTCAAGGTCATCTTCAGCTAGTCATCTTCACTAGCTTGAGATCAGCCTGGGTTACATGAATCCCTGTCTAAAAGAGTTATCATAAACTTATTTGCTTAGCAAATATTAAAATAAAGCTCTATTAGAACTTAGAGAAATGTGTTTTTAAAGTTAAGTACTAGATATTGGGGACAGGTCTAGGAGCCAGGAGTTCTCTGGATAAGCAACTGTCATGGTGAGATGAGAAGCTCCAGGCTAGTCACAGTTTTTGAGTGTCCCAGTGTCCCCTGGGGGTAGGTTAAAGCCAGGCTACTCGGCCCCAGCCACAGGGTCTGAGGTAGGATGGAGGGGGATGGAGTCTGCCCACACTGCCCTCCTGGCAGCATCCAGGGGTTGCTCTGCTCATGTCAGGGGCTTACTCTGAGGCAAGGAGCAGAGACTGGGCAGGGAGCAAGGGGGAGCTAGGCTCTGGTAGCCGCCACGTCACAAGCCAGTGGCCACCCCACACCAGCACCTCAGCTCCCAAAGTCAATGACGAATATGACCAAACAGGCTGAGAGCAGGAAACCAGCTCAGCAGAGGCAGGAGGTAAAGGCAGCCTGGGCCAGTAGAGGGACCACCCATGACAGATGCTATAGGCAGCCATCAAGAGCTCCGTGTCCAGCATCCTCATCTAGCCCCATTGTTCACGGGGTCTCCTGCAGCTAAGGAGGACTGCAGAACGTGTTCACAGTGTCCCTAGACCTCCTCGAGAAACAGGACTGTGGAATAGGCATGACATGCTTTTACCACCTAGAGCCCTCAGCAGCTGTGATTACTCCCAAGGTGCCCACATACGAGTTATTAACTTTCTACCACGGATGAGTAGAAAGACAATAGAGATAGATGCAGCTAGAGGTTGCTGGGGGTTCTCGTGACACCCCATTTCTCCCTGAGGAGTTATAGACACCTAATAGTTAAAGGAAAGAGAGACATTATAACTGCTTCTGAGTTGCCCATGCTCCTGCACGTAAGCACATGGGGCATGTGTAACTACAATTAAATACGCTGATTCTCCACACCGGGTGGAATCTTCTCAGCTATCGCTGGCTCCCTATTTGGAGCAGATGTACATTTGTTCGTCTGCCCCAGGAAAATCTCCCATGACAGAGCCTCTCGCTTGATTTTGAAGTCCCTGAGCCCAGGGTGGAGCCCAGTTCACAGGGGCATTGAGGGATAGGGCAGCTTTGTCCACTGTAGCCCTCCTGCCCTCTGGTTCTCACTCCTAAAGATGTCCAGTGACCAACAGTCCCACTCTGTCCCCCTGAGATAGGGGCACTCCCTGCAGGTGGGGAAGAGAGGCACACTGACTCCAGGTAGCTTCAAGTGGTTTTCCTCCCAGCTGATGTGCTTCCAGAGTGGATGTCAAACACTCAGGCAAAAAAAAACAAAACAAAACAAAAAAAACCCACTTAATTTTATTGTTTTAATTATGTATTCATGTGTGTATGCTTGCAGTCACCTGAAGAATCCAGAAGAGGGCGTTGGATTCCCCTGGAATTACAGGCAGTTACAAGCCACCTGACATGGGTGCTGGGTCCTCTTGAAGAGCAGTGCTTCCCACTAAGCCACCTTCTTTCTCTGGGCACAGGCGGTTTGTTTCAAGTACCGGAGCCGGTATTGGAGGAGGACGTGCCATATGGAGGCAGGATAGAGTGTGGGCAGTCTTGGTCTTTGAGCCCGACTGCGTTTGATTCTAAGTGTCCCTGAAGGAGCCTGGTGTTACTAAAAATCGTTACAGCTGGCAAAAAACAATTCAGAGGCAAAACTAAACAAGACAAAGTATTTATAGTGAGATCCGACAGGCATGGGTGACCGAGGGAGTTGCCCACACTCCGTGTCAATATTTTCAGTCAATAAAATAGTTACTGTTTTGGACTGTTTCCTAGACGCTGCGCTAAGGATCATTCTTTCTTTCTTTCTTATCTTGATTAACCTCCGTGGCACCTGGTGGTGTAGATGCTTTTTTATTTCCATTTTATGTGGGAAAAAAAGACAGATTTCACAGATGTAGGTCACAGACCTGGCTCCTGGGAGAGGGCCAGGCCGAAGACCTACAGGTCCAGTGTGGACATCATGTGGTTTCTCAAAGTCTCAGAATCTTACCTTTTTATGCACCATGGTCCTGGCTTCGTCTCCAGAGATGGACACTCAGAGTGGGTATAGGTGCTAAGTAGGTGTATCGTTGAGCACCTGCCATGCAAACATGAGGACCTGGGTTTTATCTCCAGCATCCACATAAAAAGGCCAGGCATATAAGCCAGGGAGATGGCAAACAAGCATGCATGTATGCACGCACGCAAGAGCACAGAGTGGTTACCGTAGAATTGACCTTGGTTTGAACAGTGTCATTGGACCCACGTATACATCATGGACAGACAGAATCTGATCTTGATGGAACATGTAATTGAGTGTCCTTGCATGTAGCAACAGGACAAAACAATCCAGGGGCTCCAACCTGTCTCTTCCTGTGATGATTCTGGAACATCGGCTTTGTTCTAGATGGTGGCAACTCAGCTGCTGCAGGTCCTGCCCACCAGGAAAGAGTTCTGTCCTAGCATTACCAGAAAAACCTGGGTTTCAGCGGCTCTGCTGGGGAAAGTGTCTAATCCCTGATGTGACCCTTCAAGTCGAAGGATCACAGAGAACCGATTATCTGGACCAGGTTGCACACTTTATCCCTGAGCTGGAACTTGAACGACTGTTAGCACATCTTCTGGAGTGGGAGAGGTAGTTTCTCTGGGCTTGTATTACTTCCTTTTCTCATCTCTGGGACAAGATAGATTGACAATAAACAGGTAAAGGGAAGGATTATTTTGGTTCATGGATTTCTTTGACCCCATCATGGCAGCGGGAACACGCAGCAGAGAAGTTCGAGGTCATGCATGATAGGAAGAAGAGAAGGGTCGGGGAAACATTTACTCCCAAGGACCCAGCAAACCGCGTCTTCCAGCAAGGCCCTGCCTCCTGAAGTTGCCTCAGCTCTCCAAATACCGCCAGCAGCTGAGAACTGGGCTTCCAGCCCTGGAGCCCTCTGGGTGCAATTCCAGCTGTATTCCACAGGGTGAGTGGGGCACAGGAAGTCTGAATGCGCGGCAGACACATGTGGCTAACAGTTACCGTCCAAGCCCTCAGTCTCCGCTCCCCTGAAATGATGTGGTCTGCTCTTCTTGAGTAGTGACAGCATACTACAGAATGAGCTTCTCAAACAACGGCTATCAGTTTCCCCACGGCTCTGGGAGTTGGAAGTCTAGGGGCAAGACATGGATATATGGAGAACTGTCCTCCTGGCTCATAGGCCTCTGTGTCCACACGTGGCCTGCCTTGGAATTCATAAACACAGGCTTCTGTACCAGTTTCTCCTTTGTGGGGGCACTAACCCTACCCCAAGGGCCCCACCTAATGCTCACCTAATGCTAATCTCTCCCAGAGACCCCTGGGAACCTGGAGGAAAGGATCACGGCGTTTGAATTTTGCAAGGACACAATTCACTTTGAGGCTGATGATGTCTGCCTCATTCAGGGTGAGCGCTGAGAGGTAGGACTGCTGGGTCTCAGCCGCCCGTGGTGGGTACCGGCTAACAAGCAGTAGCATAGCAACTGCAGGCTTTACTTTTCGCTGTTCTCTGCTAGGGATTGAATGGTAATGCAATCGCTTGTTTCTCTGCAGAACGCGAAGGCTGCGCGTGTATAATTGGTGCATTCTACATTCTAGTCAACACACACCGTGTCCGCTTGTCCTAGGTTCCTCAGGAACGTCTGTAGTTGAGCCCCCTCCAGTTCTCAGCCCCAGCAACCCCTAATCTTTCCCTGTGGTTTTACCATTTACAGAACACCTCACAGAAGAAATCCGCTTCTGTCTTGTGTTTGAGGATCTGCACGCGGCACTTCTCTCAGGAACCCTTTCAGAGTGTCACTACAGCTCACTGGTCCTTTATGGTCCTTCATGTGGCTGCGTAGTATTCCATTCTTTGGCCGGACCATTCCCAGCTGATGGTGTCAGTAGCAACTCTAACTTGGTGCTGCTGGGACACAGCCACAGGCATGGACATGTAGAACTGGAGACCAAACCCGGGGTGTGTGCAAGGACTTGGCCACTCAGCTACATCCCTTAGCCTTGCTTTTTAAAGTCAGTGTTCTTCCTACTCTGTGACCTAGGCTGACCTTGAATGTGTGATCTTTATCCCCCAGGCTCCTAAGTGCTGGGATTTCAGACGTTTGTCTGGCTTGGCCTCTACTTGTGGTTGTGTGTGTTGACACAGAATCTCACAGCCCTGTCTTATCTGTGCAGCCCAGACTGACCTTCAAATTTGCCGTGACCCTCCCACCCCAGCCTCCTGAGTACTGGATTGTACTTACAGCCATGCCACACTTGGGCTGTGAGATCTCTTCTTTCCATTTTACCTTGTGGTTTCATTGGGTATTCATCAGAAGCCTGGGGCTGCTGCTCAGTGGTAGACATTTGCCCAGTGTGGGTAAGGTACCAGGTTCAATCCCCACATAAACACAAAAAAATCAAAAGTAAAATTATTCCATCAACTCACGTGGCATGCAAACACTGTACTAAAAAGAACTACCTTCACACACACACACACACACACACACACACACACAGAACCACCAACAGTGTGACTCCACGTATCCAGAATGGTCAGACCAGGCTAATCCACAGAGGCAGAGCAGAGAGCAGCTTGGGTCACTCATCTGGCAGTGGGGAGGGAAAGGAGGGCTGTGCTGGGGGGGGGGGCGGGGAATGTGTGCAGGGTACTGGAGCATTCTACAACTATGATGACTGGTAAGAGCCCAATGGCTCTGAGAGTCCACTAAAAACCAGTGAGTCGCAGGCTTTAAACAGATAATTTTACTTAAAGAAATGCTATGTGAATTATATGTTTTAATAAAACATTAAAATTATTTATTGGAATAATTAATGATAACTGGGTAGTCCTGTGAGCATGCACACAGTCCTCCTGTTTAATCATGCTGCTAAGCCCCTGGTACTAGCTTGTAGCTCAATCTAACTCAACCCATTTGTTGGATACCTATTAAGGTCTATGTACTGTGCTCAGGACATAGACAGAAGACAAGACATGGGTCCTCTCAGGCCTCACTCTTGGGGAATGTTGTGGGAACTTGATCTGCTCAGCCACTCACATTGGGGGGTGACTTGCCATGAAGGAAGGAGCGTGTGCTCACTCTCTTGGTATGGATGGAGCAGAGCAAGCAATGGAGAGGCTGCTTGCGGTTGGTGCCGTTCACCCCTGGGCAGATCGGCTGGACCAAGACAGTTGTATCAGCGGCGGCGTCTGCTTTGTCCTGTATTTGTGAGTTTGTCTTTTCATCGCACCCCTTAATAAACTGATTAGTAGACTTGTGACTTCTCGCATCAGGGGAAGAAAACAGACTTCAGTTGGAGCTACAACAGCTGCATCATAATTGCTAGCCAAACTAAGAGTTCTCTCTATTTTCATTGCAAATGTGCATCTGTGTATGTACACATGCTGGTTTGAATGTCCCTGTACAGGAGGGATGGCCTTGTTGGAGGAAGTACAACACTTGGGGCGGGTTTTGAAATGAAAAGCCTCTTCTACTTCCAATTCTCGCTCTGCTTTCATGGTTCAGGCTCTGAGTTCTCAGTATCCTACCGCTACTGCCATGCCTGCTGCCTGTAGCCATGCTCTCTACACCACCATGGATGCGAACCCTCTAGAACCATCACTAAAATCAATGCTTCTATAAGTTGCCGTGGTCATGGTGTTTTATGACAGCAACAGAAAAGTGACTAATAAAATATATAAATATATATTGACTTAATCTTCATATCAACCTTTAAGGGAAATATTGGCATAATTTTTACCCTTTAAATAGGAACACTAATGCACAGAGAGGGTCAGTAGCTCACCTAAGGTCACACAGTGAAAAGAAGGTAAACATGCTATGGGAACTCCTCCAGCCAATGGCTTTTGAGATGCTGGCAAAGGGTATTCTGGGACTTGGGGCTCTGTCAGTGCAGCTCTGGGACCTATGGCTTTGGCCGTTGTGTATTGCTGCTCTGCTGAGATGCATGCTCCTGGGCCTGGGATCCCAGCTTCAGGAGGGACAGGGGTGCTGAGGGACGGTCCTCACTACAGCTTGAGCCCTCAGCTTCCATTTCCTCCCCCTCACCTCTCCCCATATGACCAGGCTCCGGCCCTGACCACACTTCAGATGCCCCAGTAAAGGACCCCAGCCTTGTCTCCAAAAGCCAAGCAGAAACGCCAGCCCTAGTCACGGACCGAAGGGCGTCACTCTAGACGTACTTGTCAAAGCCTTCTCTCACTGCACCCAGGTTTGGAGCCAGGCCCTACGCAGGTGTAGCTAATGAAGTCATGAGTGTGGGACGCACATGTCCTTATTGAAAAGCAAGAAACACCACAGAGCTTGTGCGCCAAGAGGGCACCAAATGAGGATGCAGAGAGAGCCGAGCCTTTGCTGGGGATGCAGGCCAGGGAAGGGAGCTTGCCTAGAATGTGCAAGGTCCGTGTTCAATCCTCAGCACTACAAGAAACGGCTCAGTGGGTAAGAACACTTATTGCCCAAGCATGAGGGCCTGAGTTCAGATCCCAGCACCATGTAAAACACCACATATGGCCGCGGGTGTGCGTGTCACTCCAGTCCCTGGGGGAGGACACTCCAGAGAGACCCTATCTCAGGGACTAAAACAGAGTGACAGTACCAAGCACTCGATAGCCTCTCCTGGCTTCTGCATGTGCACATACATATACACAGAGAAGTATTTTTTTT
>JAQHUG010000079.1:5649608-5661186 GCA_028555095.1 Dicrostonyx torquatus
ATACCACAAGGACATGTGCTCAACTATATTCATAGCAGCATTATTTGTCATAGCCAGAATCTGGGAACAACCTAAATACTCCTCAACTGAAGAATGGATACAGAAAATGTGGTACATTTACATAATGGAGTACTACACAGCAGAAAAAAAAATAACGACATCTTGAAATTTCCAGGAACATCACATTGAGTGAGGCGACCCAGACCCAGAAAGACAAATATCATATGTACTCACTCATAAGTGGCTTTTAGACAGAGGGCAAAGAAAAACCAGCCTACAATTCACAATCCCGGAAAACCTAGACAACAAAGAGGATCCTAAAAGAGGGACATGCATGGATCTAATCTACATGGGAAGTAGAAAAAGACAAGATCTCCTGCGTAAATTGGGAGTGTGGGGATAGTGGGAGGGGGCAGAAGGGGAGAGGAGAAAAATATACATTGCAATGAAAACAATTAAAGAAAAAAAGGAAAACACAACATGGAAGTAAGCAGACAGGCCGAGGTGTTCTTGGTTCAGAGTTCGCTAGCTCTGAAATACTAGGGCCGTAGAACCTGGACTCTCTCTAGGCCAGAAGTCAGCCTAGCAAATGGCTGAGAAGGGCTGTTCAGGAAGCTGGGACACCAAGCCAGGAGCCATAGCTATGTTCACCTTTCCCTGGGTTTTGAGAAAGATTTTGAATAGCCTTAAATTAATGGTCAACACTCAAAAGTTTTGTTTGTGAATGTTTTGTTTGGAGACATGGGCACACTATGAAGTACAGCCCCTACTGCCTTGTAGCTCACAGAGATCCACCTCCTTCTGCCTCCCAAGTGTCACCACCATGACTGACAAGCACTCTGGATTTAACCACCCCCAAAGTTCCAGTTCCTCATCAAAATCCTTTAGCCCAAGAGGCAACACTCAAGGGGTGGCGTTCTGAGGGATGGCCTGCTCTCTAGTCTTGTGCCCTGTCCAGCCCCTAGAACCCATCACATTTCTCCTACAGGTGGGATCAGAAGGAATCACAGTGGGTCCCCTTACCAGACACCACCTCCATAGCTGGGGTGCAATAATGTTCCTTTCCTTTCAGGGTTCACAGGACAGTATCTACCTTGGGAACCTCAGTTCTCCAGAAATCTAAATAAAACCCTTGCTGGATGAATTACCTACAGCATCTCCCAGTTCCCCTTCCACAGAGGAGCTTTCCAGAGAGTCCTTTTAGGTGTCACGGAAGAAAATGTTTTCCCCTCTTTGGGATCTGTTCCTTCTTAATGTTAGCCAATCACAACTCTGACGCTCACGTTTCTTTTCGCTGTGGCTATTAGGAAACTGAGCTGAACTCTGAACTTGATTTCTGGGCTCTTCTTTCCTTCCAGCCCTGTCTCCCTCCCTCCCCTTTAGACTTTTCTGTGTTGGGGGTTGCACACGAGTGGGTTCAAGCACCTGTGTGTGCAAAGGCCAGAGGAGGACTCCCCACTCTGTCATTCTTATTCCCCTGAGAGAGGGCCTCTTTAGGAACCTGGGGCAAGGTTGGCAGTCAGTAAACTCCAGGGACCTTCCTATCTCTGTCCCCTGTCCCATAGCACTGGGGCTACATGCACTCCATACCCGACTTCTTACATATGTGTTGGGATACAAACTCGGGTCTTCACACTTGTGCAGCAAGTACTCTTACTCACTGAGCCATTTACCCACTACACCCCACATTGTTTTATTGAGACAGAATCTTATTATGTTGCCTATGCTGACTAGGAACTTGCCATCCTCCTGCCTCAACTTTATAATTGACAGGATCTCAGGTGAGCATCACAAGTATAGGTACACTCGTTAGCCCCTGGTTTCCTGGCAACAGGATTCCCATCTCCCTTCAGCTTACACCTTCCTGCCTAGGGGCTCATCCTTACCCCACAGCAGCTGGAATGTTCACAATGATCCTGTCCCAGAATAAGCACGCATAACTAAGTCATCCCAGAATGAGCTCTTGGCTCGAGGTCCATTAGAGATATTCATGGGAGATCTAGCACCTTGAGACGCTGGACCACAGATGTCAAGGACATGAAAGTCAAGTGCAGTTGCTACCCTCTGCCTTTGGGATGCAGGGAGGGCAGCTATCCCAGTTTCAGTCATGGCCCTGTGTAGTGTGAAGGCTGCTTGTTCGTTTCCTGGCCACCTAGACTTCAGAAATAACCACACAGAAACTGTATTAATTAAGTCACTGTTTGGACTATTAGCTCTAGCTTCTTAGCTAACACTTACGTATTAATTTAACCCATTTCTATTAATCTGTGTATTACTACGTGGCTGTGGCTTACGGGCAAGGTTTTGTCCAACATCTGCATCTGGCGGGACTACATGGCTTCTCCTGACTCTGCCTTCTTTCTCCCTGTTGAGTTCTCCCCACCTAGCTTGGCTCTACCCTATCACAGGCCAAGGCAGATTTCTTTATTAACCAATGATATTCACAGCATACAGAGGGGAATCCTGCCAGAGACACACACTGCTGTCTTCTAGTAACTTCCCAAATTCTTTAACCCCTGTGTGGGTTTCAAATGATGCAACTTCTAAAGGAGGCTGACCATGTTATTTGCCCACTCAGATCCTGTGGCTCCAGCCTCCCTTTCCAGTGGCTTCTTCCTGCCCTCTCCTCTCTTTGGTTACATGCACAGCCCCTCCTCACTGTTCTTCCACTCCACATTCCCATATGCCCCAGGGTCTTTGCCCGCACTGCTCCCTCTGCAGCAATGCCTCTCTACAAGGCTGAGTCATTGCTTTTCTGATGCCCCCCTCCCCTGTTCCTCCCTTCCCCACATTTGTGGCTCTGTGGTTACTTGTGAATCTACTCACATGCAAGTTGTACTAGGTCAGTCCTACAAGCCCAGGATAGTTCACAGTGCACAGTATACAGTAGGTGCTTGATTGTTGAATGCATGTGAGTAGATTCACAAGTAACCACAGAGAATGGGGATATCCGTGTGGAACCCCACTGTCATGCTGCCTCTGAAAACAGCAGTGGGGTGATGTGGTCGACAGAAGCAATCTAGGGCCAGGCATGGGTGGAAGGCACTGTCAGGAGTGTGACCCAGGCAGCCCATGGGGCAGATGTGACCCTGTAGGAGGGTATTCTGGCCACAGGAACCTGAAAATAGCTCTCCTCACTGTCCCTCAGTGGCACTGTGAAGCGGTTGGGAGAAGAGCCTGACATCTTCCCTGAATTTCTCTTGTTTCACATCCATCCTCAGAGCTCTCGCTCTTGGACCCGCTCCTCCTATGACACAATGAGAAGACCGTCAGCAAGCCAAGCAGAAGCTAGCACCGTGGTCTCTAGCCTTCAAATGCGACAGCTAATTTCTATAAAGTATTCAGCCACAGAAATGGCAACAGAAAACAGACAATACAGCCCCATTGATGTATTTCCCTTGCCTGACAGAATCTAACAGGAGGCCACCAACTGGCTTGTGACACATGGGACTTCAGTCTCCCCCGCCACCCCCACACTTCTAGCTCCTCTGCATAGCATTGATGTCTAAGACAGAGGTCCTGAGGCAGTCATACACACACAGCTACTTCTTCCTTAAGTGGAAGGCAGAGGGGCTCTGGAATGAGGAAGGAATCTGTTTTTGAGGCTCGGCAAAAAAATTACAGTGACATCCTCTAGAAGAGTGGTTCTCAACCTGTGCGTTGTGACCTGTTTGTGGGCTGTAAAGACCTTTTCACGGGAGTCACAAATCAGATATCCTGCATATCAGACATTTACATTACGATTCATAACGGCAAAATTGCAGTTATGAAGTAGAAACAAAATTAACTTTTTCTTTTCCTTTTCTTTTTTTCTTTATTTTGTTTGTTTTGCTTTTGTTTTCAGGACAGGGTTTCTCTGTGTAGCCCTAACTGTTCTGGTACTCACCCTGTAGATCAGGCTGGCCTTGAACTTAGAAATCTGCCTGCCTCTGTCTTCTGAGTGCTGGGATTAAAAGTGTGTGCCACTATGCCCTGGCATGAAAAATATTATATGGTTGAGGGTCACCACAACATGAGAAACTACATTTAAGGGTGCAGCATTAGGAAAGTTGAGAACCACCGCTCTAGAGTCTGAATCTCCCAAGGTGTGGAAGATCACAGGACAGGTCTTGGGATGTGGCTGCTGAGTTAAATTCCCTGTCCCCAGTTCTCCACATGACTCTGGACAGATGACATCAATTCTTTGGAGTATTGTCAGCTGGAAAAGGGAAAAGGTGGCTGGATAGAAGACACAGTGCAGGTACAGCCTGGCCCCAAGTGCCTGCTGGGGTCACAACAGGGTCAGGGCCTCCTGAGGCTGAAATTTCTTGATTCTGGCAACAGGCATAGTGCTGCTGGCTGCTCACTACTGCTGAGAGCCAGGGTATAAAATGCTAATGCAAAAGGAAGCCTGCCAGCCACTGTGACAACGCTCACATCCCATCTGTTCCTCCCTCCCTCTGCTTCAGGCTGGGCACAAGAACCACTCCCTGGCTACTTCTGGCTGAGCAAGCTGATGCCTGAATGAACAAACACACTCCCAAGGGCTGCTACGCTGCCAGAAGTGGCTGTCCTGCTCTGTCGGCATGGCATACCAGAGGGGAAGCAGTCCTGGCCGGCACGGGCTGGAGCTGACCCTGCTGGGCCAGCCGCCTCAGGTTTTCTTCACCTAGGGAGCTGGCTTGCACGTGCATGGTCACAGGCCTCCTATGAACCCATGAACAATCCCTGCCAGGCATGTGACTTCATCCAGGGTGAGAGTGAGGGCAATGGGAGTGGGGAGCGGGGGTGGGAGTGGAGAGTTGGGGGTGTGGAAGGTGTGGGGGAGGGGATATGCTGCTCTCAGTGCTCTGAGCCACACTATTGTGCTGGCTCCAGGCTCCCACTGCCCAATCTGGGAAAGGTGCTACTTTTATCTATCTGCTGATAGGTAGCACACACACACACACTCACACACACACACACACATACATACCATAAGCACAGAAACACATATTCACATACACATCTTCTAGACTCACTAATACACTACAGCTCAAGAGAAGCACAACATGCTAAAAGAATACAAAGAAAATGAAATGAAAATTTCACTTGATGTCCATAAAATAAATGCCATTTTGTTCATTGTTATTATGGCAGGCTTGATGGTGCACACCTAGCATCCCAGCACTGAGGCAGCACTGAGGCAGCACCAGGCAGGATGTAGCAGCCTGGGCTAGCTACATAAATAAGTCCAGGCAAACCTAGACAGCATAATGAGACTCTACCTCAAAGATATCATAACTAAAAATAATCTGGGACTTGGTTACTTGGCCCAGCAGGAAGTCCTGAGTGTGAGTGGCTGGGTTATGTGCATACACAAACACGTTCAAAAGCAGCCTTCTAGAACTCTTTAAAACTGGATGTGCACTTACACACGTGATGGGGTCGTATGATGCCCAGCACGGATACCAGATGGGGCTTCCGGGAGCAGAGGAGCAGGTCTCCTTGCTGCATACTGACAGGCACAATAGCCCTTGGTGCCAGTGAGCTTCATAGTAAGGCACATGCCTTAGGAAAGGTTCTGATTCTTTGCTGGACATGCTCATCCCAAAGGCAGTTGCCAGTTCAAAGCATTAGTTAGTGGAGGAGGACGGCCACTTTGCCCCTTAGAACTGAGGCTTCGTCCTGTCCTGTCTGCACTCACTCCCTTCAGCCTCCTGTCCTACAGATCTGCTGACAGACCAGTCTCACTGGGATTTCAGAGAGCTGATTGGCTTTACAGGCTACCTCTTTTTCTTTCTTTTGCACGCATGTGTGCTCGTGTGTACAGAGGTGCATGTGCACACGTGTATATATGTGTACATGCATATGGAGGTCAGAGGTCAACCTTGAGTGTTCTTCATGAGGAGCCATACACCATTTTTTCGAAATATGTTCTCACTGGCCTAGAAATAACTAGGCCGACTGGTCAGCATGCCTGAGGGGCCCAGCTGTCCCCAGCTCCCCAGTGTGAGTGAGCTCCTACACCCCTGACTTTCTTTATGTGGGTTCTGGGGATTGAACATAGATTCTCATGCTTTCAAAATGAGCTATGTCCCCAGCTCTCTAACCTCTTTTTCAGGCTTCTGGATTCCTTATAGGAGCATAGATGCTCAGGAACCCTGCCCGAATGGCCAATATGTGTATCAACCCCATCTTCCAACCTACCTCTCAAGCACCATGGGTGAAACCTTGGAAGGCCCATCCCCAAAACTCCTTCCTACCCACAGTCTAGTTTCCAGCTGTTTCAGAGTAAGGGATGGAAGGAAGACATTAGAGCCATTTAACACAGTCCAAGAAGGAAACGGACACCAAATGTGGAGTTTAAACTCTTCAAGACGTCTGGCCCAAGGCAGCCATGTCTTCACTTTGAGGAGGCTAGGCTAGGGCTGGAGTCAAGGCAGCCATGTCTTCACTTTGAGGAGGCTAGGCTAGAGCTGGAGTCATCCAGCACAACTTCAATGGCTTAGTTGCTGTCCCACATTGGGCCATAATCACCAAGATATAAACCACATGGTTTGATCCTGGCTTGCTGGTGGTGGAGATGAAAGTGGCTGTCTCACTTCTTCTCTGTAAAGATTAGTTCCTGGGAGCCCTCTGAATCTCTTAGGAAACCACAAGTCACATCTTACAGAGTCACCAACTCACAGAAACCCAGGACTCAGGTCCAGAAATACTGAGTGTCTGTGATGTGCCAGGCAGTTCTGGAGCAGGAGAAACAGCACTAGAAGGCTGGTGTGCACAGAGCACATGTTCTTTTGGACTGAGTCCCTAGAAACCAACACAGAGTAGAGAAATGGCAAATGGTTTGGCTTCTACCATGGGCCAGACAGTGAGAATGCTATATTTCCATTCAGTCCTGTTTCAACTACCTGGAAGGGTGAGACCATCACTCTATGGTAGATATTTTAAAAACTGATGCTCAGAGAAGTTTAACAGGTCCAGGGCTGGGAAGATGGCTCAGCACAAGCATTGAGGACCAGATTTTGGATCTTCAGAACTCCAGCAAAAGCCAGCTGGGCAAAGCAGCCTACTTGTAATCACAGTTTGGAAGTAAAAACTGAATCCCTGGAGCAGGCTAGCAAGGGTTAGAGAGCCATTAGTGGGGTTTAGTGAGAGACCCTGCCTAAATAACTAAGGTGAAGAGCCATCAAAAAGACATTCATACCTGCATTTAAACACAGGCAAACACATATGAGCAAAAACAACAACAGAAAAGAAGTCTGTGGTACAAGGTCCAAGGGCACAGAGCCAGAAGGCAGGAGATGCCAGTTTATCTTCAAGGGATGTCTTTCATGAAGTCTCCCCGTTTTCCCCACATCATTACTTTCTTTTAAAATAGAAATAACTAGACCATCTGCAAAGGCTCTGTGGGTAAAGGTGCTTGCTGCCAGGCCTGAGGACCTGAGTTCAATCCCTCAGTTCAACATGTTGGAAAGAGGGAAGGGACTCCTGTAAGTTATCCTTTTACTTCCAGATGCGCACATGTGTACGCAGATGCATACTTGTGCAAGCTAGCACCTATCACACATGTGCAAGTGTGTGTGTGTGTAACACTAAGTCAATGCAATTATTTAAAAAATAATTTAAAGTAGGACTGGAGAGATGGTTCAGCAGTTAAGAGCACTGACTGCTCTTTAGAGAAGATGGGGCTTGTTCCCAGCATCCACACGGCAGCTCACAACCATCTGTAACTCTAGACCTAGGGGATCCAATGCCTGATTCTGGACTTTGTGGGCAGTGGATGCACATGATACACAGACAGACACACATGTAGACAGAACACCTATACACGTAAGTTTTTTTTTGGATTAACATAGAAACAACCTCAGCTGCTAATACAAACGTCTAGTAACATGGTGAGCTCAGGTAAAGGATTCAGTTTTCTTATTTGTAGAATGGGATCAAGATATTCTACCTCCTCATTGGTAGCAGGACCTGGAGGTCTCTGAGCCCTTAGCACTTGCATTCACAATATGGCTTGTCATCAGTATCAGTGCTTTTAGCATTTGACAGATCAACTGCATATGAGGGGAAAATGGTTAGTTACATCTAGTAAATTCCGAGGAACAATGGCTTGGAGACACCAACAATGAGGGGACACAAGAAGGCTCTTTCTAAATTACATTTTAATTTGTTATTATTTTTGTGTGTGCATGTTTGTATGTGCCCCTCTTTCTTCACACCAGGATGGGCCAGAATGCACACACACACACACACACACACACACACACACACACACACACACACACCAGAAGACCACCCAATGAAGTTAGTTCTCTACTTCCACCATGTGGGGCCCAGGTCGGGGCAGGGACTGGAACTCAGCTCATCAGGCTCAGGGACAAGCTAAAGCACTTCACTCACCCCAAGACAGCAAGATTTGGTACTGCTTGCTGGGCCTTAATAATGAAGTATGCCTCAAGCCACAAGACATGCTCACATTACTTTTCCACTTCTGTAGACCCTGGACTGATGGATGGATCTTCTCTTTCTTTTTCTGTATGTAGTAACGTTGTCTGGGTCCCCAAACAAATGTGACCTGTGCGTTGTCCCAAGCAACTAGTTTTGCTTGCACCACATTGTCCTACCCACTTTGAGTCATCTGGTTCCCTCATGCATCAGATTCATCACCTGAGGAAAACTAGCCCACAGCAGCCAGCTGGCTCCACACTTCTGTTCACCTTCCTTCAGGACAGCATCCACAGCTCCCACTATGAGCCACACTCGGTGCTGCTAAAACAGACTCTGGTCCTCTGTAGCTCCCACTGTACATGTGCCCACCCCGGCAGGGCCAAACTCAACACCAGAACTAGAGGTCAGAGCATTTGCCCAGCATCGAGGAGACCCTGAGCGCCATGCCCAGTGTACCGGGAAAAGAAAAGATCACCTGCTAACAAATACTTAGCAAACTGTAAAGGGTCAGTGTGTAGGTGCCGTTACTGACATTTGACTCCAAGGACAGCCTACTTTTGATAGTCTGGATACTTGAAACAATGTTTCAGAATAGAAGGTAATGTCTGCAGAATGTCTACGTAGCCTAAAGAACGCTTTAATCAGCCTAGGGATGAGGCGTGGCCGGGTGATTAGGGACCGACCTCTTTCTCGCTACCCAGCAGTCTTCCCACCAGCGCTACCTTCTCCAGCTCTGCTCTGAGCTTCAGCCGGAGCTGCACCCGTCACTCAGGAGTGAAACAGTCCCTGCGGTCGACTGTAATTAAGCATCTGCTCAGCCGGGGAGATCTTGGCACCTGCACCTGCCACCGGGATTCTGGCTCCCGAGGCACCTGCGCTCCGCGTGACCACCCCGCCCGGCCGGCCTGTGCACACGCTCACTTCCCCTCCACCCACCCTCCCTCCAGGTGCCACGGGAACAGATGGAGCAATCATTCTCGTCTTTCCGCCAGAAGGCCCCCGCTGCTCCGGGGACCGCGCGGTGGTTGTAAGACACATAATTAGACACGTCAGCGGACAATGCGGCGGATTAGCGGGGGAGGGCTGGCGACTGAGCCTTCCCTCCGTCGCGCGCGAGGCAGTCGCCAGCAAGGATCACCCTCCCTCCCCCCGCCCTTCCTCAAGCAAGGATGATTGACAAACGGAGTCCTTCGCGGCGACAGGTATCCTGAGAAGGGTCCGTGCTCAGTGCCGGACCGTTGATGAGGATCCGCAGCCTTGCGACCACTGGACCCACGTGGAACTGGTCCAGGACACCCACGGGAGCGGTGTCTATCCTGTTCTCTGCGATTCAGGTCACCTCCCCGGCTCTGCAAGAACCCGAAGGACCATCGCCTAGTGCTTCTGACAGAGCACGCAGCCGGGAGTTCCACATCCTGGCTGGGAATGCAGGACGAGATCCAGGTACTAGACTTGCAAGCCCGCCCCTTTTCTGTGACAAGGGTCCTCTCTGCGTCGCAGGGGTGTGAGTGGCCAGTGCTGGCACCTGGAAAGCTGCACTACTTAGGGTATCTGACAATCCCGGGCTTTTAGTTTTGCCTGTGGGTAGCAAAGCCGAAGGCCGATTAGTGGAAAGAGAGGAAGCTAGAGCGCCAGTGTGCAGGTAGAGGCCGGAGGGAGAAAGGTAGGGAATGCAAATCCGGTCAGGAACAGCCTTGCAGTGCAATACCGCCCTGGAAGAGCTTGGGGTGGGGGGTTGGCAGATGGGGGCATCCAGATTCCGCCTGCCTGGCAAAGAAGGCCCTCATTTAGGACACCCGACTCTAGCACCGCCCAGTGGCCAACTCAGAACACTCAGGAGCACAAGGAAGCCAAGGGGTGATGACATGGTTCTCTCTTGGCTCCCGCGCTGTCCCCTTTTCTGGGAGTGGAAACCCTGGGTATTTGCAAATGCCAGAAACGGGCTCTACCACCAGGCCCCATAGGGCTCTCTACCAGGTGGAACTGAGCGGCTCATTCCACGGCGGCGATGGGGACCAGAAAGGGTGGCATCAGTCACTCTCCCACTACTATCCTCCATCCCCCACCTCTACAGAGTTCCTGACTCTGCCCCAGTGTGGCCATATGATATGACTGAGACCAAGCACACCATCTCAGTGAACAAACACAAACGAATCAGTGTTTACTTGATCTAGTCAGGGTTATCTGAGGAGTTTGCTGGAAACTGGGACAAATAACCTCTTCTGATCTGAAAAAAGGAAGCTTCCGGCTGCTGGCAGCCAACACGACTGAGAGAGGCATTCAACTGGAATTAATGTCAACACTGAGGATGTTGGAGCAGAGACCACACAAACCAGCTCTGTCCCATGAGAGTAGCTTGTGCAAGTTGCTCCTGAGACCCATTCTCCAGCTGAACTTCTCGGACTGTACACCAGTCATCTCTCCTGTTTGAGGTCACTGTGTTAGGGTTCCTGTTGGAGCATTATCCTCTCTGGTGTCTTCCCTAAGACCCACTGATGCTGATGCTGAAGCCACAGACAGTACTGAAGCAGTACATGTTTCTCCTACCCATACATACCTATGGTTAATTTATAAATTCGGTGCAGTAAGAGGAACAACAATAAAATAGACCGGCTATAATAGTACCTGTAATCCAAATTCTGTGTATGGTGTTTTGTGGAGTCCTCTTTTTCTCTTGGTGACTTGTTGGCCACCAGTTCATGTGGACAAAGGGGCAGAGGTGGTGACAGAGCTTTGGATGGCCTGTGAACACAGCAGAAATAGCCTTCCAGAGACAGCTCAACTTTATTCCAGAGTGAGAGGAGATGTAAAGGATGGGGACAGTGGCTGGGGTGTCACCTAATTTGCATTAAACAGCACATTCCTATCAAAGTTACTAGTGCAAGCCTTAGTTATATGGAAGAATGGTCCTGTCAGAAAGCTCCTAGCCTAATGTTTGATTACCACATGGGCAGCAGGGAGAAAGCTTCTGCAGGGAACTGTTGTCAAGGGTTACTCTAGAAAGTCCTCCCACCCCCGTGGGGGAGGGAGTCCTCCACGTTGCTCATCTCATAGCTGCCAAGCCAAGGTAGACAGCAGGGCCTCCCAGTACTATTTCTCCCACTCAAGGGTCCTGATAGGCTATTACAGGTCCTGATACACTATCACGGGTCTTGCTACACTA
>JAQHUG010000079.1:5665417-5708062 GCA_028555095.1 Dicrostonyx torquatus
TAAAATAAGGGTCACTTGAAACTCAGCAAGGAAAGACAATGGCTGACATGATATAAGGAGCTGCAAAGTGACCAATAGCAGGTGCCATACACAGCAGGACAAAGTAGATAGAACCACAGAAGATTCTATCACACAACTTAGAACAGCTTGCAACTTAAAACTCAAGAATTTTCTGTTTGATATCATCAGACCATGGTTGATCACAGGGAAACAAATCCAGGTGGTAACACTGGATAAAGGACTAGTGTACTAACTAGAAAGGCATTTGATTAGATCATGGATGAAGGAGGCAGACATTCTGGGACCCCACAACAGGCTCTGGGTCCACACTGATGTAGACAGATGGGTGGAAGGGGGGTGTGTGGGAGCCCCAGGCAGAAATGTGAGGTTTCTCCTTCAAGCAACACCACTTAAGGACTCCCAGGGTCTGCCTCTTTCATGTCATGCCCATTTCCAAGACTCCCTGGTGCCTATGCCCTTTCCTTGGCATGCTGTGTTCAGTAGATGGCTCCTTCTAACTTCTTTCCTTCCTGAGTTATTGGTAAAACTGACTCCAGATCCCTTTTGTGGCTTTTCTTGATGTCTCTCTCACCTTCTCTATCCACCAAGGTCCCAAGTCTTTCTATTTTCCAGTTCAAATCTGTGAGAGCAGTTTTATCTGCTCAGTTCCTGCCCACTTCCATGCCCTAGTGAGTATGAGGAGACATACTCGCAGGTTGTTTACAGACACACTGCAAAACCAGGGCATCGTGCTCACATATATTCTGTGATCGCTTCCACTGCAATGAGTTTGCAGTTTCGGATTCTGATTTTGGAAGGTTCTTCAGTGACAAGAGAAAGTAATCACAACTTCATATTAAGAGAAAAAGAGTGCCAGGTTTGTCAGGACACATCTTTAATCCCAGCACTTGGGAGGCAGAGGCAGGAGGATCTCACTGAATTCAAGGCTCCACCTACAAATCAAGCTCCAAGACAGCACTACAAAGAAAGACTCTGCCTCAACAAAACAAAACAAAGTAACAAAAGAAAATGAGAAAAAAGAAATATAATTTATATAGTACAGGAATCCAATGCTATTTCAACAATTAGTGCGTAGACATTTTTTTGCTTTTTATTAAGAAATTTTTAATACAATCTTTTCTCATTTTACATAGCTATCCCCATTCCCACTCCCTCCTCTCCTCCCACCCCTCATCCACTCCTCAGAAAGGATAAGGCTTCCCATGGGGAGTCGACAAAGTCTTACACGTCACTTAGAGGCAAGACCAAGGCCCTCCCCATCCCACATCTAGGCTGAGCAAGGTGTCCCTCCAAGGAGAATGTGTTCCAAGATGCCAGTTCAAGCACTAGGGATAAATCCTGGTTCCACTGCCAGTGACCCTACATTGTCCAAGCCTCACAACTGTCCCCCACATTTAGTGGGCCTAGTTTGGTCCTATGCAGCCTCCCCCGCTATCAGTCCAGAGTCAGTGAGCTCTCACTAGTTCAGGACAGCTTTTTTTGTGGGTATCATGATCATGGTCTTGACCCCTTTGCTCATATTATCACTCCTCCCTCTCTTGGACTGGTCTCCGGTAGCTCATCCTAGTGCTTTGCTGTAGATCTCTGTATCTGCTTCCATCAGTTGCTGGATGAAGGTTCTATTATGACAATTAAGGTAGTCACCAATCTGATTACAAAGGAGGGCCAGTTCAGGCCCCCTCTCCACTGTTGCTTAGAGGCTTAGCTGGGATCATTCTTGTGGATTCCTGGGAGTTTCCCTAGTGCTATGTTTCTCCCTAATGCTTTGATAGCTCCCTCAGTCAAGGTTTGTCTTTCCTTGCTCTCCCTCTCTGTCCTTCCCTTCTTGAGTATCCTATGCTCTCCTCCTCCCTTCCCTTCTCCCCTGCTACCAGACTTTTTTTTTTTTTTTTCATAAAAGATTGAGAAAAAACACTAAGAAGGTAACTGGTTCTCAGTGGAGTTTTTCTTAAAGCCCAATGATGTGTTCACTTAAAACTTTTGTATAAAAGGACGGGTTCAGAATGGTGGCTGGGCTGGATACCTGCAAAGCTAGGAGGAGGTGAGCGGATGGGCGGCAGCACCCTCTGTACCCACAGTTCTGTTCTGTCTTTTCCTAATTTAATTGTGCACAAGTCTGAATCCACACTTCTGGAGCCCAGTCTTCCAGGGGACAGCCTGGTAGGAACCTATTTTCCGTTTCCATCTCTCCAGCTTTCCCTGGATCCACAGCTCTGTTCCTGATTTGCTTTGATGGAGCCCATCCCTTCTGCTTAGAAAGAAGACTTAACAGGTTCCCTGCTAGCCGACCACCCACCTAGGGAATCACGGGTAGAGAATGCTGTGAAGTCAGGGTTTTTGGGAGATCATGGCAGAAAGAGGCAGAACATAGGTGCTGATTGGGCCAGAACACGAGGGCTCCTGCCCCAGCTGGTCGGGGAAGACACGTACTTGATCTTCCTGATTAGAGCATTGGCAGCAACATACACTGAACACAGAACCAAGGCTTATGGAACAGAGATGAACAGATGGTTCTGTCATTCAAGGTAGGGACATCTGCAGAGTTAACAGTCGACCAGGGTTTGAGGCCAGTGCTCACAGGAGCCACCCAGTTTTTTTGATTTTTGCTTTGTCTTTCAACAGGTGTCATATGAAAGTATCGTATGGACAGGCACTGTGTAATTGCTGGGAAAGACCCAAAGTAGAGGTGCCTTAGGTTTCTGCGGCACTGAAGGAGCTGCACACAGCTCTATGCTGGGAGTCCCAGCTGAAAGCAGCAAATACTGAGACAGAAACTGTTCTTCCGGGTCAAGGAGAGAAATTACTTCCAGCCTAGAGGAATGAGGAGCTAATATTCTGTGGGCAGTGGCATTTGAAGGAGTCTTGAGAAAGCACCTGGGAAGACAACGGAGGTGAGACACACAGCAGACATGCAAACACAGCAAACACAGGGGCACGACCCGGGCAGCAGGGAATGAGTTTTCAGAGGGAGGGTCTAGGCTAGGAGGTTAAGTCCTTCAGATGCCTGCCCTGGTTGAGGGACCATAAAGATCACTCAGTGGTTCCTGCTGATACTGCCCCTGAGATCCTTTAAAGCTTGTCTGGAGACAGCAATCCCAGTGCCTTTCACCCAGCCCCACGCTCCTAGGGAGGTGAATCCTTTCCTCTTTCCTCTTGGCATTTGCCAAGCTCCCAGGCATCAGATTCCACAGCCCCCTTCCTCTGGCTTTATCTTTTTATGACTGGAGAGCAGTCTTCCTTATCTCAGAAACAAATGGTTTCCCCAGGAGCTGAAAGCAGCGATCATTTACGTCTGACTCCTGCTTCCCTGTTTGTTTTCCAGCCTTGAGACAGGAGTTGTGTCAATGGTAGATGGCTGTGCCCCAGTCACTTGAGGGACATGAATCAATTTCCCAGCTGCATTTATCAATCGCTGCTTTTAAATCAAGTCTAATCAATGCTTCCTTCACTTGCTATGGGCTGAAAAACTATGGACCACGCTCAGAGACAGGCTCAACGATTCGGATCCTAAGTTTCCACCTGGGAGTTAGGCGTTAAACCCCAAGCAAACGCTCAGAGCTGTCTGTGCCTGTGAAACTTAACTTGAATCTACCCAATATGCAATGATGATATATTTTTCAGTTAACATTTCTGAAAATACGATGTATTTTTAATTTTATCCCTATTTCTTTTAGCAGTATCTGTTCCTATTATTATACAGATTTCTAGTTACTTCTTGTAAAATACAAAGGAGCCTGTTTTAAAATAATTTAATAAACTTTTCTAAGTCCCTCCAGTAAGCAGTAACAGAATCTGTTTCCCACAAAAAAAAGTGTCTTTTCCACTGGCAGGTGTGAAAACCGCCCAGCAGCTGCTACCCAATGCAGCATGTGGTAGGGAGCAAACCTGTCTCACTGGTAAATTAATCTTGTGCTGGTGAAAGATGATACCATCCTGGTTATAGCACCAGAGCACCGCCATGCCCACGGCAAGACCGCGCATTAGTCTTTAAGGATAATGGGACAGACAGAACACAGGAAAGCCAGAGATGATGCGAAGTCAGAGGACAAGGTATCACTGCGACTCACAGATATAATTAATGCTTCCATCAAACCTGATGAAACCCGTGCAGACTTTGATCACTAGCCTGTTTCTGAATGACGACCAGGGCTGGGTCATTTCCCACTTCTGACTCCCCTAGCGACCTGTGGTTAGGTAGCTACATGGAGCCTTGTTTAGCTTTGGGGAAGTCAAGCAAGAAGGATGAACCCTCGTGTTGGTTTAATACTTCAAGTTCATCAAGTGTTTTGAAGATAAAGTCTCACAGTCCTGTAAGATAAGCAAAGAAAACAGACAAGTTCTGCATGCTTTTGTCAAAGACACATTACTACATGAGGGTGATCGCTTAAGAGTCCATCACCTAGCGGGGAGGTGGTGGCATAGGCCTGTAATTCCTGCACTTGGGAGGCTGTGGCAGGAAGACACTAAGTTCCAAGCCAGCCTAGGCTGTATGGTTAAGACATTGCTGCAAAACCCAAAAAACAAATCCAAGAGATTCTATTGCTTGACGACACCAGAGCCACCACAGTTTCCTGAAAGATTCTATCATGTTCACACACTGAATGACCAAATAACTCAATGCTGTACTTCTCAAAACTCATTATTAGGTGACCCAGGACTATAATTTCAGTCCTGTTTTCAAGATGAAAGGAAAGGTTTGGTGCTTTGACATAACCCTCTAGGGCAAGGCTCTGGAACTCAATTCCATGTCTTGCCAAGCTCAGTGAGTCAAACCTCATTGTGCTGTGTCTAGGCAGTATTGTGGTCTCTCCCCGGTTCTTTCCTCAGCTCGCCTTTTCTCCCAGCATCCATCATTCTGAGGAAACCTGTATGGTTACAGGAGATCCCTAAAGTTGCCTGGCAAGTTGTTTAGCATAAAACCCCAAAAGGCAGCCCCTCGGAGGGGTGTTCTTGGCTGCAGGTGTGGGGCAATAGTGTTCTCAGTCAGTGGCGTGCTCCCTGAGCTTTAAGCTCCGTGGACAAAGGGAGGTTGAGGAGAACGCGACAGTGAACTCAGGAGTCTGAAGCTGTGGTACTCACACATGACATCGCTAATACTCAGGAGAGAGTTCACAGAGCCCCTTGGCTTTAAGACTGTCAGGAGGATCATGTTCGCATATCTTTAAGAAAAGCAGTTTTTCCAAGATATTCTCACGGAAGTCAATCCTATCCAGACTCTTAGGGACAGGAAGAAAATGTCTACGGCTTTAAACATTTAGACAAGAGAGGATCTGTTCAACGTGTAGTAAATAGATCCAAAGCCTTTTCGAAGCGACCTCAGGTAACTTGCTGCTGAGGAGAACTGCATTCGCCATGGTCACAGAAATTCTGAAGCTCTCCAGGGAGCCTCAGAAAAGGCTCCAACACACCCAGATCAGGCCAACAGTGTTTGGGAGTTAACACGCATGTCAAACAGCACAGTCACCCCAACTAACATGTTAATACAACTGGAATTTAAATTAGAGATACAAATCCTTTCACTCTTTCTAATTCAGTCTTGGAACAAAAAGTGCTGAGACGAACGAACGAACATGTATCAGGTTTCATTTCATTTCCATGCAAAGCAAATCAGTTTCTTTCACTAGTTCACTCGCTCACCGTGTGGCTCTAGAGTACCAAGAATATAGTAGTGGTATCGAGGAGTTACAAGACCTGACCCAGCCTCACTTCCCCGGCAAATGACCTGCAAGCTGGGAAATGCACACAACTGTGACCATTTCCACTCAAGATGGAGTAACAGGGAACAGCATAAGAGAAAAATGGGAGGATGCATGAAATCATAATTTCCCACCATCAGGTGATGAAAGACAGGAAACAGACTAGGTGAGTTCTAAAACCACCCCACTGTGCAGGAGGGACAATCCAGGCAGAGCTCAGAGAAGTGTGGAGCACTGGGGACAGCTTTCCAACCAAGGCAGCTGCTGTTGCCTATGGGGGGGTAGGGGGTGGAGGAGACGCCAAAGAGCAGGATAGCATGGCGATTTGAATCCGAAAGGTCTCCAGTCTTATGTTTTGAATAATTCCTTCTCAGTTATTTCCCAAAGTGGTAGGACTTTGACATCTGTGGAGCCACTGCAGTGGGTCTGGCTGGGGAAGTAGGTCGCTAGAGCTAGGTGTTTGCTTTCAGTGTTGGTCTGTTTCTTCTGCTTGCCACCACATGAACAAGCCACCTCCAACATTTCCAACCTTCACAGATGAAACCATTCCCACCCCGTGTCTCTCCCGTCAAAAAGGATGGAAATCTTTTGGAAATTATGAGCTGAAATGAATCTTTCTTTCCTAAGTTGGTTCAGCCAGGTATCTGGTCATAGCTATGCAAAAAGTAAGGGGGTGAGATGGAGAGCTAGGCAGACAGATACTCAGACACCTCAAGACTGCTCTCAGGAATATAAACACTGGGCTCTGCCCTAGAAGGAACAAATACAGAAGCCAGATCCAAACCAGTACAAGTCACTTAGCTAAATCCCTAAAGAAAGATAAAATATTTGTAGGAATGCAAACCCAACAGCCGGCGAGATAAAATCCAGAGTTTGCCAGCTGATCAAAGACGATAAGGCATGTAAAAAAGCAGGAATATATGATTCATTAGAACTTGTATGCAAACCTTATAAAGAACTCTCAAGTTAAAAAGAAAGAAAGTACCCTTTAAAAATGGCAAAAGATTTGGACACTTCTGGAGGACATGTAACAAATAAGCTTGTGAAAAGAGGCTCAACTCAATAAACCTTTTATTTTTTTTTTGTTTCTTCAAGACAAGGGTTCTCTGTGTATACTTGGCTGTCCTGGAACTTGCTCTGTAGACCAGGCTGACCTCAAAGTAAGAGATCTGCCTGCCTCTGCCTCCCGAGTACTGGGATTAAAGATGTGCTGCACTACCACAAGGCTCAGCACAGTAAATCTTGAATCAGTAAACAGCGATCAGAATCGGGCTTCGACTCCACACCTGTTGGAATAGTAAACACTAAGAGGACTGGCAAGATGTCTCAGGGTAAGGGTGCTTGACACCAGGTCTGATGATCCAGATTCCATCTTTGGAATCCACATGGTGGAAGGCAAAAACTGACTCCTGAAAGTTGTCTTTTGACCTCCAATTTCAAACACACACACACACACACACACACACACACGCACAGTAACTAAACACACACACGCACACATGCACAGTAAACATACACACATACACAGTAACTAAGCATAAGCACAGTAACTAAACACACACACAGGCACAGTAACTACACATGCACGCATACATGCACAGAAACTAAACACAAGCATGCACACATGCACAGTAACTAAACACACGCGCACACACATGCACAGTAACTAAATTAGCAGAAGTAAAAATGATGAAAATTCCAAGTAGCATTGAGCATGGAGAAAATGGGAACGCTTACCTGCTACTGGTGTAAACTGGTCCATCCAAGCTATGAGAGAACAATTCCACAATCTGGTAAAATATTAAACATGTCCTTACCACACACTCAGCCATGCCACACTGATATTTACCTAGGAAAAAGGAAACTGGTGTAGGAGGTGCGTTTCCATTTTGTATTGAATAAAGAAAACTGCCTTGGCCTTTTGATAGGGCAAAATCTTAGATAGTCGGGAAGGACAGAATGGAATTCTGGGAGAGAGAAGGAAGTCAGAGAGAGCTGCCATGGAGTTGAGAGAGTCAGACATGCTGAATCTTTCCTGGTAAGACCACTACCTCGTGGTGCCTTACAGACTATTAGAAATGGGTTGAATCAAGATGTAAGAGTTAGCCAATAAGAGGCTAGAACTAATGGGCCAGGCAGTATTTCAATAAACAGTTTCTGTGTAATTATTTCGGGAGCTAAGCTAGTCAGGCACTAGCCGGGTGGCAGGACGCAGCCGGCTCCTCCTCATGCAACAGGAAACATGTGTGCACACAGAGACTTATACCCAAATGCTCACATAGCTTTATTGAGAGTCCAAACACTGGCAGCAACTCACATGTCCAACAGCGGGTGAATGGACAAATCCATTCCAAGAAATGGTCTCCACACTGAGAAGACAACACAAAAGACTCGGCATACAACAGCACACACATCAATCTCACAGTAATTATGTGAGAGGAGCCTGATCAAAAGAGTACACTGCATGCTTTATGTGCAGTGCAGGCAATGCAAGCTACTGGACTATGACACAGCAGATCAGCGGTTGCTCCTGCGATGTCGCTCAGGGGACACAGGTGGGTGGCATCTGGCTGGGAGAAAGGATGTCAAATGGTCCAAAGACAGCTGGAGCTGAGGGGGAAATTCATCACCCTGGTCGCAGTGAGCATTTCACCGGTGTGCTCACGTTTGTATTTCGCCCAGTGCACACTTGAAATGTGAGTACTGCCTGTCCGCTGTCCCGGTACGGCTAGAGCAGCACTTCTCAACCTGTGGGTCTTGACCCTTCTGGGGGCTGAAGAGCAGGTATAATGCTATTCAGATATTTATACTGCGATTCATAACAGTAGCAAGATTACAGTTATGAAGTAGCAACAGAATAGTTTTATGGCTGGGGTCACCACAACATGAAGGACTACAGGAAAGAGTCACAGCAGTAAGGGAGGTTGAGAATCACTGTCTAGAGCTTTTCCTAGTAGAACTACGGTCTTCATTTTAAAATATTACTTGCACCTTGAAAAGAATACTTTAGGGTTTTATTTTTTAAGTTGTAAAACGAAATTAAAAATATAAAAATTAAAGGTATAAATGTTAGCTCACTAAAAAGCAATATTCTACATAGACAAGAGAAAAAGCACACAGTGGAAATGAGAAACTCCATGCCTATATGAGAGCAGCTGCTTGAGTCACTCACGCGGCACCTGTCCCCTCTCCTCTCCATCCTGCATACTGCTGTGGCTCCCCGCATCATCACCAGGTGTGGAAACCTGAAGCACCGTCCTCAGCTCTTCTCCAACCTCCTCTATCAGAGGAGCCGGGACAGAGGCCAGTGTCTGCCCTTGACTAACGTCACACCCCTGGCTGGCCACGTGTCTGCAGAGCTCTCTACCCTGGATGAGCAGGGTGCTGTCCGCTTCCAGAAGGGGGGCTTGTAGAGAAGTGAGCAGTGAGGCCTGAGGTCCAACAAGCTCCTCTTGCTCTGAAGCTGAGTCTTCTGTGTCAGATGATGTGGTGCTGTCCGAGTCACTGGGCTCAGGACTGGAGCCTGCAGCCGGCTGCCCGGGACCGCACTGAGCTGCCCTTCCAGCAGCTTCTTCCTCCTGCACAAGAAGTGCGGCAGCTTCCAGTTCTTGGAGCTCCAGCCCCAGCTGGGCCTTGTTGAGGGAGACTGCTTTCAAGGCGTCTGCGAGGGCAGCCAACTTTTTGGACCTTGAAAATTACAGTAAGAAGAAAAATTAGGTCTGCTCATTAATCAGACTGGTAACAACAGGAAATAAAACATCACAAAGCTGGTGCCCTCACATGGTACCAGGGCAAACCCCAGGCAAGTCCCAGGTGTGTGTGTAAGAGAGAAAGAGAAGGCGTACAAGCAGTGGAGGCGGTGCTGATTTTCTTCGACAGAACAGAAGCTATGGGAACTAAGGGAAACCCCCAAACCCATCAAAACTAGGTCAAAGGGCTAGTGCTAAGGTGGGAAAAATATGTCCAACTTACATCACAGATGAGGGCCTAATCCAGAGGAAGCTTTGGAAACTATAATTCTAAGACATAACAATCCAACAGAAAACTGGACAAATGACACAAGCATGATGGAGCCTTAGTGTTGCTTACTGTTAAATCGACGAGGAAAGCAATTCCTGCTAATTAAAAACGTTCAAACTTTGGGGCTGGTGAGATGGTTCAGTGAGTAAAGGCACCCATTGCCAAGCCAGATGACCTGAGTACCATCCTCCAGAGACACAGGGTATAGGAACTGACTCCTGCAAGATGACCTGTGCTACATGTGCTCACACAACAAACAAACAAACATAGCTTTGTTTCAGAAGAGCCCAAGTGAACAAAGAGCACTTCCCGTGGAGGAGCTGCATGTTTCTGAGCCCTTCCCTCAGAATTGTCAGCGTGTCTATGAGCTTCCACACTGACAGACACAGTGGAGCAGATTCCGAGGATGGGCAGAGTGAGGAGAAGAGGATGAGGGCAGCACCACTGAGAGAAGGAAAGTCCCGTGCTTTGGTGGGCATCTCCAGAGAGCTAGGCAAGGGGAAAGGCCTGCCAAGGTATAGAGGACTCAAGACAAGCCAGTGGCGTAAGCTAACGACTCAGCAAAGGGCCAGCCTGCAGCTGGACTCCCCACTACATGGTGCACACAAAGCACAGTTGGGAACGCGTCAAGTAATCCAAATGGCACCTGTCCCTGTGATCATCTGTGGAAATCTTTATTTTTCCAGAAAAAGTATCTTATTTTAAAATCATGTGTTCATTTGATCCATCACTAAGATGGCTTTTGTTTTTTTTTAAAGGAGGAATTTCCTGCGGATTAAACCCATGGCCTTATACATGCTAGATAAACTCTACCAACGAGTTACAACTGCGACCCTTGTTTCTTGATAAATGGTCCTGTTACACAACTCAAGGTGGCCTCACACTTATTCAACCTCAAGTTTACACCCTCCCGAGTGGTGGATTAGAAGTGTGCACTACCATGTTCAGCTTCTATCTCTTACTGTCCCATGTTCACTAGCTCAGGCTGGCTAGTATCCTGTGAGCACTGAGTTCTAACAGACACTCTGCAGTCTAGACAAGTGTCATTCTGGATTCCATCCCCTCCCCCAATGCAGAGATAAAAAGTAATTATAATTTCAAAATAGCATGGGCTATTTTGATATAAGAGTTGGAGGAATAAAAATGGGGCTCACTACTCAATTGTTTCACACAGATAAAAGAAAAAATGGGGACATTATTTGTGAAGAAAAACCAAGTCATGTCAGGGCAGCCATTTTGTTCTTTCAGGCACAGGCATAATTAACATTGGTTCTACTTTGCCGTTGCTTGAAAGTTCTAGAATCTATTTCTGTAATGGTGCCACCATTTCAAACATCAGGCCGTCTGAGGGAGTTGGTGATTCTTTTTGTCACATTCAAAGCAGAACTGGCTAGTCCACAACAAAAAAGCTTTGTCATTGACATTAAATAGCCAGATTCTTACAAATGCCAGCCATTCTGATATTCTTAGTGAACACATACTAGGTCTTGGTGCAGTTACATGTGTTTTATGTGTAAATGAGAAGCATGTCACATGCTCAGAACACGTTTGTTAGTGAAGGGAATCAGTACTTAGGAGACTTGCCAAGGCGATCATAAAGTCACACTCCAACCTAGATTTCTTAGAAGCTGCTACAAATGTAATCCTATCACATAACTGTTAAAATAGTTTATTCTTTGTACAGTTGTGACATAGCATCCCATTTGGGGGCTTTTTAAAAAATTACAGATTGTTGACAAGTTCTAGCAAATGAACTAAAGGGAAAGTGTAAAAGTAGCCACTATAAGCACACACCCCTGACACAGCTAAACTGGTATCATTCCTCTAATGACTTTACATTTGGTGACTGCATTTTTTGGGGTGGCAGTGTTAAAAAGAACCCACAGCCCATTAAAAAGCCAAAGTTCAAAAAGAATCCGCAATACAACGGGTGTGTGTATGTGTGTGTGTGTGACATCACATAAATGAAAGCATATCCTGTTTCTCGTTGTAGAGCTGTCTTAAGTGATCAACTTTTCACCACTTCCTGCAATGGCAGGTCTATTGTAAATCTCATAGCAAACACCTAGGTTTCATTTCCTCTGCCCAAACCTAGGTCTGCTGGGCAGGATGCTCTGAGACTGGACTTCAGTGAGGCAATTTGAGATTGTTCATACTGGATGACAGTCTACTGGCTAATTCTGTTAGCATACCTCACCTTTTATGGGATTCTGTACCTCAGTCCCCATACAACATCTCAGGTTCAATCTGGAGCTAAGCAACACACTTTTTCAAGGGCACTAATTCTGCCATGTCAGATTCCGTTCTACTATAAATTTAGAAACACTTCTAAATTTCAGGGCCCTCTGCTTCTCACATACACACTCTAATTTTAAATATTGCATTTATTTACTTAGTGCTTGGTTTGTATAGAGTAATTTCCTGTTCAGATTCCCACTAGATTTTAAGGCACTCTGGGGCATGATGATGAGAAACATCTAGTCCATGGGTTAGTAGTTCCTTGAACTCCCCACTCTGGAGCTGCCCAGAACCCATAGGCTAGTGGTTCTTAGTTCTGGAGGCTGTGGGTGCAGAGTGAAGGTGGCCCCACTGCTATCCTTAGCTTCTGGCGTGGCTGGAAGTGCTGGAACTCTGTGGCTTGTAGATGCACCACTCGAAGCTCAGCCCCCATCATCCCTGCTGCTCTTTGTTAACTTCTCACATACAGAAACTTGAAGGTCGAGCAGCTGCAAAGAGAGACTTCCTGCAGGATAGACAGACTCACTGAGAGTTCATTCCTATAGATTGGTCCTATCTCATCCTACCACTTCTAGTTGGAGCCGGGGTGAGGGCTCCTTTGCTGCATGCTTGAATGCCCCTGTGACCTCCATGGCAAGAGCTGCCACTGGGCACGAACCCACAGTTGCCAGGGAGCAGGGCTCGTCCCTGTCGCTTGCTCTCTCACAAATGCATACCAGCTAGTTGTTGTGGCAGTAATCCAAATTATTTAATGTGTGAGAAAGAAAGTAAAAAAATTTAATGTGTGGCTGAGGAGACGGCTCAGTGGGTAAAGCACTTGCTGCATAAACAGAAGCTCCTGACTCTGGCTTCCTAGCACCCATGTAAAAAGCTGGGTGTGTCAGTAAGCACCTTTGATCAGGAGGAGGCAGAAATAGTCAAAGCCTGGGCTTTGCTGGTCAGCATGTTTTGACAAAACAGAGAGCTCCAGGTTCAGAGAAAGACCCTTCCTCAAAAAGGAAAGCAGAGAACAAGTGAGGAAGACTCCTGAACTCTACCTCTGGTCCCCACAGCAGCCCTGTGAGTAAAGCTTCTCCAGGCTGCCAGTGAGGAATCTCAGAGCCCCATCCAATGTGGACTGAAGGAGAGAGGAAAGGACACTGGGGGTGGTGGGGTGGGAAGGGCACAGAGGAAGTAGATTGACTTCTGGTTCCTAGCAGGAAACCCGCTGACGATTTGTGAGTGAAACCAAACAGCTGGTCAAGTTCAACAAACAAAACCCACCTATCTTTGCAGGCTACAGAGGGTCTCATGTCTAAGAGGAGACATGGCTCTCCAGCCCCCTTCCTCTCTGCAACTACCCCATAACCCCATGAAGCACAGCACGTGGATATGCCAGCCTTGAAGAACTCTGAAAACATCTCACACTTCATCTAACAGAAGGGGCTCAAAGTCATTAATGATGGCTGTCTGAATCAGTTCCTCTAATAGTGGCCACTGACAAGACAGAGTCTGATAGTACTGCATGTTGAACCCTGATCCATACAGATATGGTGACACCCTCACCTGGAACTGGGACTAGAATCTTATGTAGGCACAGGTTTTGTAGATATCATCAAACGACAAGGAGCCGAGGTCATACTGCATTATGATGAGGCTCTAATTCACTGACTTCACACTGAATGGTTCTGTTCACTGCACCTTATAACCAACTGGCAAGGTAGAGGAAAGTGTGCCCACCTCTCCCCAGGATCCTCCACTCACTCCACTTGCCAGCTACGCCCCTAGCCATGTTCCTGTGGAGGGGTTAGTGCTGCCATGCTGTCTTGTAAGCTGGCTTTTAAGATTCCCCAAAAAGGTCTGTAGGGCCTGTTCATTCAGAATGCTCTCGTCATGTTGACTAAAGGAAATCACAAAGCAGTAGTTTCATTATTTCAGTCACAGAAAGCCTTCTCACCAGGCTAGTGAGAAGCAGCAATGCAGACACAAGGCGGGTGGTGCTAGGACAGTGCAGGGCAGCCTGCTGCGTGTTTCCGAGTCATGTCTTAGGGCTGGGATAGTGGCTATATAATGCTTTATCCTATTAAAACGCTCAATATGTATACTGAGAGTCTGCGCAGACCTCAATAAAAATTAACTTAAGACACTCCTTCCCCCAATCCATTCCTTTAGTGATATATTATTTGTGTTTTAAGAAATAAATCTTGCCTGAAGACCAGAGGCAAAGCTAAAGCCACTAGAGGTCAGGTAATGTTGACACACACCTTTCATCCCAGGATTTGGGAGACAGAGGCAGATGGATCTCTGAGTTCAAGGCCACCGTGGGCTATACAAGATCAATGCAGAAACAAATCCAGGTGGTGGTGGCTCACACCTTTAATCCCAGCACTAGAGGGAATATAAAATGGGAGGAGAGAGAGGTTTAGGCTGCTTAGTTTACCTGAGGTCGCCCAGCCTTGGTAGAGGTAAGACTTCTCTAGTGGCTCGGCTGCTTTGCTTTTCTGGTTTTCAGGTTGAACCCCAATTTCTGTCTCTGGGTCTTTATTATTGTGCTATAGAAAAAAAAGCTTACTTTCTTAAAACAGATAGTTTATGTGTATATAGTAGTATATAGTGTATGCACATGTGTGCCCATACGTATGTGCAGATATCAGAAAACATTGGTTGTCATTCCTCAGCTGCCATGCATCTTGTTATACTTACATTTGTTTTTTAATCTATGAGTGTTTTGCCTGTCTGTATGTCCATGCACCACATGAATATCTGGTATTCACAGAGGCCAGAAAAGGGAGTTTGAATGGTTGTGAGGCACCATGTGGGTGCTGGGAACTGAATCCAGGTTTTCTGCAAGAGCAACTGTCTCTTAGCTGCTGAGCCATCTTTCTAGCCCCTTGTGTTTTCTTTTTTGACACATAGCATCTCAGTGGCCTGGAACTTACCAGGCAGTGTAGGCTAGTTAGCTAACAAGTCCTGGAAACCGCTCCCTCCCATCTCTGCTACCTCAGTACTGAAATTACAAGCACATGCTACTGACTCAGTTTGTTTAAAAGGATCCTGGGGACCTACTTAGGTCCTCATGCTTATAAGACAGGTATGTTACAGGGCTATCTCCCCAGCCCAGACAGCCCCCAAGGGTATAAGAGATAAACTATCTCTTATACACACAAAGGACCTCCCAATCAAATGCCCAAGTCTTTATGTCACTGCTGTAAGAAGCAGGAGAAGATGAAAGCCGTCTAGTAGACCTCAGACTGCTCACTTCCATCCAGCACATCTGTGGTGTTTTCCATGCAAACTTGTCTCTGTGAAACAGTACTTGCTTTAGCCATTCAAGTTAGAGGTTTTTCCCAAATACATTCTGAAATTCAAGGGATTACTTTGTCTAACAATATCTACCAGTATCAATACCTGTGTACCTAGGTAGACATATAGACTCAAACATGTATTTTTATGCATTTCTAATAAAGCACTTAATCAGATTGTTTTTAAATGTTTTTAAATTTATTTTATGTGTATGAGTCTCTTGTGAGCCTGACGTCCAGAGGCCAGAAGCTCTTAGCTACCGAGTCACCTCTCTAGCCCGTTTTGGAAGTTTCCTCTTCCCAGTTTTTTTGTACTCTGTATGATGTCCCTCAGGAGTCACACCATCAGAGTATGTCACTGATTTTGCTCACACCAGCCAAGCACTATAATCACTGATGCCTGTATCTCTTCTGAACCACTACTTCCTCATGATAAAGCTTCTACAGTAAGTCCCTATGTTAGGCTAAAGGTTGTCTATAACTAAAGTGCAAACAGACCTAGTTGATTTTCTGAATAGAAACTGACCACAAAAGATAACAAGGGAAGCCTTTATCTCAGCCACCAAGAGACCTGGAGTAAAGAGTCCCACACACACACGTACAAAGTATTGGTAGAGGTTTGTGAGGGGCATCAAAGCTGACTCTTTAAGAATCGATGCTATTGTTAAATGTGCACAGTCCTAGACCCTGTCAACAGAACGTGTAAATTGTCTAAAACAGTTCTGAGGCTGGAAGCTGTCTCATACTTTATTACAGTGACCATGTGACCTTCGAAGATTAAGACCCCACTAGTTGGCTGGGCACTTCATCACAACTCTAAGTTCACCTACTCTTCAAGACTCAAAGGACTCTTTTCTTTTTTCTTTCTGGTGTTTCGAGACAGGTTTTCTCTCTATAGCTTTGAGGCCCATCCTGGAACTAGCTCTGTTAGACCAGGCTGGTCTCAAACTCACAAAGATCCACCTGCCTCTGTCCCTGGAGTGCTGGGATTAAAGGTGTGCACCACCACTGCCCAGTGAGAAAGTACTATTCTATAATTAGAACTGGAGAGTTGCCAACACATTGCTGTCGGACCCAAATTGGTATCTACACAATCACTGACTGCTAAAAATAAGAATGAGAGAATGGCTGATATATCATCTCACTAAGCCAGGGATGCAAAGTACAACTTAAAACCTTCACAGTTGAGACGCTTACGGATGGTAGTGCATGCTCCTTAGGAACTGGATGCTATAGCTCATCATGGTTTGACTCAAATGATGGTCCTGAGATGCCTGCTGCTCAGGAGAGGCACAGGTGCTATTCCCTTCTTATGTCTTGTCTGAGTCCAGGTGGGTCTTCCCTTGGCACCATCTCACATTACAGAGAAAGCCAGGCCCACACGAAGCAGTTTGCAAAAAAGTAGGGAATGTGTTCGATTGGCAGGAGCACAGAGCTTGGCTTTGATCACAGCTGCAGGCCCCACCTGCTTCAAAAGGCAGCAACCACACAGCTCTCCCAGTCCCTCGCTCAAAACCACAAGAAATCAGCTGCGATAAGCTGACAGGGAAAACATTACACAAAGTGCTGACCCTGCTGCAGGCAGGGAAGAGCTGCCTCTGCGTGGCTTTGATTTCCTGAGCCTGAGCCTGAGGGAGAGACAATAGGACTTTCTTCTTTTCTAGTGCTCCCGACGGCAAGGTACATTCAGATGGAGCCTGGAGGAATACCAAGTGCAGAAGAAAGGGAAATAAATAAATAAACAAAACAAGAACACAGGCTAAATGCAGAGGCAAGCTGTCGTCAGCAGCCAGGAAGAAAGATCATAGCACTACTCAAAGGCAACTAGGTTTTACAGGCTTTTGCTAAAATACATAGGGCTGGAAGCTCTGGCAGTGATCTTTGTCATGTTGCTGTCCTGCTGTGTGAGGCAACTACGTATTATAAGCCTTGTTTGTGTATCTTTTGTTCCTATTGTTTAGTGTGCATTCAAAGAATCAAACAGAGCAACAGAGCCTCTCCATGTTTGCCAGGGATGGACACTGAGCAATCACAAGCAGCAGTTTTCCTTCAGCACACACACACTCAGGCTGTCCCCTGCACTGTGCACAGCCTCATTGAGGCTAATGGCTAGCCACACTGTGCCTTTAGAACACAGCTCAAAATGAACCACCAGGCTGGCTGGTACAATCTTGGTCTGGTTCCCCTAAACCCTCTAGAGTCCTGCTGTGGCTTCCAAAGCCCATTCCACTCTAATGTGGTCACTGCTGTCAACCAGGTGCCACAGAACCAAGTACCCTGAATTTTCTAGGCCCTGACAATCCAGAAGTGCCAGAAGCTTGCCCAGTCACAGGAAACTGTATCCAGCATCAGAGCTTCAACCCACCAGGCCAAGGCTACAAACTGTGGCCCACAGAAACCAGACAGATGGAGTCTCTTGGACAGGTGGGGTCTGGACAGAATGGAAAGCACTTGTACCTCATAATAGAGACAGCTGGCCCCAGCTCCAGCCAACTGTTACCACGTGAGGATGGGCCAGCAACTGCCAGAACTCCATGATTCAAGAGCAGTTATAAACCCAGACTTTTACATAAACTCTTCCAATTTTTAAGTGTTAAAATCAACTTAAAGTTTCTAGAAACATAGGAAGAGAAAGAGAAACCAAATGTGACCCAAGGCAACTAGCCTGCAACCTTTACATTCACTTAGCTTCATCTTCTCGATTCCCTGCCATTCTCTGTGCCACAGCATGATTGCCCAACTTTCATCACATGCTACAAGTGCTGTCCCTGCCTAGCTCATCTCCCCTTTCCTTTCTATGCAAGGTCACACCCAACTTATCTTCCTTCAGTTCTCTCTTCAAGACCCCCCTCCACTAAGGCCAGTGTGCCAGGCTGAGTGCCTGTCCCTAAATGACTGTCTTCACTATCTCCTGTTGTAGGCAGTGAGCTGGGGTCACCCACAAGTTCTCTAGTTCTGCCTTCTGTATATCTTGTCTCCCCAACTATGTTCTGTAACAGACACTGCTTCAGATACTTTACCAACAGAATGCAGAGTTTGTTTGGGGTTTTGTGCTTTGGAACACTCCAAAGGGACTGGCTGACTACAGCTAGACAGTAAAGACCTCAGGCCTTGACATCAAACAGGCCTGGGTTGCTTGATCTCTCTGAGCCTCAATTTCTATACTTGTAACCTAGGGCTGTAATAAAATGGGACATAACCCAAATGCTTATGCAGCGCATGAGAGGAAGAAAGGATGTATGCAAAGCACGGAACCCAATGCCTGGCATGCAGTAAGCACTTGATAAATGCTAGTTGTTACCATTATGGACTGATCCCACTGCTAAGCCAGCATGGCATCAGTACAGCTTGGTTGTGAGCATGCATTTATTGACCACTTACACTGTATGCCTAACTCCCCTATTTTAGAGACGGCTGAAGAGCAGAGTTTAAGTGGCTAGTCTATGGAAACGGCAGAGGTCTGAGGACTGACAAGCTGGCGCAAAGCTCATACTGTCCATGATGTTCATGGCCTTGCTATCGTATTCACAGTGGCAGGGGTAACTTTGTGACCTCTGTCTTCTCAAACTAAGAGCTGGACTGGCTTTGCTGATCATGGCTTATACATCAAGAGCCTAAGGGCTACTCTAGACCTGACTAGCTTAGAAGTCTCAGGACAGAGGAGTCTGCTTCTCTGTCAGCCTGACTTGGGTTCTTGGTTTGTTGGATAAACTAAGAATGATAAGAAAAGGGAAACATACTTAGAAACTGCCACAATGTTATAGCTATCATGTGGAACCAAAACTGTGCTCACTTAAAAGTGGCTTCTAGACATAAAGCAAGAAAAGCCAACCTACAGTTCACAACCCCAGAGAACCTAGACAACAAAGAAGACCCTAAGAGAGACATAAATGGATCTACACAGGAAGGAGAAAAAGACAAGATCTCCTGAGTAAATTGGGAGTGTGGGGGTCACAGGAGAGGGTAGAAGAGGAGGGGAGAGGAGAAAAATGTAGAGCTCAATTAAAAAAAAAACAAAACCCTGTGACAGACATTAACTGACAAAGATGTCTCTCTGATCACACAAAATGACTGGAAAGGAACCACAGTGCTGTGTATCCCCATTATCCAAGAAGATAGCAGACAGGTGTGTCTTGTTTGGCTTTCAGAGAGGAAAAGAAAAGATGACACCATAGTCCAGAAGTGGTGATCCCCAGGAGTTGCTGGAAGCCACAAAGGTGAGGCCACCTATTGGGCTAGCCTAAACCCAAGAACTCTGCATATGACAATCGTCTATGGTCTTTTGATGGGGAAGACCGAGCATGAACTCTAACCATAAAGCTGACTAGGCTCACGTGTGACTTGACAGAGACTGAACTTAGCTTAGCAGAAGGCAGTCTATTCCGATTTCAGTTTTCCTTTTTCCATATTCCACCGACATCTTAGGTAAAACAATGCTAATTCTAACCCCTTCATATAAAAAACTCTCTCAATTCTCCAGTCTTCTAATGCCTGTACTTACACCTAGCATACAGTAGTGCTCAACAAAAGATTACTAGTAGATTTGCAAAGTCACATTTATAACAGGACCAACCCGGACAACAGAGTCTACTTCCAAAAAGACTAAATGGAATGGCATGCCAACCAAGGGAAACTTAACAGGGACAGAATGCTGGCGTACAAAAGAGTTCCACAATAGCCCGAATGGAGTATAACAAAGGTTTATTTATCTGGGGATAAACTTACATAAAGAGTAGCAATCCACAGTCCTCTGCTTGCGCTGGGTACTGGAACCAAATCCAGCAGCCAAGAGGTCTGCACACGCTTTTTATTTGCATTGATAGTACAAGAGACCACACCCAAAGCAACAGAGGCAAAGCCCCCAACAGCTGGACCAGCAGAGGAATTATGTATGAGAGCAGCGTCTCACTCAGACAGGAGGATTTTTAGGAGTTTGGCTAAACTGTAAAGTAAAAACAAATAGACTGTTAAGGTTCTCAACATAAACAGATGAACTCCTGGTCTCTGCTGAGAAAGTGATGCTCACCACAAAAGGAGAGCAACTGCCCCTCTAGAGAACTCTGGCCAAGCCTGGAATGTCATATTCACTCTGGAGAACACTTTTAAGAACCCCTGACTGAAAAAGGCCACAGGGTACTGACAAAGTAAAGCTTGCTAGAGTAAGGTCAGGATGGGCAAAAGGTTGGAAATGTGGGACCTGGAAGAGTGATTTAATGGCAGAGGAAAATGGTTTCTATATGGTGTGAGACTGGCTGCATTACAAAGGACCATCACTAGGGAAAGTAGTGCCAGCATTAGCTTCAAGTCTTACAGCAGGGAGATGACTTTGCTGGGGTTGTCAGAGAAAACTAAGACAAAATGCAACCTTTCTGGTAGAAGAAATAGAAGATGCAAAGGCAATGGATAGCAAAAGCTGTGGCCAATTTGTGCAATGCTGACCATATCTCCATAGTAGGAAAGTGGGTGTCTAATAGAACCAAGGAATAAAGCTTAGAGTTTAAGCTTTGATATTGCAACATGATGTCATCATCTACAAAGTTCATGAAATCAAGATACATAAACAAAAATTTTAAAAGTAGCTTCATGAATTTTGTGTTGAGACATGTTTATAGATATCCTTGACCACATGCTACTGTAGGCAGTGGGATCGACACATCTGGCTTAGATAATGAGGCAGTGGACATGGAAGAGCAACTCACTTAAGCTTTTATACTATGGACAAGAGGAATTACAGATAACCAAAACAACAACAACAATAACAAAAAAAAAACAAGACAATTATGGTAAAAATGTCATTTCAAATGGCCAGGTTGGCATTATTATGGGAAAGACATATGGGGACAAACCATGTCAGGAAGGAAAACAGAGAGGGTACTTCAGCAGGAAGCAAGACATACAAGACATACACACCTGTGTTAAGGGAAAGGTATGGGGACCTAAAGAAGGGATTTACATGAAAGAGAGGAGAGGAAGAATTGAAAGGACTTAGTGATTGATTCAATATGGAGCTGGGAATCAAAGACAGGAACACAAGACTGAGAGGAGCCAAACACCATAACCTATGTAATGAGGACCAAAGCCCAGAACATCTAAAGAGTCCCAAGTTATTAATGGACTTCAGCTCTACATCATATGTTTGAAGTATAATTTTTACATACACAAAAAGTAAGATTTTTGAAATGATATTTGAATGTACTAAAAATCAGTTGTCTAACGTTTACTGAAACAATGTTAAAAAAATAAATCCATTAAGAACAAAAAGAAAACAAATTAGGTAAACAGTAATTAAAAGAATTGGAATGGGACATAATGCACAGGAGGAGCATCATAAGTTCAAAGCCAGCTTGGGCTACATAGCAAGTCTCAGTCTCACATATAAGAAAATAAAGAGAGCTGAGTCAGCCATACTACCAGCAGATGAAACAAACATTAAGACAAAAGCTATTAGTGATAGATCAACACATAATGAACGTTTAGCTCAGAGAGATGTAACAATTATAAACTATTATCACTAATAACATGTCTCTCTCCATAAAGTAAGAGCTGACAAGATTGCCAACATAGTAGCAGACTTCACATACCTCTTTCAACCCGACAGGTAAAACAGCCAAATTAGTAAAGATAAAAGAAATCAAATCGTCCAACTGACAAGCTAGCTCATTTGTGTGTTAGACATACAGAGCACAGCAGCTAGCAAACAGAAAATAGACATTGTTTTGAATAAAGCTGAAAATTCACAAAAACTGATTATATGCTAGATATAAAATTAGCCTCAACCAATTTCCAAAAAATAACACAATTCTTTGACAGGAACAGAACTGTTCAGAGTCAACAGCAAACACAGCATTCTAAAAATCACTATGTCTGGAAAGGGAAACCCACACAAAGTAAAACCAGAAAATATTTAGAATTGAATAATGATGAGAATTCAGTGATTTCAAGACCTATGCAGTAACTATAAAGCAGACAGCTAGAAAGAAACATACAGTCTTAAATAAAACAAGGCTCCCTAGTAATGGCTTAGTAAGTGTTGGTATTACAAGCCAAGGAGGAAAATAAAGCAGAACAAACCCCAGGATGATGGAGATAAAGGCTGAAAGCAATTACACAGAAGACAAACAAAAACAGACAGGATTAGCAGAAAAGCACTGATAAACAACACAAATACCCCTCCTTCTCGAAGCTTATCTTATAAAAAAGAACAAAATGAGAGCAAGTACAGGTATTTCAGACATGTGGAGAAAACATATATAAAGGGGAAAACAACTTTATGCCAGAAAACTTGAAAATCAGAGAAACAAACAAATTTCTAGAGAAACAGAATCTATCAAAAAAGGTGGTAATGTGACTTCCAAGTAAGATAGAAGAGCAGAAACTGCCTCTTTGAGGGCAAGAAGTCACAAATGAGAAGAAACTAATTATCACAAAGACAGAAACAGAAGAAAAGCTCAGGATGACAAGGAGGAAGTGAAAGGATGCTGGGAAAGGGCGGGAACAGATGGGCAAGGCAGAGAGAGGCAAGCCCAGTGGAACCCTGGGAGCAGCCCAGATGCTGCTTCCAGAGGTAACACATGAAAGCTGGACAATCCTGGCCTGAAGATGAAGTCACAGCTCCCCTAAGTCTCAAGTCCAGTAGCAAGTTGTCCTAGTTAGGGTTTCTCTTGCTGTGATGAAACACCACGAAGTCAAGTTGGGAGGAAAGCGTTTATTTGGCTTTCACTTCCACGTGGCAGTCCATCACGGAAGAAAAGTCGGGTCAGGCACTCAAAACAGTACAGAAATCTGGAGACAGGAGCTGATGCAGAGGCCAAGAAGGGGTGCTGCTTACTAACTTGCTTCTCATGGTTTGCTTATTTATTTTTTATTTATTTACTTTTATGGAACACAGGACCACCTGCCCAGAGCTGGTAACCACCCACACTGGAATGGACTCTCCCCCATTCAATCACTAAGAAAATGCCCTATCTGGATCTTATGGAAGCACTGTCTCAACTGAGGCGCCCTCTTTTCTGATAACTAGCTTGGTCAAGTTGACATACAACAAGGCAGCACACAGGTTTTGGTAAGAGCCATTCTTCAGTGGACAGGTGAGCAGCAAGGGTGGTTCCAGTCTCATGTTTTAGGATTCAGAGGGCAGCAGTCAGACACTACTGTGAAAAATAATGCATTGTTAAAACTTGAATTTTCCTGGAAGCCTGAGATCAGGGAGCATGCACAAGTTGGGGAGCCTCGGGGAAACTGCTCTGCCAAGTCCAAAGGTGCAGGCAGCAGGAGATTCAGTATGAGACATCAAAGAGAATGATAAGTCTGCCCCTGGTAGCTGGGAACAGATGCAATCAACTGAAAATTACCCTTGAGCCTAGTGGCTCTGAGCCGGAGGCCAGAGAGTAGATCACATTTAGGACACTACACTTCACTGCAACACAGCCCAAGAACTCTAACGTTCAAAACATGACAGCCACAGTGGCATTTCTCCACTGCTAGTACTGACCTCTGCCACTATTACTGATCTCAATGCCATATTGCTTCTCATGTTTCAACACAGTTGGCTTGGGAGACGCCCCTCAGCTAAAACATTAGGGGTATGATCTGGAGAGTCATGGAGGATGACAGATAAGGCAAAGCTAAGCAATGAGCAGAGGTCCCAATACACAAGCAAGGTATATCAGATACTTTTCTATTATTGTTTTATATACTGTGACTAAGTCAACTTATAAAATAAAGAGTTTATTTTGGCTTATGATTCCAGAAGATTGGGGGCCAGGCTGGCAGCAAGCATAAGACAGGACAGCTGGTCAACTTATAAAATAAAAAGTTTATTTTGGCTTATGATTCCAGAGGATTGGGGGCCAGGCTGGCAGCAAGCATAAGACAGGACAGCTGGAGTTAGAAGCTGGGAGGTGAGAGCTCACATCTCTAAATGCAAGCAGAAAGCAGAGAGATTGAACTGGTAATGGTACATGGCTTTAAAATCTCAAAGCGCATGCCCAGTGACATACTTCCTCCAGCAAGGCTACACCTCCTATATCTACCCAAACAGCACCATACAATGAACACCAAGTGTGAGCATGTAGGGGCCATTCTCAATCAAACCAGAACATAAGGGAAATCACAGGTGTGAAGACAGCTGTGGTAGACAGCAGACGCTGGTCCAACACAAATGTGGCAAGAGCTAACCAAAGGAAAAACAGAACCCGGTTTCAGCTACTCTGTGCACACAGCCAGCAGACTTAAGTTTGAGCAGACAGAAAGATGCTCCAAGATAGCCTACCCACTCTGATTTCTTTCAGTTCTAATGTTTTTGCTACACTGTATTCTAAAAGACATCCTCTGTGCTATCCCCCTCCATATACTCACCTAATATTTTTTTCTCTTGGTTTCTTTCCTACAATCCCCCTTTCTTTCTCTCTTTCTATTTAGTAGTATCTTATCAGCTTTACAAAATTACTTTCTCTAATAGTCTTTAAAACTTTTATTCTCCTTATATTTAACAAATTTTGTTTCTGAACTTTTTCACTATGAAATCTTTTTTGGTATTCTCTCTATCCATCTCTCGCTCTTTTGTCTTCCTCTTCTTCATGCTCATTTCTCTGTTACCTACTTAACTTTGCATCTCCTCTTTCTCTTCCCTTTCCTAGTCTCCTTCCTTCCTTCCTAAAGACAAGGTCTTAACTATGTAGCCCTGGCTGGCCTGGAACTTGCTATGTAGATCAGGCAGGCCTCAAACTCATAGAGATCTTTCTGCATCTACTTCCCTAGTGCTGGGATTAAAGTTGTGTGTCACCGAACTCAACCTTCCTGGTCTACTTTCTATGTCTCATTCTACAACAGGTTTTACCATTTTCAGTTTCGTGGCCATTGGTGGTGTATTTGTGGCATTACGATTTATTTAAGCACATTTATCTTAGGTGGTCTGATGTTGCTGCTACAGTGGTTCATTTCTTCTGTGCTAAGTGGTGCTGGAAATCGAGCCTTCAAGAGCAGGCTGCTCAATATAAAGATTCTCTCCAAAACTTCAGAAGAGATATCAAAACAGATGTGCCAGGCACACACAATAAAGCAATGGAAGAAATAAGGAAAAGTAAGACAACATGACTCCTCTAAAAGACAGTGACTCCCTGACTACTGACATCAAAAACATCAAAACAGACAAAATGCTAGATGAGGATTTCAAAAGTTAAAAAGGATACAAACAACTAGATAAATTCAACCAGGACCCAGAGAGGAAAGAGTCACACAGAAGAAAAAGCCAGCATAAAGGATCTCAAAACCAGCAATTCAGATAAAAAAAACTTAGCAACAGAGTAGGAAAACCCAGCAAGGAAACAGATTTTTAAAAGTGTTAGAAGTGAATTAAATAAAATAAACAAAATAAAATGCACATCACTGACAAAAAGAGCCAAACAGGAAAAATATCAGGGATGGGGTCCACAGGTGGTAAAACACCACATTTCAACATTGATAAGAGAAAAATAAGAAATGAGAAATACCACATCCAGGAGCTCTGGGATGCAATCAAAGCTGAAACAGAAGACTCTATAGATGGATGGAACTGAGATGAAACAGCAGGATCAAGAATCAAGCAGAAGCTCAAGCATGAACGAACCTCTTAATTAGTGTTCCAATGACCCTTGACATGCTCTCTGGACACAGTAACTTTCTTCTTCCCATCCATCAGGCATAGACTGGTCATCAAGTCTACTACCAATAGGTTTCTAACCTGTTCTTCAAAGCTCTTAAGGGATGCACCCTGCAAGGCCCTTCCATTATCTTATTCAACAGCCAGGGGAACTTCTTACTGATTTTCTCGCACGTGTCAATGAGGCAGTGAAGCAGAGAGTAGATCTGGCCCCACTAGGGAAATGTTAATCAAACAATTGGTTTGGGAAGGCCTTAATACCCCAACTCACAATGTGGTTGCAGTGATCTGCACAAATGGGTATTGGCCACAAGAGATCCTGACCCCAGCATGGTCCCCTCGCTGCCCTCACCGCTTCCCTGGATGCCCTCCTTGCAGACAGGCAGCATACCTACAATACACCCAAGGGCCCCAAGAAGACAGATCTTGCTGGGGTGCGGCAAACCAGGCCATCTTCCCCCAGACAAAACCAAGGACCCAGTGCCCCAGATGCAATAAGAGATTTCATTAAACAAAGGATTATAGATCACAATCTGCTGAAGTAGCTGTGTGTAGTAAGAGGCACGGAGGGCTGTGTTCCAGCCGAGAAGCGGGCCGTTTTCCCGGCGCCTGGCTCCCAGCCGTGGGCCTACTTTTGACCATGGCTAGCTTATACCTGGAATAACTACACACAAACTGTATTCACTTAAATACTGCCTGGCCCATTAGTTTTAACCTCTTATACATATTAGTTTAACCCATATTTAGTAATCTGTGTATCACCACATGGTCGTGGCTTACCAGGAAGATTCTAACCAAAGTCCATATTGGGCTGGAGAAATATGGTGTCTGCCCCAGTGCCTTCTCTCTCACAGCCTTCTGTTCTGTCTACTCTGCCCACCTAAGGGCTGCCCTATCAAAAGGCCAAGGCAGTTTCTTTATTCAACCAATGAAAGCACAGAAATACAGAAGGACCCTCCTACACCAGCTGTCCCTTTAAACTCCAGGCGGGGGAGACTCTGATAATCTAAAAACTGATTAGACACTGCCTGCTTCCCAATACTGACTGTCTATCTTGATGGACAAGCTGTCAGAGGCTTGGTGGACACTGGTGCGGATGTCACCATATTAACAGAAATGGAGGCACTCTGTTTCCCCCATTGGAAATTTAGACCTGGAGTAGGAGGTCAACAAGATTCAAAAGTGATCACCCATCCAGTCTATTGGAGAGACCTTGATGGCAAAAAGGGAGCCATTCTCCCTATTGTTTCTATGGTACCAAGAAACCTCTGGGGCAGAGACATCCTGGAGGATATGGGTACTGTCCTAACTACTGATGATAAAGTTTTCTTTGATAACCTTCAGACCCATGAAAAGACAGGTTTGGCAAATCACAGTCCTACACATAAGTTGCACCCTCAATTCTCAGGGTTACTGTCCCTCAGAAATCCACCACGATCGAGCCTCCTAGCCTCATTCCACTGACAAGGCTCTCAAATCAGGATGTCTAGGTGGAACAGTTGCCTATAATTTGACCAAAGTTGTCAATCCTAAAGAAATTGGTTGTATAACAGCTAAAGATGGGGCACACAGAACCAACTACAAGTAAACATAATGCCCCCATATTTGTTATTCCAAAGAGATTGGGACACTGATGCCTCCTGCAGGATCTCCATGCAGTTAATGATCACATGGAAAAAATGGGGTCCATGCAACCAGGCCTCCCACACTCTAGTGCTATTCCCTCATCTTATTATATTTTAGTTTTAGATATGAAGGATTGCTTTTTTCAAATTCCCCTAGCACCACAGGATAGAGAGTGCTTTGCCTTTACAGTATGGGAGTCTAATATGCATAAGCGAGCCAGAGATATCAATGGACTGTATTATCCCAGGGAATGAAAAATAACCCCACAATAAGCCAGCTATATGTTTCTGAGCCTTGGTGAATATTCCTAAGGACATCCTCTTAATTTGTTACATGGATGATCTCCTTCTGGCACATCCAGATGTAGTCTATCTGCAAAAGACTGTTGAAAAAGTGTTAAAAGATCTCACATCATTACATCTGATGGTGGTGCCAGATAAGGTTCAAATGGTAGCCCCCTTTGACTTTTTAGGATTTTCCATTGCTAAGCAGGTTCGATCTCTTTCCTTTAAATTGGAAATGAAGGAATTGTATTCATTCTCAGAATTACAACAATTATGTGGCACAGTTAACTGGCTTAAGCCCATTCTGCACATTCCCAATCAAGAGATGAGACACCTTTCCATTGCTGGAGGGCCCACCTGCCCATCCATCAAAGTTAGCCTTACTACAGAAGGTTGTGGCCATTCTAGCTACCTCCAGCCTGCAGCGCCATGACCCTCAGAAGCCCTTGTTGGCAATGGTCCTCTGGACACCCAGGGGTTTTTAGGAGTGTTATGGCAACTTGGGCCCCTAGTATGCATACATAAAGCAAATTCTGATCTGTGCAAAATCACCTCTAAGTTTGATCAATCCTTCCAACTTGACCTTAAGGCATGGATGCTGGCACGAAGCACATATGGATGAGAGCCAGATAAACATGTCTTTCCCTTTTCTTTAAAGAATACCCAGTCCCTCTGGGCAGACTCTATCTCATACCAGGAAATGGTTACAGGAACTATTGACAATCACTTACCAGAAAAACAAGATCTTAGCAGGACTCCCTACATTTCCAATAAAGATACAGTTCTATGCAGTACCTTCTCCACTCTCATCCCTCATGTCACCCGGGCCTTTTCACATTCCAATAAAAACTCAAAGAACTGAGCCCTGGTACCCGTCACATATTAGATCTCACTATCAAAACACCTGTATCTCTGCAATTCTCAGAAAAGTTGTAGTCCCAATTCAATTAAAAATCAAAGCTGGCTTTGGAGTTGGAGTGTGGTTCTCTCCTCCTCTAGACCCAAACATGTTACTAAAAGAAAAATTCAGTTTCTGTCTCATATCAGAAGAGCCACCTAGTGTGGGACAGAAAAAAAAATCCCCAAAACTCTAGGGACTGTTGTTGTCAAAACTCTGTTATCTCCCCAAAATTCTATTTCTCTATTTCTCTTTAGTACATTGAGCTAAGCAACTTAAGTATATATTGATAGACTGACAGGTAAATAGACAGATGATATATAAATAGATTATAGAAGACAGAGTATAATAGATGTGACATATATATTCAGTAGGATATTATTACATTTTAACATATTCATCTTATTTTTAATTATTTGAAAGTGTGTTTCTATGTGTCTGCATGTATGGTTCTGCCTATTCCTCTCAACAATTAGGTGACTTCCTGAGATCCTGGAAGATTTCCCATACCACTGGCATACCCTACCATCCATAGAGACAAGCCTTTGTGGAGAGGACCAACAGAGCTCTTAAGGAGCTTTTGGCCAAGGTTATCTCACCAGAGGCTAGGAGAAATCTTCATCTGGCCTTAACAGAGGTCCTTTCCCATACAAATTTTCTCAGCTTTGATGACAAGGGGTTCAGTCCAGCTTACAAGCACTAGGTATCTCTGTTAAGGAACACACCCCTGCCCCTGGTGAGTTGGAGAGATTATATCTCCCTCCAATGGCAGCCTCTAGTCCCCCTGCTAACCTATGGGAGAGGGTATTCTTGTGTTTTCCTCAGACTGTTACAATGCCAATATGGATCCTAGTAAGAGATGTATGTCCAGCCATGGATCAGCCTGCTTCCACCAAGGAAGGAATAATCCAGGATGGTTAATATATACACTCCCATTTCTTGCTCTCATTGTTCCCTCTAACAAACTGATTTATTAAGGGCAGAGGTTATGGCTTTTGACTCTTTTTTTTTTTTTGAAAAAGTCTGGAATAATATGAAAAGGCTATTGGATCCCTCTTGGATGCTCACATATGCATTAATTGGTGGGGAGGGGGTTGTTAACCCTTATTCTCCTTAAATGTCTCATGCAGCAGATCTGACATCAGTAGACAGCAACTAAGGTGACTCTTCAGTGGCTCTTAGGCATCCTTCTCACAGTCCTCCACAGGAGGTTATGCATGCCTGGCTATTTGTAATTCAAAAAGCTACTGCCTAGTACCCTCCACCCTGACAGCTCTCCAGTAATGAATGCTCTTTGAGGATTGGTAGTCAATGAAGGGCAAGAGCTTGTACAGGGGCAGGCCACCCTAAGTCAGGCACAGTCTAGTTGCTGAGCCAACCAGGAGTCTGCCTGGAGCTGTCAAGGGTCCTGTCAGTGACTAGCCAATAAAGAGCTACCAAGTGGGGTTTCCTAAGGGCCTAGCAACAGGTACTGCCAGAGGTCCTGATTATGCCCAGCCAATGAGAGACAAACATGAGATGTCAACTGTCAACAGACCAGAACACCTGGGTGCTGGAAGTATATTATATAAGTCCCCCCTCCCCATTGCTAAATAAATGAGCCACTGTAAGCCTTCTGTGTTTGTTCACATTGCGCCTTTTCACCCCTCCCCAAGGAAAACATTATGTTAGAACCAGCAACAACTAAAGACAGAGAACCTATTCAATAATTATAGCAGAAAATTCCACAAAGCTAGAAATAGACATTCACACAGGAGGCATCAAAAACCCCATATACATGTGGCCAGAGAGGACCCCTTCCACAATATAGCCAGTATGTCAAGAAATACATAGCAAAAAACAACATTCAAAGTTGTAAGGGGAAAATGCCAACTCACCAACAAAGACAGGAACAGTATCTTTCTGTTAGTAACTCTTGAAGCCAGGACAGCATAGAATAATGTATTTCAAAGCCTGAAAGTAAGTAACTGCTCACCAAGAGTGTTATATCCAGCAAAACTAATTTTTTAATTAAAGGAGATATAAGAACATTTCAAGGCAAGCACAACCTAATGCAGTTCATGACCACCAAGGTAGCACTGCAAAAAATACAGAAATACTATATACAGAGGAGGAAGAAAGATGGTCTCAATTACAAGACCAAAGGGAACAATAAATTTCATGAAAGGATGCCTGAACAAAGGAAAGGTAAATAGGAATATAATATGTCCAACAAACACCTGATATTAAAAGAGCAGGAAGTAAAGGACAAACAATAATCCTATCTGAAAACAACCAACAAATTATAGGAATCATTAAGATCTTTCAATAATAGCCTTAATTGTAAATGACCTCAACTCATCAATAAAGAGACAGAGACTTCCTGAGTAGGTTAAAAAACTAGGCACACCTTTCTTTTGCCTCCTAGAAATAATCTCACTGGTACAGACATACACAAACTGAGTGTCAAAGAGTGGAAAACAACCCATCAAGCAAATGGAAATAATTTGCAAGGCCGGCATGGCTATTCTGGTATCTGAAAGAATAGACTTTGGACCAAAATTATTCAGAAGACATAAAGAAGGCCACTAAATATTAATAAGTGGAGCTATTTATCGAGAAAGTATTGTGATTGTTAATACATATGTACCAAATGTTCGGGCTCCCAATTTCATAAAACAAACAGTAATGGACACAAAAGGTCAGATGGGTCCTAACAGAATAGTAGTGAGTGATTCAATACCCCATTCTAATCTCTGGATAGGTCATCCAATTGAAAAAAATCAATATAGAAACCTCAGAGTTAAACTGCACCATAGGTCAAAGGGGCTTAACAGATATCCACAAAACATTCCATCTGAAAGAAGCACAATCCCCATTCTTCTCAGTAACCTATGGCTTTTCTGAGAACTGATCACACGCCTGACCACAAATCAAGTCTTAAGAAATACAAAAGAATCAACAACCTTTTATGTTATCAGATCACAGTGCAGGAAAACTACAAACTAAAGAGCAAGAAAACCTTCAAGACTACACATGAAGACTGAACAATACAGAACTGAATGACCAAGTGGGTCACTGAAGAAACCAGGGAGAACATTAAAAGAGTTCTAGAATCAAATGAAAATGAAAACACAGCTTTCCAGAGCCTGTGGGGAAGAAGGTTTCTAGCTAGGAGAGCTTACATTAAAAAAAAAAAAATCAAAAAGCATTTTAATGATTCACCTCAAGGTCATAGAAAACAAGATCAACTTAAATCCCAAAACAGCAGATAGTAAGAAACAACAAAGATCGGGACAGAAATGAACAAAATGAAAAGTAAATAGATATACAGAATCAAACACAGAGTTGGTTCTTTGGAAAAAACCAAAAACAAGATTGATAGCACCTAGCCAAACAAACCCAAAGAAAGAAAAGGCTCGATAAAATTGGAGATGAAAGGCTCTTCTTTACTGGATTCCAATGAAATACAGGAACTCATTAGGAAGCATCTTGAAAAGTTATAGTTAAAAAAAAAAAACTGGGAAGCAGATTCCTAACAACCAACAAGACTGAAGCAGTAATAAAAAGCCTCCAACAATGAAAATTCCAGGACCAGGTGGATTCATTGGTGATGTCTACAAAACCTTTGAAAAACGAGCAATACCATGTTTCCTAATCTGTTCCATATAATGAAACGGAAAGAACACTATTAAAACCAGTCTACAAAGCCAAGATTACTCTGATACAAAACTAGACGAAGACACAACAAAAACAGAATAGACCAATATCCCCGATGAACACAGATGTAAACATTCTAAGTAAAACGCAGTGAAACTGAATTCAAAAACACATTCAGAAGATCATACACCATGACCAGTTGGTTTCATTCCCAGGATGCAAGGTTGGCTTGCATATGCAATTCAGTACATAAACAGATTTAAGGAAAGAAACTACATGATCATCTCAATCAACACAAAAAGACTTTAAACAATATTCAACATCTCTTATGATATAAAATCCCTGAACAAACTAGAAGTAGATGGAAAGCAGATCATCAAAATAAAGGCTATATATAACACAACTCTAAGTGGGGAAAAACCAAGAGCATTTTCTCTGAGTCTTGAGTGAAATAGAATCCTACACTTTCCACTCCTACTCACTATAGTGTTTAGAGTCTTAGCAGCTGCAGTAACACAAGAGAAAGAAACAAATGGCACACAATAGGGAAGGAAGGAGTTGGTGTATCTGAAGACACAAGCGCATACCATTAAAAGATCCTATAGACTTCACCAAAACTGTTAGACTGTATAAACACTTTTAGCACTTTTAGCAGGATACAAATTTGACAAATACATTAGTAGCTCTTCTATATGTCAGCAGTGAACTCACCAAGAAATAAACTGAGAAGAGAGAATAGAAATCTCATTCACAATACTTGAAAAGAGAAAACAAAATAAAGGTTTGTGAAAAAGCCTCATGGAAACCTACAACTATAGAAGCTTCCTAAAACATATGTATACATTTATACACATAATTATGCATATATAAAATAAATTTAAATGGAATTATCCTATAATGGGGGCACAATGGATCTCTTAAGGCACCATAGGCTATGAAATAAGACAGTGCTAAGAATGGTGTGCCCACTGGTTTTTGAATACTTGACACAAACCTACATATTTGGAAAGAGGAACCTCAATTGAGTAAATGCCTCCATCCAGACTGTCATATGGCAATAGTCTGTAGGGTATTTTTCTTGATTAATATTGATGTAGAGTCCAGTGATGTGTGATGTCCTTCTGAATATGTGCTGTCTTACTTGTTAATGAATAAAGCTTCCTTGGTCTATGGCAGGGCAGAATAAAGCCAGGCTAGAAGACATGGAGAGAGAGAGTAGGGGGAGTCAGGGAGATGCCATGTAGCTGCTGAATGAGGAACATGCCCTGAACCTTTCTGGTAAGACACAGCTTTATGGCAATACACAGATTAATAGAAATGGGTTAATTTAAGATTAAAGAACTAGCTAAAAATACGAATGAGTCATCGGCCAAACAGTATTGTAATTAATGTAGTTTCTGTGTGATAATTTGGGTCTGGGTGGCCAGGAAATGAACGAGCAAGCCTCCATTTATAGTCCAGCCCATGAGGAGAGGGTGGACTTCTACCTCTGGACAGGTGGTCTTGAGTTATATAAGACAGAAGGAAGTCAGTAAGCAGCATTACTCCATGACCTCTGCTTCAAATCCTGCTTCCAGGTTCCTGCCTGGAGTTTCTGCTTTGACTCCCCTCATTAATGGCGAGTAACCTGAGAGTTGTAAGATGAAATAAACCCTTTCCTTTTGGAAATGGTGTTTTATCACATCAGTAGACTCCTCCCAACATTACGTGCTACTGCCAAAGCTCTTAATTACTGTACACAACTTGATCATAAGACCTATTGTTGAAGACACTACATTCAAGTCACAGAACATAAAGAAATCAAGCTGGTGCCAACCTGGAAGTTTCATTCCCACTGGCTAGCTTTCATAGTATTGCTACCAGGGAAGAAAAGTAGCCATCAGCCTTACCCAACTGTGAAACCTATGTTTCAATTGGCTTGTCAAGATATGTACACTGGCATAATAGTGGCATGAATGCTATGGAGTAACCAGTCTCTCTTGCTGGATTTAAGGCTACTTCCACAAGATGAAACTCATATCTTACACCATTACTAGGGCAAAGAACCTATGGCTAGGTAGGTCATAGTCCCTAAGGGAAAATTACTATTACTAGTCTGCTAAATGGGCATATTATTCTAAACCAAATTCTAAACACTGTTGTGGAATATTAGTTGAAGATGTTTTATATTTGTTTATGCTGTGGACCATTTGTTTAATGATGCAAAGGTGTGCTGCATTCTTTTATGTTGTATTTATTTAACTCTGTGAAGCTGCGTTACTTTGCCTGTCTAAAACATGTGATTGGTCCAATAAAGACCTGAACGGCCAATAGTTAGGCAGAAGAGAGAAATAGGTGGGGTTGGGAGGCAAAGAGAATAAATAGGAGGAGAAATCTGGGAAGAAGAGATTGAGGAGCAAGAAAAGGAGAGGACATCAGGCTATGCAGCTACACAGAAAGCCACAGAGTAAAAAGTAAAGAAAGGTGTACAGAATAAATAAAGATAAAAGCCCAGAGGCAAAAGTTAGATGAGATAATTTATAGAAGGAGTAGACAACTACAGGAAAACAAGCATTTTTCTGGACACAACAAGGCAACTGCACTTGTGAACTCACAGCAGCTCTGACAGCATGTGTAAGACCTGTGCAAGATAAAGCTATACAAAATCCCATCATGGAGTGGGGACAGGGGTAGACACGGGTAAAGATACAGTCATGAAGTTGTACCCCTAGTTGACCAGTTATTGGCTGCTGGGGAAGGATAATTAATTTTCTTTAAAAATGTGACCTTAGAGAGGCTACCATGTTTCAGTAGATAGCCCTATGCCCATATACACAATAGAAGCACTAAGTGAATTCAGTGGGTTAAAAGCAAGCAAACAAACAATATACAAAACTGGAAAGGAATATGGGGCAGGGATGGGGAAGGAAATAGAAAGGAGGAAAAAGAGGGAGTATTTGATAAAAACACATCATATTCACATATGACATTCCCAAACAATAAAAGAATAGAAAAAAACCCCACAGAGGTGAAAAAATAAATACCTTAAAACACTGCAAAAACCACTGAAGACACCAGAAAATGGAAAAACTTCTCATGTTCATAGACTACATACATACAGAAAAATAAAATAAAGAACCCACATAGTTAAAGCCACTAAACTTTTGACAAGGGTGCCAAAAACACATATTGGAGAAAAGAGATAGTCTCTTTAACAAATGGTACTGGGGAAAAAAACCTCTCACTCTGCACAAATCAGTTAAAATTTAACCGAAGACCCGAATGTGAGGTCTGGAGCTCTGTAACTGAAAAAGAAACACAGAAAAGCACTTCAGGGTGAAGGCCTAGCATAGGAAAAATACCTCAAGAATTGACAAAATAGACTTCATAAAGCTAAGATGCTTCTGTTCAACAATAGGAAGAGACACCAGAGTTAAGGGAGAGCTTACAGAATGGGAGAAAATGTCTGACGTTTTAAAAACATCAGACAGGGGATTAATATTCAAGGTATATCAAGAACTGCAAAAGGGGATAGCAAACATCTAAAATACAAACCCAAATCATCCAACCAATAGAAGGACCAGTGAAGTAAATAAACAGTTCCCCAAAGAAATACAAAGGACTAGTAAATACTAGAAATGTACTCAATATTCTTGGCCATGAGGGAAAATGCAAATTAAAACTACTTTGAGGTTTCATCTCACCCCAACCAGAATTAGTATAATCAAGAAAATAAGTCAAGCAGTGGTGGTGCACACCTTTAATCCCAGCACTCGGAAGGCAGAGGCAGGTGGATCTCTGTGAGTTTGAGGCCAGTCTGGTCTAGAGTGAGTTCTAGGACAGCCAAGGCTATACAGAGAAACCCAACCTTGAAAAACAACAACAACAAAAAGCTAACAAATGATAAATACTGGTGAGGATGCGAGGAAAGCAGAACTCTTATTTACTACTAGCAGGAATGTTAATTTTTGCAGTCACTATGAAAATCAGTATGGAAGCTCCTCAAAAGGCTGAAACTAGAACTTCCCTACGACCTACACACCACTCAGGTACCAGAAGGGCTCGAAGTCAATACACCACAGATACTTGCACATTCATGCTTATTGCTACACTAATCACAATAGGAAATGTAACCAATCAAGATATCTATGAACAGACGAATGGGTAAAGAGTGTGTGGTAACACATATACAATGGAATTTTATGCGGCCATAAGTAAAATGGGCATTTACAGGAACTGGATGAGTGCAACTAGAAATCATATTAAACAAAATAAGCCAGACTCATATGTTGTATATATAAGAAACTTAAAATTACATAAGTATATATATATATATATGCACACAGATGTTTGTCACAAAATCAGAAAAAGGAGCAGAAGAGGGGAGGAAGAGCTGTTCCTTATAGAGCATACCTACAGAAAGCTATGTCCATCATATTTAAATAATAAACCATAGTTAAGACAGGAATGCAAGGCCTAATTTAAGAGTTTTACAAATGCCGCTCACTACACTAAGAGGTTAAAGAAAACTTTGAGATCACTGAAAAAAGAGGGAAAAGATACAGTAAGACTGAACAAGCACTTAGAATCAAAACTCTGCAGACTAAGATAAAGGCCATCTATGAAAGCATGCTGTGAAAGAGAAATAGATACCACCAATCTACTTAGCACCGCAGAACACCACAGCAAAAAGATGAAAAGGACTCAAAAGACAGAACGAAGGATAAAAGGTGTGGGAAACATCCGACTGCACTTAAATGCAGCACCACTGTCTACAAGAAAACCAAAGAGCAAGCGCTTGCTTAAAGCATACTTGGAAGGCAAGGAGTGGGATGGGTGTATTTCCCTGCACTTCAAACAGGCAGCATGAAAGTAACTGTTGTTTTTTTAAAATCCTATCTGTAACAGCAAGCCAACAAAAATGAAGCAATAAATAAAAAATATGCATAAGCCTTTTATAAAAAAATTACAAAATTTTATTGAATGACAATAAGGAAAACTTAGGAGTCATACCATGTTATTGAAGAGGCTAACAGTTTTATGTTCCTAAACTGATTAATAGATTCAAAGCAATTCCACCACAATGTTTTTCATGGAACTTAGACAAGCTCATTCTAAGATACAAAGCTATGGTAATTGAGAAAGCATGCTATTGGAACATAATAGACAAGTAGATCCATGGAACTGAATGGTCAACCCAGAATAGATCCACACATACATTTAAACCTGATTTATGACAGAGGACAACGAAAGGCTAGACTATTTAATAAAGGAAGCTGGGTTAAGGTAATCCATATGGGAAAACAATGAAATGGGATCCCTATCTCGTAACACATAAAAATCAATTCCAGATGAACTAAAAACCTATAATGTTAATCACAAATAAAAAGTTAGAAGATGCTGTAGGAGCGTCTTTATGACATTCAAATTGTAAAGACTTTCTTAAACGAGAAACAAAAAGCATAGCCAAAAAGGAGCATACTGATGAACTGGACACTAAAATAAAAACCTCCTGTTTATAAAGACTCAACGAGACTGAAAGATACTGCGAACGGGGAGAAGCACGCACAGCATATTTAACTAATAAAGGGCTAGCAACTAGCACACTGGAGGAATCCTGCAAGCCAAAAACCTTCCTGGAAAATTTGGGAATTATGAGATATGGGTATTTCACAGGATAAGCAACACCAATGGCTAAAGAATATAATAAAAGTGCTTTACTTTATTAATATCCAAGAAAATACAAACAAAATTAAAAGAAATAGCTTCATACTCCTTTAAACTGTCAAACCTTATCTAGAGCCAGGCCATCTTGAAAGTGTATAATCTCATTTGTCAGACCGTAAGACCATAAGTTTAATGTAAGTATTAGCATGAGATTAGAACCAGGGGAATTCTACACTTCTAGAATGGGGTCTAAGTTGCCACAACAAGTTTGTATAACAATTTGATTATCCCAGGAAGTCCCCCCAACAATTACTCCCCAGATTCCAGCAATCCCATCAGCACCCAGACACTGTGTGCTGGGGTTGTAGACCAGTGGTAGAGACTTGTATAAGGCCCTGGGTTCTCTACCCAGCATCAGTAAACAATGCACGAGTCCATCGGAAGCAGGAGGTGATAATCAAAGAGCACTTTCCAACAACAGCCCCAACAGCTCTGGAAACAGTGAGAACTTACAGCACTTGGTCATTGGCACAATGCACAACAGGAAAACAAAGAAGCGACCACAGCCCCAGGGGCCATCATGAATAAATCTAACACCAATACTAAGGGGAGGAGTGAGGAAATAGAAGGGTGCATACAAGGGGATTCTATGTATGCAAGATTTAAAACAAGTACAGTATACAGCAAATTTGGGACTAAAACATAAACGGTAAAATCACAAAGAAAAGAAAAATAACGATCAACACAGCATGGAGAACCTGTGATTAGGTGAGGGCTGGCCTCACAGAAAGCCTCCTAGAAACTGGCACTATTCTGTCTCTTTGGGCTGGAGACAGACATCTTTGCAAGTTTGATATTGTTCTTTAACTTCATGCACACACTATATTACTACGTTTTCTTATTTTCTTTTTATTTATTAATTTTTTGAGACAGGGTTTTTCTGTAGCTTTGGAGCCTGACCTGGAACTAGCTCTTGCAGACCAGGCTGGCCTCCAACTCACAGAGATCCACTTGTCTCTGCCTCCCAAGTGCTGGGATTAAAGGCTTGTGCCACCACCACCTGGTTTAAGGAGCCATTTTAAGAGAACAACCATACTCTACAAATGCATACACAAAAAGGCACATAGAAGCCAAAACCCTAAACAAACGGGTCTACTTAACAGTCATTTTGCTTATTTGTTATTTCATTTATTTATTTGGTGTGTGTGTGGGGGTGCTGTGATGAGGTCAGAAGACAATTTTTGAGAGTCAGTTTTCTCCTCCTGGTCATACAGAGTCCAGGGATTGAACTCAAGTCTTTGGTTTGGCAGCAAGTATGTTTACCTGCTGAGCAGTGCCAGCCTTAAGAGTTATTTTAAACAAAAAAGAAAGCAAAAAAGAAAAGTAGCCACTCCCTGGGATTATCAATTCTAAAAGAGGTTAAGTTCCATAATCAGCAGACTTTCTTTAATAAAAGTCAATATCCCAAGCCTTAGTCCCAAATAAGAAAAATGTCATCCCTGGTTAAGCTGCACAACTCAACATTGTCTTCTGGTCTTCCTCTCTTGTTCCCAAATCCACGTCAGTTCCTAAATCCACCCCACCAATCACACAGGGTACACTCATCCCTGAGGATATTGCCAATCGCCCTCCCACCTGCCTCCCATGACAAACCCTTTTCTGTACCATAAATCCTTCACACTGGAAGGCACTGCTCAGTCGGTCCATGGCTTCATCTTGACCTCCACTCACATGTTCCTTTCCCTCTTGTTTTTCTGCCACCATGAGCATTTTTCAATTTTTTTTTTAACATGTATAGAATTATCTTCTGTCACAGGGCCTTTGCACATGGTGGGTCTACTGTAGTTTCCAGAAGTTCACTACCTCTGTCTCATGAAGTCCTTCGTGGACTTTATTTAAATTACACATTCTAAGGAGTGCTCTCCTAAGACACGCACTCTTCCTCCTATGCCCTTCACCAGACTAAGTCTATATCCCATGCTCTAGAAATAGTGTGAATTCTTTTCTTTTTCCCCCAGTACTTTCCATGATTTTTTACTTTCTGTGCACATGACTCTCTGATTAATACCTCTTTCCCGATGATACTGTAAGCTCCTGGAGCACAGGGGCCATGTTGCATTCTACCACAGTCTCAGCACCTTAGCATAGAACCTTAGCCATGGTAGCAACTCTTAGCTCTTTGCTGAATGAACAGGTAGATGAACACATACTCACACCCAATACAATAGCAATTTCAAAAGCACCATTATCACTAGCATAACAGGACACCAAAAGATGTGAAGCTAAGTCAGAATTTGGTAAAACTTGTGAGTCATGCTCAAGAGCACTGGTAGGAGATGTGGAAACATGTTACACTGACCTGTACACACCACAGCATACTCTGGGTGGCTCTTCTTAAAAGACTTGAGCAAAGCTACTCTAGAACCGCCTGAAGCAAGGCTTACCTTCCTGATAGGCGGCTGCCAAGAGTCTCGGCCATCCCAGGCAGAACTGACAGAAGCTACCTGGGAGCACGACCACAGGGGAGCATCTGCAACATGAAGGCGTGCAGGTGGTGTGCTCAGATGGCTGCTTTGAAACCTGTGCTCCGGGACACTGGGCCCCATGAGTCCCCTGGAGAGCCTCTGCCAGCAGTTTAATTCACATCGCTTTAGCTTACATAGCATAATCGAAGTCCTTTTAAACTGCCGTGGATATTAAGTAGCAGGACATATGCTGACAACTGGAATTTTACACATCATGTTGAACGGGAAGTCAATTTCTTCCAGTAAGAACTAAATGCCATTTTCCTGAAGCATTAGGATATACTAAGGACAAAAATGAAAACTAAACTGGTTGGTACACTTTGGAGTGGCACATGGGTACATAAAACTACATGGGAGTAGCAGCTGCATTCCTCACTCAGAGAATATGTCTTTGGGTTCTGGAAAGAAAGAAAAAAGACATGGCATGTGCCCCAGGTCTGCAGAGCAGAATGGGGTTAGAAGGATCAAAACTAAAGAGACATCATTTGCCCGTGTCTCTGTCATGTAAAGCACATAGTCATAACCCTGTGACAGAGGTACTTCATTCGAGACTCAGGGCAGGAACACTACACATATTACACCTGGCAACATAGTCACAAAATGCACAACTAAGCATGGCAAATACTGTGGTCCTCTTTCCTGATATTTAATTTTGCTTAAATCATAAAACTAACAATGAGAGAAACTTTGAATCTGCACGCCAAAGGACTGGCAGCTTAAATGTTTTATTTAAGCTAAGAAAAAACCTAAACAAGTACTGACAAACTATCTAATTGTTGTATCTTCGGTATTTCCTTCAGAAGATAAGATGTTTCTCTTTTTGTTCTTTTTCTTTTTTAGCATAATTTCTTTATTGATTCTTTGGAAATTTCGTATCATACATCCTAATTCTGTTCAACTCCCAGGCTCCCCAATTCTACCCTCACCCCTGCAGTGACCCTCCCCAAATCAAACCAAACCAAACCAAAGCAAGCAAGCAAGCAAACCAACCAACAAAAACAAGAACAAAACAAACAAATAAATCCCTTTGGTTCTCTTTTTTTCCCACCTCTCCAACACCTCTTCTTTTGTCCTAGTGGCACTGGGAGCAGTGTGTCACATGGTGTACCCTTTTGTCCCATCAGCTTTACTAGAAAATGTTCATGCAACGACTCACTGGTCTGTTGAAAGTATACATGAGCTTCATGAGCTCCAGTATCTCCTAGATTTGTTCGTTTGGGCTTAAGTACAAACCACCACACTTTCTGCCTTCATTTCTATGCTATTCTGTATTGGTGGAACACTAATTTAAATTCTTAAAATGTTTATTTAAGAAAATATAAGGGTATGGAGATATCTATATATAATATTTGCAGATATACAGATGTATAATCCATAAATATATCTCATATGTAGATTCTGTGCCAAAATCTACATATGAAATAGAAGTTTCCCATGAAACCAGAGACACTTTTTACTATCATTAACATGCTTCCTTGTAAGATTTTTTTCTGTGAATGTTCTCTAACATGCTGCTTTATGTATTTTCCAGTTATGACTTCTCATGACTGTATAATATCATTGCTTTCTAAACATGAACTGCCAACTAACTCTCCTTGACAGTGGATATTCTGAGGCAGAAACCATGACTCTCATACTCTACCCAGCATGAAGTGTGCCCACCATAGCAGGTGCTCAGTACCGTCTGGGTTCAATTACAATCTGAACTCATTTATACAAATGAAGGTCTAAGAACAGAACATTCACAAGTGAAGTATTTCAGGGTGAGTTTGATCTAGAAAACTATCATTTACAGGATTTAAAATAATTGTTACAAATAATGCCCTTCAGTTACAAGCAAATCACTTTATCTCTTTTGAGGCACACAATTTGGAGAGGATAAAGATGTGGAGAACATTCTAGAATTGAAGGAGGAGCACTCTTTTCCACTGCAAGTGACTTCCACTCTGTCTCTGGACAAGGTGCCACCACGTGGCTGAAAGCTGGAGGGGGTTAATTGTTGAGTGTGGCAGCCCTAACACCACACTCAGAGCCGATACTGCTGGGAAGAGCAAGTAACGTGACCTATATACTCCCAGGCCATTTTCACTTTTGCATACCAGGCACTCCTGCAAAGTTAGTCTATCTTTTTT
>JAQHUG010000079.1:5708182-5734675 GCA_028555095.1 Dicrostonyx torquatus
TCTGTCTGTCTGTCTATCTGTCTATCTATGCAAATGTCCTTGTGTCTAGTTTTGGAGGACTTATAAGACACAGGTTTTGTGTTTTGTACAGAAAGGGCAAAACTGCTTATGTTCGCTGAAGCATTTTACTGAATTAGAGATTTTCAATGCATTGAGCATTTACTGAGCATTATTAACAAGGATCAGGAACTTTCCTTCATGCTAGAGTACCAAGTTCAGCAAAACCCTCATCCACTAGGAGACCCCCTTACAATGCAAGGTTCATTAGGCCCATGAACAATGAAATTACAAAATCACATCTCATGGGATCATACATCCTGAGTTTAAGCCCATGTCTCACCTCCCACAAGCTGTCCATTTCAAATTACATTCCCCTTTCCCCTCAGAATGCTTCTTGGCTTTTGCTCTTTTTACAATTTATTTTGTGTGTGCATATATATGTACAAGCATGGGAAGGCCAGCAGTCCATGCTAGGTGTCTTCCTCGATTGTTTTCCACCTGTCTGTCTTTTGAACAGCACCTCTCACTGAACCTAGAGCATGCCTGTCTTAGTTACTTTTCTCTTGTGTGATAAAACACCACGACCAAGGCGACTTTAGAGAAAGAAGGGTTTGGGGAGGGCTTACAGCTCCAGAGAGATAGAAGTCCGTCACCAGCATGACCAGGAGCAAGGCATCAGCAGTCAGGCATGGAGCTGGAGCAGCCACTGAGAACTCAAATCCCCAGTTCACAAACAGGAGCACACCAGAAAAGCCTGCCCCAAGTGACACACCTTCAACACAGCCACATCTCCTAATCCTTCCTCAGCAGCTATCAACTAGGAACCAAGTGTTCAAACACTAGAGCCGAACAGGGGGCATTTCATTCATACAATGTTTCCTGGGCAACTGGCCGGCTGGTGGGCCTCAGGGTTACAGACATACACCATCACGCATAGCTTTTTTACACGAGTTCTGGTGCCAAACTCAGGTCCTTGTGCTGGCACAGCAAAGTTTTCACCAGCTGAGCTTTCTCCCTAGTCTCAGTTTTTCATCTTTAATGTTTTAAATTAACACATCAGAATAAAATCCAATTGTCTATTTCAAATTCTATTCTGTTTATCTCAAAATGACTCTTGGATCTTGCTCTTTAATTCCTGAATATATAAGAATCCCCAAACAGTGCAGCAAGACCAGCCTGACAAGCTGGATTGGGTCCCGAGAGAACTGACTCCACTAGCTCTCTTCCCACCTCCACTAGCTCTCTTCCCACCTCCATGTGTGCCTCCCCATCCCTACAACATGAATAAACACAATGTGAAAAACAAGAAAGAATCCCCAAAGCAAAAGTTAAGTAAAGCCAAGCTGTGGTACCCTGGAAATCCATTCTGCCCATGTGAGTGCCATCTTCTGGGAGGCCCTGGCTGCAGTACCCTGCTCCCACGACTGTAACCGAACTGAAACAGAGAAACTCAACTCCAAGCTTAACTTTCTAGGAAAGAACACCTCTTGCCCTGGCCATATTTCAGGCTCTCAGAAAAATGGAATAATGGCTATGCTTCTCTTTAGAAATAAGGAGAACTGTTCCAAGAAGCAATAGCCTTTTCTGATAAAGGACACTTGAGCCAAAAATAAATGGTGTACCGCCCACCACACAGGCTTTCTGCCATATACACAATGTTAGTGAAGCTTAATCTCATGCCTAATAAGCATAGGTGGGAAAAGATCTATTACAGTTTTCCTACATCCTACACAGCTATGTTTTATGAGTCCCCTATGGTAAGCACATCTCACCTAGAAGTCAGAATAGTAGAAAATTGAGAGAATAAGTACATCAATCAATGTAGAACATTATAACATCTTTTATAGAAGCAGAAGGTAAGAAAAACACAAAACAGAGAATGTGGCCCACTTCATAAAGATACAAATTCATTATTTAAAGTTTAACAAATGCATAAGCTCCTATGCAAAATGGGCAAAACCTAACAGCCAATTTTTTCTTTAAACTTCCTAATAGGCAAACTAAATGAAAATATCTAAACATGGACTAGAAGTTCCATATTTGGAGCTGGGGATGCCATCCAGTGATAGAGTACTTGACAGCATGTATAACGTCCTGGGCTGATCCCCAGAACTGTAGAAAAAGAAAGGAGAACAAAGGCAGAGGAGGGCAGAAAAGGGGAGAACTTAATACATTAATACAATTGTTGCCTGAGTACGCTGGTGCATACCTGTAATCTCAACTCTCAGAAGGCTAAAAAAAAAAGTGCATGAGTTCAAAGCTAGCCTAGGCTACACAGTGAGACCCACTCTCAAAACACAACCAAAATGGTCAAATTCTTTAAATATTTTGCTGTTATTTATAATATTGTTATTTATAATATTGAATATTAAATTATCTCTAAAAGAAATCTTTAAATTGAAAACAGAAAGATCAGCAATAGAATTATTCAAAATAAGCATCACATAAACAATTTAGAATCTGTAGATTGGCCTTGAAAAGGTCCTTTTCCAATACCCCAGGCCAGTGACATGCTTGGGAGCTCCTGTTCTCATTTTCCCAGTTTCTATTTATTCAAGAAGTAGTCTGAGCAGGAAATGGGACAAGTCAAATGACCACAATCAATCTCATCACCTTCACAACATGCTGTGAATGTAATTAACCCTCTATTTATTTAGGGGACTTCACACCCCTTACAATAAGGCAGCAATTCCCTGCTGGCTTCGGTTAAGATAATTATGTTATAACAAGGATTGGGTTTCAATCATAATAGGCAGAAGAAAAGGAAATTGTACTTGAAGTTGTCAGTTTTTTAAAAGCTTTTTTGTGACTCCATTCAGAGACGCTCTTGACAAAGCGCTCCTTAAACAGAGAGCTTTCTGAGCATGATAACCACAAGCGTGTCACATTAATCAATGTAAGCCTCTTCCTTGAGTAAGGCATTAAGACATTCAAGCACAGAATGTGGTTCACAAAACCCACCAGATCTATCACCACCCACACTCAGCTGGTTCAGAGTTTTAAGATGTAAATATTAAAAGAACAAGGAGGCATAGGAAAACACCATTTGCTCCCCTGCAAATCACGGCTCTAAGAGCCCGGGGAGGACAAAGCTACCTAGCAGTGAGCATCATGAGAAGAATCAGAGACAAACAGAACCCAGTCAAACCTACACGATAGGCTGGGTATAGATGCCATTCCTTAGACACAGGCAAGGCATCCCAGGCCCAAACACTGCTGAAAGCTGTTATCTTTCTGCAAGATTATCCACACTTTCTCCCCTAATCTCCACTGCTGTGCTGTAAGAGAATTGGAAGGCACACAGTCTTGCCTAGTGTATTCTCAAGTCTTCTATTCCATCACTGCATCAGTATGCAGGTGCCCACAGTACATGTGTACACACAAGTGATATGTGAGTTGTACTGTGAAGCTTCTGAAAATCCTCAGGCTAGGCTCTGCGATGATTCAGATCCTCAGAGAAGTGACATCTCCACAGTATTTCAGTACCTTTCAGGGGCATTTAAGCTCTTAGATAATCAAAGGCCTAAAGAACTGCCTTGGGTTCCACTTCAGATTATGTAGAAGGAGGCTGCTAGTTTGTTCTGGCCACCCAGAAATGAAATAACCACACAGAAACTATTAATTCAAGCAATTCTTGGCCCATTAGCTTTAGTTTCTTATTGGCTAACTCTTACTTATTAATTTAACCCATTTCTATTAATCTCTGTATCGCCACGTGGCTGTGGCTTACCAGCTAAAGTTCTGGCATCTGTCTCCGACAGGGCTACATGGCTTCTCTCTGACTCTGCCCTTCTTTCTCCCAGCATTCAGTTCCATCTTCTCTGCTTACCTAAATCCTGCCCTGCTATAAGTCCAAAGCAGTTTCTTTATACATTAATGGTAATCACAGCATACAGAGGGAAATCCCACACCAAGATTAGACAACAACAGAAGGTAGACTTTAAGTTAAAACTAAAAACAAAATCTTCAGTTGATACTAATGTGTCAATGCTGACACCACAGCCTTTAATGTGTTATGTGAATAATGGGAAGTAATGGGGTATTTGGAAACTCTGTACTATCTTCGCAATTTTAAGTCTAAAACTATATTAAAATAAAACATCTATCTAGGATAGATAGACACCTGAGATGTCTCTGGTGGTGAAGTGTCTGCTGCACAAGCACGAGGACTCGAGTTAAGACCACCAACCCCTATATTAAAGGTCAGACAGCATCTGGAACCCCAGCAGCTGGGGATTTGGTGGGAGTATATCGAGACGGTCAGACCTAGCTTAGCTCAACTGATGAATGTCAGGTTCAGCGTGAAACCCTGTCTCAAAAAAAATAAAGTGGTAAGCAGATATGATGGTATATGCATTTAGCCCCAGCATTTTAGAGGCTAGCAGGTGAATCTGAGGCTAGCTTAATCTACATAGCAAGTTCCAGACAGCTAGGGTTATGCAGAGAAACCTCATGTCAGAAAAATAAAATGAAATAAGGTAGAGAATGACTGAGGAATACACCAGACCCTGACCTCAGGCCTATGCATATATACCCATGTGCAAAAAAATGCAAGTAAAAATGTACATGCTTGCATGCATGCATAACACACACACACATGCTCGCTCCTTGCACGATTATCTGAAGTAGGATAAAATTACAAATGAAGAAAGAATGATATAAATAACCAAAACCCTCTCATAAACTCTTAACATCCTGACTTGCAATTTTTCTGAATACACAGTTCCAGGAGCACTGGTCTCTTCAAAGGGTTATAGTAGTCCTGAACCGTAGGGATAGCTGTAATCCTAGGATTTCTTGGCACTTTGCTTGGAAAAACGCCTAAGGAAGAGCAGTAGTCCCCAGTGCTCACCACTGAACTACTGGTGATAAGGTAAAGGCCTATTAAGAAGATCCCTTCTCTGTGACACCTCGCCAGACGGACACAAGGGAGAAGATATTGGCACTGTAGTAATCCTTCCATAGAGATAAATCCCACTTCCATTCAGGATGAACTTACGGGCTTAATTAAAAATAAACAGCAAAACTAAAGAGCAACCTGACACGGCAGATAAGCATCTCACCGGGAATGACTTCAGTTCAAGCAGGTTTAATGTGCTTGAATTATACACAATTGCTTTTGAAATTTCTACATGTTTGTCATTAGAAGACAATGCAGCACTCAACGTCTAACTATGTATCAGGGCAATCGGCCATCTACTAAGAAATTAGTTTCTACTGTCAAAGCCTAAGTGAGTTTCTCCCCCATCACCTGACTCAAGTCAAGATAACTAGCAACTTCAGAACACATTAGAGGGCTGGGAGTTTCTCAGATGGCCTCATAACTAAAGCCAAGGGTGGCAGTTAAGATTCCCATGCATCTATAAAGGTATACTACAAGGATAAACTCTCCCGAATATAAGCAGCTTTAGTCCATTGTTGTCTTCCACTAACCACAGCAACAAGCAGGCAATGTGTGCAGCATGTTGCTGCCATGTTTTCCTTGTCTCCTTCACAGTGATTTTCTCAGCCAGGAATGATTGCTATTACAGGCACATGAGTACCACAGTCCCAGGCAAGCAGACAGCATTCTTACATCACTGTTTAATTCATATCCCTTCTCTGTCTCAAGATGTCTTGCCCAGCTGTGATCCACATGTTATTGGCGTGTTTTCTGGATGTTCCTTAGATACCAAGACAGCATTTCCAAGACTGCCCTCTTCATCTCTCTCAACCTAACCTCGCCAGTATTATTAAATCTTGTCAAAGGTGCCTTCAGTGGTCAATTTTAGTGATATTTTGTTTGTCATCTAACAAAGAAAGCTTGCCTGAAGATCAGAGCACAGAGCTAAGCCACTAGTTAGCCATAAAGGCGATGTGGTAGTGGCACACACCTTTAATCCCAGCACTCAGGAGGAAAAGGCAGACGGATCTCTGTGAGTTCAAGGCCACTAGCTACAAGAAATTGATTCAGTCTAAAAGAGAAACAGAGCCAGGTGGTGGTGGCTCACATCTTTAATCCCAGTACTAGGGAGCCACAAGCCTTTAATCCCAGAACTACGAGAGGTGGAGACAGGAGCAATATGGCTGGGTACAGAGAGGAATATAAGGTGGGAGGACAGGAGATCAGATGCAGTCTGGAGATGCATTCTGAGAATGTGTAGAGATAGGATCGCCCCTTCGATCTGAGAATTCGGTAGAGATAAAAGGTCTCCCTAAATGGCTGGTTGTTTCGCTCCTCTGATCTCTCAGCTTTCACTCCCTAATATCTGACTCCGGGTTTTTATTATTACTATCAATTAGAATTCGTGCTGCAGTTAGGTTCACTGACTCTCAGCTCCACTCCTCCCCTTCTCTCTGACCCTGTCCAAGTAGTTACCTCACCTGCCTTACCACCTCTTGACTCTGAGCACTGACTTGTTTTCCTGCTCATGGCCCCACTCAAATTCCAGTCACCATTAGCCTGGATCCCCAAGCAAGTCTTTCAGCTTTGAGCCCAACCCCACTCCAGGAGGTTCCTACAATGTGCTCTAACGATGTCACTCATACAGGTACCTGTAGCTTCAGACTCTTTGGCCACTCCCCACTTCCAGGATGAAGTGGTCACAGCTTCCATGAGTCCTTCAGCCTCATCTCCCTCCATCCTATGCCCATACTGTGATCTAGCCACATTTTGTGAGACCTTAGGTGGACCATCTGCCTTCTCTACTGTCTAACGCTCTGCTTTCTGCCTCACCTCACCTAGTTTTCTGACACAGGGTCTCACCACACACCCCAGGGTGGCCTCAAACTCCTACCCTTCTGCCTCAGGCCCAAGTGCTAGCTACCATCTGAGGTCTGTGCTACTATTTTTCTTTAATATTTTTTATTTATTATGTATACAATGCAGGCCTGAAGGAGGCACCAGATCTCATTACAGATGACTGTGAGCCACCATGTGGTTGCTGGAAATTGAACTCAGGACCTTTGGAAGAGCAGACAAAGCTCTCAATTACTGAGCCATCTCTCCAGCCCTGTGCTATTATTTTTAACTTTCTTTTTTTCTGGTGCTAAAAATTGAACACACAGGAGACAGGAGCTCTACTTTACATCCCCAGCTCTTTGACTAGCTGTCATCAATCCTTACGATCTTAGTTGAATGTTTTTGTGTTTTTAATCCATTTTCTGTTGCTATTACAGAATACCTCAGACTGAGCAATTTAAAATTTATTTTGGCTCCCAGTTTAAGAAGTCTGAAATCACAGCACTTCAGTTGCTTATCTTCTCGTGAGAATCATACATTGGATGATGGAATATCCGAAGGAAATGGACCTGGGCAGAGGAGAGGGAAAAAATGAAGAAGCCGAGACATTTTATAACAACCTGCTCAACAGAGAACCAATCCATTACTGTGAGAATCAATACTGCTGCACAGAAGGGGTTAATCACTCTTCAGCTAATCAGTTCTGAAAGCCCCCAAGCTTCTCAACACTGTTAGACAACATGTCTTACTTGTTCACCAGAATATTCCCAACACCGATCTTAGGGTTCAACAAGTTTGAAGATATTTAGTACTAATGCTGCACCTCTGCATGAGTCAACCCCACCCCTCCTGCTGCTGATATGCCAGGAATAAAAGTGGCAAAGGGATACTCCTCCTCTGCAGCAACCAGGGGCACACCTCACCCTGCTAAGCACACAGGCCTGGAAGAAGCAGAGTGGGGCAGAGTGGCGAGGTCTTAGGTGTTCAGCTACTGTGAGACAGCACAGAAATGGTTTAAGTTCACTTACAATCACCAAGGCTGAGGTAGAAGGCATCTCATCCTCAAGATAAGAAAAATTTTTCTTCCACAGACTTCTGGCTTCAGTATCTTTAGGGTCATAAGACTGCGTTTGAGGAAAAATTATGCTAAAAAGGAGTGGGAATTTAAATGTTCCGAGAGTATTAATTAGCAAACTATCAGCTCAATGTAAATAGGCCCAGCATTTCAAGCACACATTTTAGAAAATAATTTATTTAATTTCATTTTATGTACATTGGCTTAACGGTTTCAGATCCCCAGGAACTGGAGGTAAAGACAGTACCATGTGGTTCTGTACCATGTGAGCTACCATGTGAATGCTGGGAATTGAACCTGTGTCCTCTGGAAGAGCAGTCAGTACTCTTAACTTAGGAACCATCTCTCCAACCTCAAGTACACATCTTAAATTCTTTTTCTGCACAATTACCTACCCTGAAAACAAAATATTATATTAGATGGAGTTGAAGAGTTAGCTGAGAGACAGAGGGCTTGCTTTGCATATGCAGGAATGATCCCCAGTACCACAAACACACAAACCCAACAAAACTGCACTATATTAGACAGAGGAAACGATTCAATGCTTCAGTTACATGCTCAGATATTTATACTGAAGACTGTCAGGATTTTATTTAGATTTCAAAATAACAAAAATGTTATACGCAGAACAAAAATAAAGCCTTATTTGTCCTCTTGTCATTTCAAAATGTACTATAAATTAAAGCCACATAGTCTTAGCCAAGCGTGTGGAGAGTGCCCGCAATCCCTGCATCAGGGAAACTGAAGAAAAGGATCCAGGGGTTACATAAGATCCTGTTTCAAACAAGCAAAACCCAAACAAAATAAAACCCATTCAGTATACTGCCAATTTTCTTCTGTGGGCACAGACACCCCTTTGACAGTGAGAGAGTTTCTTATTTAAAAACAAAACTTGATAGAAACTACATTATAAAGGGAAAAGATGTATTGAATACTATTAAGTGTAAAACAGGCTACAAATGAGTATGTGCAATGTATTTCGACTAGGTTAAGAATGAGTGGTGACGCATGCCTTCAGTTCAAGCACTCAGGAGCAGAGGAAGGTGGATCTCCAAGTTCTAGGCCACCCTGGTTTAAAGTGAATTCCAGGACAGCCAGGGCTACATAGAGAAACCCTATCTTGAAAAGCCGATAGATAGATAGATAGATAGATAGATAGATAGATAGATAGATAGATAGACAGACAGACAGACAGACAGACAGACAGGAAGGAAATAGATGAAGTATTAAAACGTATACTAACTGCATAGGAGGAAATGAAGAATCAACTTTCTAAGGTCACATGGCCAATGAGACATAGAGCCAGAACATTACACTTTACTCTTACTCATCCTGTATTACCTAAAGGGTGGAAAGTGCTAAATTCTCAGAAGACAGAACTACAAAAGCTATTAATAATGGACGGCTACCATGAAAGAATCAGACGTTGAAAGAAATCCAATACTGAACATAACTGAAAATTTCAACAAAGATAAGCCACATGATGGACAGTGCTTTTAAAATTATACTTTATTCATTCATTCATTCATTACTGTGTGTGCACACATACATGCATTTACACAAATGCCATGATGCAAGTATGGAGGTCAGAGGCCAACTTATAGGAGTTGGTTTTCTCTTCCACTATGGTCTTGGTGCCCAAACTCAGGTTGTTGGATGGCAGCAAGTGCCTTTACCTACTGAGCCATCCGCTGAACCCGAATTCACAGCTTTTAAAAGTGTTACATTACTATTATTATTATTAGGTTTATGGGTGTTTTATCTGCATGTATGTGTCCTACATATATGCAAAAGCCTGTGGAGGCCAGAAGAGGGCACTATATTCCCCTGGACCTGAGGTTATTATAGACAGTTGTGATCCTCTGTGGGGGTGCTGGGAACTGAATCCCCGTCCTCTGAAAGAGCAACCAATGCTCTTAACTGCTGGGCCATCTCACCAGTTCCAGAGCTACTTTTCTTTCTTTCTTTCTTTTTTGGTTTTTCGAGACAGGGTTTCTCTGTAGCTTTTGGAGCCTGTCCTGGAACTAGCTCTTGTAGACCAGGCTGGTCTCGAACTCACAGAGATCCACCTGCCTCTGCCTCCCGAGTGCTGGGATTAAAGTCATGCGCCACCACTGCCCGGCCCATAGCTACATTTTTTAACAATGAAAAACTTCTCCTTTAACTAACAGGGCCCATTCAATTCAACTAAAATTTGCTATGCACACTAGACACTGTAGATCCAGATGAGTGTTCTCTCATAGGGCTCTAGAAGCTTTAGTGGAGATGAGGGCTTAGATTATTCCACTATAGGGAAGGCATAAGATGTGCATAGCGATTTCTTAACCAAGTGTTATGGGAGCATTTATGAACAAAACAAATGGTTCATTAAATCCCTTTCCTCCAGGAAGGTTCCCAAAGGGAGCAGTTTTTCTTTGGGCTCCCTTCTACAGCCATGAGTAAGGAAAACTGGTTGTAACATGTGGCTTATCTGGGAAAGTATCTGGACCCACAGGGCAGAATATTGTCACAGACCTATCTATCTGTTATCATGACTGCAAGCCACACCTCAGCAACCCTCATGCTGCCACTCAGGGCATGTTTGATGCAGCAGGCACCACACTGGAAAGTTCAGTGCCATGGACACTGAAGAAAACAAGGAATGTTTATCTTGTTTTCCCCATAGACTTGTAACTCCTAATAAGAATCCAAGGTTCCGTGTTCCACAAGAAGCAGACAGCATGGAAGCAAAACACCCTCATGAGGCAAACCTTACATTGTTGCCATAGCTGCACTGATTCAATATAAGAAGGACAGCATTTCAATAAATTTTTGCCAAAATAAATGTCTGACTGGAAAAATGGAATGCTGTTTTTGTGTAGGTCAGAATTTCATACTTGTCTGAAATTCTGTATAAATATACAGAATTTATATTCTGTATAAAAATGTTATACAGCTTTTATTATAATAAAAATATCAAATAGAGACTAAAGAAAATACAAACTACTGTGAAATATAAAAACATGGTGGTTTCACTATAGAAAATTAAACTTCAAAAGATGAAGAAAAAATAGTTAAGAGGCTGCCATATTTAGAGGTGAGAAGGTTGTACAGAATCAGAAAGCCCATCTGTTGTAAGTTATGGGGGAGAGGTGCGTGTTGTGTTCCCCAGCCGCTCAGCTGCTGGTTGCTTGCTTATGCCCGAAATAACCACAGGAGAACTGTATTAATTCAAATACTGCCTTGCCCATTATCTCTAGCCTTTTCTTGGCTACCTCTCACATCTAAACTAACCCATTATAAAAGTCTGTATGTCACCACAAGGTGGTGATCTTACCAGACTGTTCTAAGATACATCCATCTACGGCGGGAGCTTCATGGAGACTGGCTCTGACCCAGTCTTCTTCCCAGCGTCCTCTTTTCTTTTCCCCGCCTATCTAAGTCCTGCCCTATCAAATGGCCCAGGCAGCTTTTTTATTTAACCAATCAAAGCACAGAAATACAGATGAACCCTCCTGCACCCATCTAAGCTGTGCTTGTAAAACCAAGGATGAAATTAGAAGCTTTAACAAAAATCAGATGTGTGAAGAAATCTGTTATTTCAAAGGAGGAGGAAAATAGCTGGGCTATCGTTTATCACAGCAAAACACAGCCTATTTAGGAGAAAGAAAAGTGAGGCTCAAACTGATGAAGTCAAAGAAGAAAGGTAATTTATAAAATACTTGATTCTCTGCAAGTTCTCTCCTTTCCTACTCCCAACTACACTATTCTTTTACAAACAAAAACAAACAAATCACTACTACCAGAACACTTCATTACTGAGAACCTAAGAATTCTGCTGTTTCCCATGACTTAAAACTAGTTTAAAAAAAAAAAAACTTTAAAAATGTCTGGTGAGCCCACAGCAACTTGCACACTTACATCTGTCTATGGAACACAGTGTAGTCTTCTCAGTATTTAATAAGCGATGTCACAAGATAGGAGAAGAGAACTCATGAAAATGGGATCCTGGCACAAATCTCAACACTCATTACATGTTTATAAAATCCCTGATCTCAGAAAACAAAACAACCCACACCGAGAGACTGTTTCAATTTAATTATATTATGAAAACAAAAGTAACAACAGGAAATAGCAGCAGGGTATCTGATTAGCTCAATTAGCAGGAGAATAAAGTGATGGCCTGCCATTATGACCTCAGGGGTTAAAGATCCAATTTTCCATCTGGCAAAATCTAGATTTTTAACACAGATGCTGACTCCACATGCTGAATAGTATCAGGTGTTGTCTGGAGCAATCCTGAGCATCCTCCAGCCAATAGGTAGTCAGGGAGCTTTCACACTGCACTCTAATGTAATTGCTTCCTTGTGAACAGAATAAGAAATAAATTCCATATCACGATCATTCCAAGAGGTATTAAAAGGCAATCACAGCAGTAACAGAAGCCTCTTGCTTCTCTCCCTTCTTATCAGCACTGACACAACACTGTGCCATCGTGTTCTATAGCACCCAGAAACTGTTCCAATCAAGAGCTCTGTAAATCTCAACAAACAGCCCCTTGCTACTGAGGTGGATCACTGGCTGTGCCTGATGAGAAGTAGATCTATGTACTCAAGTCCTTCCTGACATACAAATGCATTGTCTTTTTAAGTTAACAGTCAGCTGACTTTGCTTCCTTGATTGAAGCAATGCTAAACAGTTTTACAAATCAAGAAAATGTCAGTGTGCAAGTGCTGGCGCCTATTTGCGAGTGTTCAGACTCTTCAATACCTATGCTGCAAGACGACAGTTTTTCTTACACTTGGAAACATGAACTCAGTAAGTCAGGGGTCAGTGGACAAAAGCACAGCTCTTGTTTGCATTAGACTTAAATCTTGTGACTTTTACACAAGCAAATGTCAGTGCACATGCATACACACACAGTCCCACCACAGGTATAGGTCTAGCACCTGCTCATGAGATTTCCATTCAAAAGGAGATTAGCAATTCTGTGTGCACACTGTTAGAATCTGACTCCAGAAGGCCCCACAGTCTCATCTGCCTTAGCACTTGTTAAAGTTAAGGGATCACCTGGAGACTATAGAGCCTTTGGAACTGTATAGCTTTGGGACACAAGCTATTAGAAATGGTCCTTGAGAGCTACAGCCTGGCCCCACTTTCTCCTCATCTGATAAGACATGAAGAAGCCATTGACCCTAGTCATCATGCCTTCCCTGCCACGAACCCTCTAAACCAGTGATTCTCAACCTTCCTAATGCTGTAACTGTTCAATGCATGACAAGATGTGGGATGTCTTTCTGTATATGTGTTGTTTTTATTGTTTAATAAATAAAGCTGCTTTGACCTATGGCAGGGCAGAATATAGTCACACTGGAAGAGATATAGAGAGAGAGTAGGCAGAGTCAAAGAGATGTCATCTGCCAAAGAAGGACACATCAAAACCTTACTGGTAGGCCAGAGTCTTGTGGCGATACACAGATTAATAGAAATGGGTTAATTAAGATGTAAGAGTTAGTTAATAAGAAGCCTGAACTAATAGGCCAAACAGTATTGTAATTAATATAGTTTTTATGTGATTATTTGGGTCTGGGCGACCAGGAACAAAAGAACAGTCTCCACTTACAATGTCACCCCAACCATAAAATTATTTCCATTGCTACTTCATCACTATAATGAACTGTAATGTAAATATTTATCTTCCAGTGGTCTTAGACAACCCCTGTGAAAAGGTCATTGACATGGGTCATGACCCACAGGATGAGAACTATTGCTCTCAACTGTGAACAGAAAGAATCACCCCTCCCTTTAGTTGTTTCTGCCAGATATTCTGCTATAGCAACACACACACCATAAATCATATATGCATATATATATACACACACATATACCAAACCAATCTCTTTTATCCACCTGTACCTATCTCTCTAAACAATTCACCAAGCTGCCTATCTTAATAAAGCCTACATATCACTCCCTGCATGTGTGTATGTTTGTGTGTGTGTGTGTGTGTGTGTGTGTGTGTGTGTAAGAGAGAGAAAGAGAGTATATTTTCTCCCTCTCCGTGAGACAGTCTTTCTATGTAGCCCAGGTGAGTCCCAAATGCCCCTGCTTAGAATCCAGCTGTTTCTAAAGTGTTTAGTAGCTATACGGGTTTCTTTCACATTAAGATTTACTCTCCAGGTATTTCATTTTCTTCCTCCCACATAAGTGGTGTTTTACAAATGCAAGTACACAAGAACGTACAAATTGCCCAGGGACACAAAACTTACTTGGCCTTCTGAATCCATACACAGTAGTCTGAGATGTAGAGATCATTCAAAATGTAAGCTGGGTCATTTTCCTGAAAGATTTTGTGAACATCCAGGAGACATTTTAAAACTGCACTCTTACCTGAAGAAAAAATTAAGAACATCCAGTCAACCTTAAGGAGGAAAAAAAAATGTGATTTCTTAACTAAGAAATTAAGATCTTGGAAGGAAGTGTATTTAAAACGGCTCAGAGTTTTAATAGTTTCTTAAGAATATTCTAACTTATGAACTACCTCTCCAGCCCCTTAGCTTTTATTTTTGAAACAGTCTTAGTATGCCACCCAGGCTGTCCCTGCACTTGTGATCCACTTGCCTCTCTGCTGAGTAGCTGGGGTTACAGGCCTGTACTGCCCCGGCTCGAAAGCACATTTTGAAAAAAGAGAACTTGTATTTAAAGTGGTGGTGCCCAACACCTAGAAGAGATGCGTTAGCAGGTTCACTTTCAACAACCTGAAGTGTGTGCACAGCACAGCAGTGGTCACTCAGCTTCTTTCCCTGCCGCTTCTTTAACCCACACAAAATCTCTTTTCCACTTGACATAACTTGTCTAGCAAGTCTTGGGTCCCTTCAGCAAACCCTGCAATGGCAATGAAAAGAAAGTCAGGTGATCCTTCCTAAACTTCCCCTGCTCACTTCATAGGAGAACCCCAGATGCCAGGATGTCAGAGCCATGGAGAATATTCCAACCTCAGTGGTGCCATAGACCACCCCACTATGCCATGCTACCTATACACTCTTGAGTCATTTAGTCATATCACATTTTATTATTCAAGAGTTAAGTCCTTGAAAACACAGGTCAAGCCTTTCCAGGGTTAACTAGGCAGTGTCCTAATATGCAGACAATGAAAGTTCCATTGCTAGCCTACAAAATGAGAGAACTGTGTAATGCTTAGCAATCTCAGACCTATAAGGCACCAAGTTCATCTAGTTAAGTCAAAGGCAAGACTTCATTGTGACTAAGATGGACACCTCCTCCACTGCCTGCCTAAATACGAAGTAGATAATATGGACGGGAGAATTTCAAGAAAAGAGGAGGAAATAAAAGCAGAGCACATACCTGTGGTGAAACCAGTGTCACCCCAAAAAACCCAAAGGTGAACTGAACCTGGAAGAATGGTTGGAACAGTTCCAATGTCAATGGGATAAAAAGTGCCCCACTAGGCACACACAAACTGGTTCCCTCTTGATTTTTCTATTTCGGTAAAGAGGATGCAGCAGGAAGGTGTTAAGATTTGTGATACCGGCTGTCCTAGCTTGTTTCTATTGCTGTGATGACCATGGGGACATGGAGGGGGGAGGTTTATTTGGCTTATACTTCTACATCACAGTCCATCATCGAAGGAAGCCAAGGCAGGGGCTCAAGGCAGGAACCTGGAGACAGACACTGAAGCAGAACCATGAAGGAACAGTGTAACTTACTGTCATGCTCAGCTTGCTTTTTCATATAACCCAGGAGCACCTGCCCAGGGGTGGCAGCACCCACAGAGGGCTGGGACTTACCCCACCCATCATTGACCAAGAAAACAGTTTTGCCCTAATGCTAATCTGATGGAGGCAATTCTGCAATTGCCCGTTCCTCCTCCCAGATGACTCTTGCACGTGTCAAATTGACAAAAAAGCTAACCAGCACCCTGACTGACTGACTATAAAGAATTTCAAGTAGCAATCACAGGTCTGTGCCAGAAAACTATTCATGTGTAACTTGACTCTACGTCTTTACAGGGTGACAGTCCCAGAACATTCCTTCCCAAGATCTCGTACCTTCCTAATAAAACCAGATGAACAGAAAATGCAGGGTTTAAGGTGGCAGGAAAGGTACTAAGTCCATTCACTGAATCAGTAGATGAGCCATTGTGTGCCTAGTACTGGTCTACATGGAGGAGCACAGCTATTCAATATTTACACCTCTTCTTTTTCAAAATGTCCACCAGACACATGCAATTTGTTCAGCAAAACCCGGGACACACTCTGCTACAGAGCTCTTTCTTATACACGGACAGAGGAATGCTACACATTGTTACTCATATGTATTTAAGCAACTGACAAGCAATCTTCAGATGAGGTTTTCAAGCAATCATATGCAAGGGAGTTTGGGAAAATGGGAGTTAGAAACTCTCTTCAAAAAGCTGTGTATCAACAAGCCCTACCAAAACTAGTTTTACAGAATTTTATGTCATAGCATGGAAAAGAGAGCCAGGCTGGTTGCAGTTGACAATCTAAAAGAAGCACATTAAAGTCACCTTCCCTCCAACCCACTATTGTCATCTGAGCCCCTCTTTGGGCTAGCAGCCAGCTTCCCCACGGCAAGCACGGCATCACAGCTAGGGTATTTACATACAGGGGGCTAGTTGGGGTTTTAAACATCTCTTTTGTATCAAATGCTCTTTCTGTCCTGTCCTCAGCTACTTATTCAGCAGCTATCCATAAAAGAAAAGACTAGTCCTTTTCTAGGCTGTCACATGGCTGGTGACCAGAAGCTTACAGGGACGCACAGTCCCTGCCTCCTGTGGGGCTTTTACCCAGTTATGGTCTTGTCACACATCCTATGAGCATAAAAACCTGCTCAGGCCTAAAGCTAAGACAATTATTTTGGCTCAAAGGCACTGCAGGAAAGTGACCATTTTTCAAGCGGTTCACTGCCTGCTCCAGAGTATAAAAAACAAAGGTACCTTTTGCACAGTAACCACGGTAACTATTTTCACTGCAGGAAGGAACTAGCATTTGTCCCCAGGATGTCAAATGGCCCTAAACTCAGAGATTCTCTAAGACTGATTGCTGGATAAACCAACCCTAGCCACGCAAGAATGTTCTCCCTGAATCTAGGGTCTTCTACTCACCCATGAGGGCAGTAGAAACTAGTGTCCTGGGATTATAAGTGACTCATGAATGTTTTACTTCACTGGAATGATTGTCTAATGATGGCACACAGAAACATAATGACAACATAAAGAAAATATGGAGGGCAATAATAAGTAGATGGCCGGTAAACACAATTTAACATGTTCTCTGACATTTTTTATTAGTAGACCAGTTGGGCAATAATCTCTCAGAGACAAACCAGCTTTTGGCTGAAGGCATTTAAGAAATTGGTCCCATCCCTAGAAGGATCAGAGTAGGAGATGCTTTTGCTGATTAGGTGCCAGAATAGAAGACTAATGCAAGCTGCTATTTATACCTAAGACGATCTCAATTTCTTTTCAATGGGCAACTACAGTTTTCGGAATACCCAGCTCTGATCTATGCACATGCAGGTCAACCTGCACTGTTATCAACCTCGGGTATTCTCCAGGAGTCACCTTCCTTGGTTTTTCAAACAGTATCTCAGCGAGTAGCCAGTGCTGGCCAGTGAGTGGAGGCCCAGGGAAGAACATTAAGTAGCCTGCTCTGTCACTCTATTTTATTCTCTGCAGACAGGGTCTCTCACTGACCCGGGCAGCTAAGCCCCGACTTTTTATAAGTGTGCCAGGCATTTAAACACAGGTCCTTATACTTGCTCAGCAAGAGTCCATTTTGACAAAGCCACCTCCTTGATGTTTTAAGCTACGCAAAACAAGTCAAGAAAGGAAAAGAAGATTTTAAAGTCTTGACAGAAAGGCTGCCTCATTGTTATTTATAAAATGTATTAGAAAAAAAGCCAACAGTATTTATCATCTTTAAATACAATTTAGCAGATACCTGGGTAAATTTCTTAGAGTCTGGTGAGACAATATTATCAAAAGAGATATCTTAGCAATTATTTTAACATTAATTTCCATAGCTCATTTGAGCCTAAAAAGGGAGAAGATAGAAACACTGTGTCAAATCAGTCAAAATTAAGAGAAACAAAATGGGGTAATTTGTTTCATGAACAACCCCAGTTAAGATGTAGAATAAAGTCCCTAACAACAAAATGCTTCTCACTCTGGGTAAGTCTTTGACATCCTCAAATTCCACCTAAGGGTTCTGCATTATAAGAAGCCCATACTTAAAACAATGAGCTAGTCTCTTATGCAGAGTAAGGCCAGTTTAAAAAAACAAACTATCATTTGCTCTTATAGTTACACTACACACAGTATCCATACATTCACAAACAGAATTAACAGGAAGCAAAAGTACACTTTGTAGGTGGTCCTGCCTGAAACAGATTCAATCCAGTGTCTAATTTTCCATCCACGTATCATTTCAGACATTCCTTTTTTTTCTCACCCAGCTCTCACCCAGGCCTATTTCAGGTATCCCCACAATGCCTGGCACACCTCTCCATTACATGTTAGAGCCAACATGTACATCACATACTAGCCCTACAAGTTAGGCACTTCCATAAGTGAATGATTTGGCCCAGTCCCAGCTAGGATTTGAAATTAACCAGGTCTGACTCTCAATCACCATGGCATAAACAGTATCTGAATTCATCACCTTGCATGGAGACCTCCTAGGCAGGAAAGGATGTGACTGTCATTCTCTGAACTGGAACAACATCCAGAAAACCCTATGTTCCTGTTCAACAAAGGATACAGACTGGCGTAGACAGAAGCTAGCATTTACACCCTTGCTCAGACTGCTGGGTTAACATGTACAAGGGTAGGTAACACCTCTGGGGTCTGTGAACTTAACGTCAAGCTACTGCATCACTACAGGCATGGTGCTCACCCCTGTAATTCTAGTACAGGAGGATTACCTCCAGTTTAAGTTGAGCCTGGGCAACAGTGAGTCAATCTGGGATACAGAAAGAAACCTTGTCTCAAAACGACAACAACAAACAAATAATTAGAAAAAACAAAATGAAACAAAACAGCTGTTCATGACAATCATGGAACACTCCCTCCAGGAGGAAAGGAGAAGTCCTTTAGGTCTCAGAAAGCTCCTGAGTTATGACATTCACAAGGCTTCTAAAGTTATAAAAGACAATAAGCAGTTGCTAGGGAGAGAGAACCAGTCAAGCAGCCTGCGAATTGTTCCTGGAGCTGTAAGGATGCAGCTTTGTGAGTCATCACGTAGGCTGAGGTGGGCTTTTTGGAGACGAGTGACAATGTTCTTGTGAGTAAACCCTCACTTATACTTCTGCAAGTAACCCCAGTAAGTGCACTGCTTTGCTAAGCTGGGCATGAAGGAAGTGGTCCTTTGGTCCATCGTCAGTGCCCTATCTAAGGGTCAAGAGAAGTCTGTTCAAGTCTCCCCAGGAAGACTCATAAAATGCAACTGACACCCAAACAGGACCAAAGAACTGACGATGAATAAGGGAGAGTGGCTGCTCATTCCCAGAAACAGGTACTGAGATGTGCAGCTGAGGATGATCTGCGTGAGGATGGGGCGCTCCTCTGTCAGCTACCCAGGCACAACCATTTTTCCCCATGGATATGGGAAAATGTGCCTCCTCACTATCTGGTTGCAAATTCTACATTAGACACATGATAGGACACACAACCTGAGTCAAGCCATCTAAGAAGAGAGCATCCCTGGAAATAATTTTCAGATTGCCATCTTCTTTTACTTGAGATGGGTAGCTTACTTCCTTGACTAATGGGGTCCGTCCTGTGAAATGGTAATGTCCCAAACAGACGATAAAAGAACTTGCCTGTATATGTGAGAATTGCGAGAAAAAGGCATGCAGATGCAATCCGCTGGCAAAAAAAGTAGGAAAACAAAAAAGGTGAGATGGAAGGGTTGGCTTGCCATTCCTCACAGCTGGAAGGATGTAATGAAGAGACAGCATAAGTTAGAGCTGTGCTAAAGAGCCTTTCCTGGTTCCAAAATCTTAGAACTCATGGAAGAATCAGTGAGGCGGGACAGAGCAAAGCAGAAGCGCTGGAAAACACTTCTCAAGTCCCACCTTTAGTACAAAGGAAGGAAAAACCCATGATTCAACATGACTGATAATCAGTGAATACTCTGCATTTGAACTGATTAAACTGAGAAAAACTCTTAATTGAGGAATGAAGAACCCCTTGACAATCTGGCTTTGTGAGGTTGTGAAAAAGGGGAGCATATGGGACCAGTCTGAGTGCCATAAAGGCAGAGTAGTGGTTTGAATGAGAAAGGTCCCCAGTTGGTGAAAGTATTTGAGAAGGCTTAAGAGGTGTGGCCTTGTGGAGGGGGTGTGTCACGGGGGAGGGGTCAGGGTGGGTCTGGAGGCTTCAAAGGCCCACATGATTCCCAGTTAGCACTCTGCTTCCTGTTTGTGGATCAGGTTGTAAGCTTTTAGGTATTGTTCCAGTACCATGCCTGCTTGCCACCTTGTTTCCTGTCATAAAGGCAACAGTGTTGTAATTAGGTGGAGAGGTGTGGGTTATGTTCCCAGTACCCTCCCAGCCGCTGGCCCGCTCAGCAGCTGGTTGCTTGCTTATGCCCGGTCCGCTCAGCAGCTGGTTGCTTGCTTATGCCCGAAATAACCACATGAGACTGTATTCATTTAAATACTGCCTTTTCTTGGCTAGCTCTCACATCTAAACTAACCCATTATAAAAGTCTGCGTGTCACCACGAGGTGGGTGACTTACCGGAAAGGTCTAACCTGCATCCATCTGCGACGGGAGCTCATGGTGTCTGCTCTGACCCAGTCTTCTTCCCAGCATCCTCTTCTCTTTTCCCCGCCTATCTAAGTCCTGCCCTATCAAATGGCCCAGGCAGCTTTTTTATTTAACCAATCAAAGCACAGAAATAAAGACAGACCCTCCTACACAACAGAAGTTAACTCCCTGCAACTGTGAACCCCAAATGATATGCTTTCTTTTGTAAGTTGCCTTGGTCATGGTGTTTTATTATAGTAATAGAAAAATAACCAAGACACTAAGTAATATAATTATTCATCTTTCCCTGAGACAGAGGCTGCATAACCTGAAGCAATGCAAACAATAGCAGTATCCATGGCCTCGCATGAGCATCATTAGAAAGCCTTGGTTTCACCAGTTGAGGTCTCCATGAATTTCATTAAGACAACAAAAGGCAGGCACAACAAAGTAAGTCCAGTAAGATGAAGTATTTGATGACCAGTTCATTTGATAGGACTGTTCACAGCAGAGTTAAGAAGAAGTTGAGAGGCTGGAGAGATGGCTCAGGGGTTAAGAGCACATACTGTTCTTCCAGAAGACAAGTTAGATTCCCAGCACTCACACTGCCTCAGGGGGATCCAAAGCCTCTGGCCTCTATGAGGACCTGTACTCATATGCATGTATTTACACTCAGACACATATTTAAAAATACAGCAAAATAAAGAAAAACAGAGTGAGGGGGAAAGAAGAAAAGGGAGTGGGGAGAAGGAAAAAGGCCAATCAGCAAGAACTTCATTCTAGTGGTGCTACTGAGCCCTAAGGTGGAACACAATCTTTACAATGTAGGAGAAGCTCCGGCAGACCTGGATGACTTCGAACAGCATGTAAGCCAAAAAGCAATCAAGAGGGGAAGAAAAGGTCAAAGCAGACAGGAGTCTGTGCAGGTTGCTAGGTGGCAAATGTGCCAAGATTTGTGGAGTGGAGATGACCAGAAAGGCAAACGCTGTGGTAGTGAGCTTCTGAAGCCTTTAAAGCCTGAGCACAGCCCAGTGAACCTACAGCAACACAGGTGAAAAAGACGCTTATGTTGGGGTTGGCAGTTCAACATCTAGAAACCTGTGTGCATTTCTGCCCTGCCAAGAAAGTTTACTGGCAGTGATGACAGTTTATTCAGTCTAGAGCCTTTTTTTCTATAGCCAAGAGAGACTGATGAACACGCAAGTACCACAGTGATAGCCCAGACCCTGGCAGAACCCAGGAGTCGACTCCAGTGCCTACCACAGGCTAGAGCAAAGCCCTGCTCCCTCTTGGCTGAGCTAGGCTGAGCAGTTCAAGCTGGCCCCACGGAGACCACCGGAGTATAGAGATGCACGGCAGGCAGAGCAGCAGGTGCAGCAGCACCCCATACATGTAGTGTTCCCATACATGCCACTGTATTCAACACTGATCTTGCATACATGCACACGAAATAATTGCTAGAACATAGACATTTGTGAATGAATTTAGGCCAGAGGTCAATGTTGGATATTATCCTCAATCACTTTTCAACCCACAGCAGCTAGCCAACATGTCCTGGTTCTATTCCCCAGCACTGGGACTAAAGTATATAATGGTATGCCCAGATTTTTCCATTATGCTAGAGATCTGAACTCAGGTCCCTATGCCAGCATAGTTAGTATTTTACTGAGCCCTCAACATTGTTCTTTGATGAAACATAAGATCATTTTGTATTATACAATACCTTAATAAGACTTCTTTTTTAATATCTTCCAAGATAAACTGGCACTTGCTTAGAGGGGATAAGGTAGGCCTTCAAATATCCTTACCAACCTCTGTTGAAAGGTTTGATTATCTTTCCCCCAAAAAAGACTCAACTATATAATGCTATACTATCCCTTAAGTGTCTTATCAATTTGAGCAACATCTGGAATAACAATAAGAGTTAAAGAGTCTGAAGAAAGCACTATGCAGGCGTGGGGGAAAAAAGGCACTCAAAGGAGCCATAATATTGGATGACAATCCGGGTGCTAGAGAGAGGCTACCACTCTATGAGGTAGCCAAGGAGGTTCCTAAGGCCCCACAACTACCATAACTGTTGGCTGCATGCTACAATTAGATAATAAGCCCTCATTGCTTTAAAAAAAATTGGCAGTAGAACATGTGTTGCAGAATATTATTTTAAGGTGTGTTACTTTTGTTTATGTCTCGAGTATCCATTTAATGCAAAGATGTGTTTGATTAAATAAAATTCACCTGTGGTCTGAAAGCTGCATCAGTGACTAGCTGACAGGAAATAGTAGGGAGGAGCCAGGTGGAGAAGGGTTTATAAAGAGGGGCGAGAAAAAGCACGAGGCGAGCTAGCTGAGCTGCTTGCTATTCAGCCTCTATGGAAACAGGATTCTACCTCAACCTTTAAATCGTGAGTTCTTTGGCATGACAGAGATTTAGATAAGTTCTCTTGCAGCCTAGCAGCTGCTGGCAGTGGTAGGGTTGCAGTTGCTGACTAGGACAGCTGTAGTTTAAAAGGCAGACAATTAAAATGAGGACAAAGGACGTGGAGAAGTTAGACTGGAAATGAGCTGGAAGCTCTGACCTTGCTGGTTTTCATAGCGCTAAAAGATGCAATGCAGGCTGCACGGGCAGAGCTGTCAGCAACAGTCCTGTTTGGTTAAGGGCGCTACACGATATGCTATCCATACCCGGTAAGATGTGTCCACTGAACAATAGTGGTATGACTGTTATAGGTGCCATTAACTGCTTGCTGATTGGATTTAATGCCCTCTCCATAGGAGGGAACTCATGCCTGGCACTGTAAACCACAGCAAAGGCCTATGGCTGGACTCCAGTGGGGAAGCAGCTGCTATTGTTTATTACTAAACAGTTTCTATTCACCCACACTCAAGTAAGTAGCCCCTCTCCATGATCCTCTAAGTGACTCCAATAATGTCACTGATAAACTAAACTAGACTTGGGTAGAACTATTTCTTTGGTCTGTTGTCAGTGTCTCCCTGGAAAAAGTCACCCAATAACATACAACTTGTTTCCGACTTCTCTTATTACATCTACTTCCTGAAACTCAGCTGTACCAATTTTCTTTCCTTTCTGCACCATTACAAAACCAAGTCTGCTTTTAGCTTTTTCGGTTCTTAAAACCCTTAATCAGAGTCTGTCAAAGTGTCAGGCCTTTCAATCTCTAAGCACAGAGTCAGATGTCATCAAAATCACTTTATGGCTGCATAACTGATTCTCACTCAGACAGTTAAGAACAAGACACTCAAATTCCAGGTACAACTCCTTAAAAAAAAATCCCATTTACATACTAAGTAAAAAATGGAAAAGTTAAGAAGTCAAAGACAAACAGCTTATTGAAATAAACTTAAAACATATATTGAAAACTTCAAAAAATATTTTAGCACAATTATGATTCAACAATTTCATCCAAAGAATATGTCACATAGTTCCATGTCCAACTAAAACTTAGCTTCTTGAATTGATACTGCTTAATAACAAAAGTTCCGACACATCCTTGGGAACTATTAGCTTCAAATTGGGAAAGCAGCTATAAGAAGCCAGAGAGAAGAAATGTGAGTGCACAGGAGGAAGAGCTAGCAGCTACTTCAAGCGGCACCTGAAAGAAAACCCACTCAGCCCCATCACATATGTGTCTTTTGACAGTGGAAAATACTGTGCCAAGGTGATTTTAAAAAAAAAAAAAAAAGTTGGTAATCAGTATCCTTCCTTTCTACTTTTAAAGTCCTGCAGAGTGTCAAGACTACATACAACACAGTGACAGCAGGTGACAGATGGACCATGCATCTGCTCATTTCACCCAGGCCTCATCTCTGTTTTCATACGCCCTGCCTTATTTGCTTACTGCTTGGCCAACTAGGCATCTCAGTTTGCTTCTCCTAGTGTGGAGGATCCTATGCTACTGCAAACCAAATAGAGCAGTTGCATCTTGCCTACAGGGTGGGACAACAAGCAAAGTGATATATGTTAGCACACTGCTGTTAGGGATAGGGGGCAGCCCATGACCTCAGCCTCCAATCCTTCATGATAAACTCGAGCAGAGGTGGTAAATCTATTCTGTGAAGAGCTACAAATTTGATATTTTAGCTTTATAGGTTGTGTAATCTCTGCTGCAACTACTATGCCATTAAATTATAAAAGCAGCCAAAGAAAAAACATAAGTGACTGGGCATGATTGTGTTCCAACAAAATTTTATTTATGGACACTAAAATATGTAGTGAATATAATTTTCATGTCACAAAACAAAATTTTGTTTTTCTTATGGTCATCCACATGCAAGAATTTGCAGTCTTCCTGTACAGTCCCCTAGGTGTCAAGATTAAGGATGTGTGCCACCATACCTGACTCAAAGTATCACTTTTCTTTTTGTTATTTTTAATCACTTAAAATGTAAAAGGAGAACCAGGCACAGTGACACATATCTAAAATGCTGGCACTAAGGAGAGTAGAAGTAGGACGATCAGCAGTACAAGAGTATTCATCTACATGAAGAGTTTTAGGTCAGCCTGGCTTACAGGACACAAGGCCCTATCTTAATAGCTCTCCTACATAAATAAGATGAAAAAAATTAAACTACTTAACTCCAGGATCAAACAGGATAGATTCGATCTTCTGGGAACACTTGAGGTATTTTCTTAAGGGACCTTCTCTTTTCCACTTTATACACTTTTTATCATATACATACATAAGTAGTGGCATGTGTGTATATGGTGTGTGTGTGCGTGCGCACGTGTGTGCATACACACAAAGGACAGAGGTGTCTACCTTGGCTACTTTCTACCTCATACGCTAAGGCAAGTTCTGTTACTTGAACCCAGAGTGCTCCAACTCAGCTAGGCTAGCTAGCTAGTTTGCTCTGAGTATCCTAGTTTTACTTCCCAAGGGCTAGGATCACAAACAGGACACCATACCCACCTGGCATATATGTTGGTACTAGCAATCCAAACTCTGGTCTTCAAACTTGTGGAATAAGTACTTTCTCAACTGGGCCATTTATCATCTGTCACCAAGCCCCCTTATCTTACAAATGCATACATATGTCTTGTCTTTTGTTTCTTCATTTGTGTCAGACAACAAACTCTTCAAAGGCTAAGCCTTCTACTTTTCACTGATTCTGGTGTATGCACAGAAAGCTGCTGCGGGAGCTCCTTCCCCTCCTTCAGCCAATAGCCTTTGAGATACCAGCCCATTGGGGCGTGGTCTCTTTCTCTTTAAAAAGCAGAGGCAGCCCTCCTTTGTCTCTCTTGCTTCAGACTCCGGTTCCTGCTACTAGACTTCTTTCCTGGTTGCGTAGGACAGCGTTGTGTAAGGTTTTTCCCCCTCAAATAACCTTTTTAATAAGAAGTCCAAACTGGTGTGGGATTGTTTTGCGCATTAGCTGGTGCCCACCCTTTGGTTTTAGAACCACCCCTCTACTCCCTCCATCCCCTGGCTCGGCTGCCTGCCGCCAGCTCTGCTTGGCACGAGCCCTCCCTCAGCTGAGGCCTGTGCGTGGAGTCAGCAGTTAAAAATTCCACACCTCCCAGGATCCACGGGCCCAGACAGTCTGAGCAAGTTTTAAGCACAGTGCTTGAGCAGTGAGTCAGAGCACAAGCTGTTGTCACATCCGGCGCAAGCGCTGTTTGAAATCCCCGCCACAGCGTTTGCATTTGGACCATGACCCTTTGTCCCAGGGAAGCAGCATAGGGATGCTGGGCTGGCAGTCAGCTATTCTCGCAGCAGCTGTGTCATGACCCCCTGCATTGGGTTGGAGCAGGGCAGGTGCCTGGGGTGAGCTGTGCTGTTTATCAGCCCCTGGAAGCTCCCTGGATTTTTGTTCTTTGTGCCTGGACTCTGGGTTTTCTTCCTCTGTGTACATCTAACTTCTAGAGTACCACAGGATCTATCCTGACACCTTTCCATTGATTCCAGTCG
>JAQHUG010000079.1:5741086-5818928 GCA_028555095.1 Dicrostonyx torquatus
TGTAGGACAGCATTCTGTAAGTTTTTCCCCCTCAAATAAATAACCTTTTTAATAATAAGTTCAAACTGGTGTGGGACTGTTTTGCACATTAGAAAGCAGACTGGACTCATGTCTCCTCAACACTTGCATGCCTGTCACTTGCTAGTATTTAAAGATGAGCTCCTTATTTAAAGAAACTCTTAAGTTACATAAACAGAATTCTTGTATGCCCTCTGGGGGGCATATAAAATGACTCATTTGATTTCATCTAGGTTGCAGTATTAACCTGCAATAGGACCTCAATCCAAATAGAAGTTTTCCTCTTTCCCCATCCCAACTTCATTTTAAATAAATGTGACTTCATCTTCTTACAGAAGACAGAATGAAAGCTACTCCCATTTTCAAAAAAGGCTTGGCTGACTTTACAGATAGTCAAAGGGAACTAATTATGAAGTTTTTAAAAATCACACATTCTAAAAAACTATATCTCATTTCTTCATTTTCTATATTACTCAGCTAAGAAACGGAAGAACTTAGCAAAGCCTATTAACTAAATAGTTCAAGAACTATAACGCGGATGTGAGTTCTCTGAAAGTATTTAATAAATCAGCTGATTTAGAGCCATTACCACCAGTGAGCAACATACATAACCAAGCTGTAAGGACAGAACATTAAAAAACATTTAAAGTGATCTGTTGGTACCAGGATAACCTTAAACTATTAGCAAATCACAGTAACTAGAAGGCAATTATAACATGCAAATCATGTGGGAAATGCTGCCCCCTATACTGTATTTTAAGCGAACAAAGAACTTTTCTTATAATTTTAACTTCCAAATTACCATAAAAACAATCTACACACTTATAACAGCTTAATTTTTATTGGGTCCTTTGTCCAGAAGAGCTTTTCCGAGTAGGTACTCATTAAAAATGTCTGTTGAATCAATCAATTAATAGATAAATACATCAACCAATTAACAGATACTTCATAGTGTGCTAGGAAAATGGTCGACTGAGACATGGAAGTCAAATATAGCAGCAACTCCCTTCTACTGGAGGTGACATGCCTTAAATCAGTTTCCCTGGTTTTAGATTTTCACTCTCTACACTTCTGAGCTTATTATACACACGATTCAAAACACTAAACCAAAACACCTTGGGAGCAGACTAGGGCCAAAGTTCAACCACAGCACACTTTCAGGCTCTAGGTTCAATCCTCAGTAATGAAAAGTAAAATTTCTAAACATCCTTAGGAATATGTAATGTATATTATTCCCCTATCCAGACTACTGCATTTTCAGGACCCAGCTCAGCTAGGATGTGATTACCATTTCCACTAAGGCTCACACAGGATAAAATGGGCCAAAGCCTACTTGAAAAACGCCCACAGAGATTTCAACCTCCTTTCCCTGGGAACAGGAACAGACCAAGAACTAGCACCTGATCCCATCAGAAATCAGGGAAGAGCAACTGTGGTGGCTGAGCAGCAAGGGCTATTCTGGAGGCAACTGGTACTTGCCATGGCAGCAATATCAATATGGTAACTTAGCCATTGGAGATGTAATTTGCCCATTAAACAAAGGGAGAGGCCCCTTCCTGCAGCAGCTGTCCTACTCACTACTGGCTACACAACCTGAGGAAGGCACAAGCCAGACAAGTCAAGGTTTCCTCTTTACAAGTACAAAGTAAAAACTTCAAGTCCTAAAATTAGACTCATCTTGTAACTAGAACTAGTGAGAAATCTTGTGTCAGAAAACCTATAGGATATATATTATAGAAGCCATGTGTGCTTTCTATCCACAGCAATGGGGACACAGAATGAGCTCAAAGGTGGAACTTGCTTGCTGCCCTCCAACCCCATCTTGTTTAGTCTTCTAGCAGAAGCGGAGTGAGAAAAACTTATAGTGCTTATAGATAGAGACCTGAATCCAAATATTCAGGATGTATACAATGTATGAATGATCAAGTATTAGATGATACAGCTTCTAGCTTTCAGTAGAATAAATCTAAGGTAGACTGGAAACTAGTTTTTTTGTTTTTTCAACTGTTTTCATTTCCAACTAACTGAAAATTACTAAAGGATGGCTCTAGGAGGGGTATTTGTGCTTAAAAGAAAAATATCAGCCAGCAGGAGGCAGTAACATTTGCCCAGGAGTCAGGAACAGAGGATACGAGGGGGAGATTTTGGTTTTTGGTTTTTCAAGACAGGGTTTCTCTGCATAGCTTTGCAGCCTGTCCTGGAACTCGCTCTGTAGCCCAGGCTGGCCTCGAACTCGTAGAGATCCACCTGCCTTTGCCTCCCAAGTGCTGGGATTAAAGGTGTGCACCACCACCGCCCGGCTACAAGAGGGAGTTTTGTGCTGCAGGAGGAATGAAGAGGGAGAACAACCATATGGGTAAAGTCCTTTTAAGCACTAAACAGTACTGACCAGGGCAAGGTCAGTTCCCATCCTGAGGAAGTTTGGATTTAACATACAACAAAAGAGACATAAGCACGGCCTTCTGTAAGATGGGAAGAGGTAAGGATGTTGTGAAGTCAGATAAAGCAAATTCATGGCTCTTTGAAAACTTTCATCTTAGTTATCATGAGCTATTCTCTGTGGCTTCTGAAGCACTCCCACATTGGTTCTGGAAACTCATCCATCTGAGATCAGTATTTCTTTGTGGGAAAGAGTCATTCATTACGTTCAACTATGCAAGCACTACCTGACCTTTACAATAAAAGTGTGACTGCTAGGGCTGTGTTCTGAATTTTAAGTAGATAAAAATTCATTCTCGGAAAACACCAAATGTCAAGCTGGTGCTGTTTCCACTTAACTTATGAAGTGTCCAAAAAAAATGAGATTCCTCAATGATATAATGGCATTCCTGTGCCATCCACCTGAACACGCACAGGTCACAACCCTCATTCAGAGCATGTCACCCTCACATCCAATGGCACAGGTTCAGGACAATCCATAGCTCTGCTTCCAGTTTCAGAACCCAGCACTGTGGCTTAGTCGGCTCACATTCATTTCAATTCTAGTGTGTTATTTCAAGTCTGCTGCCAACAAAATATAGTTGATAAGACTATTTTTTTGTGAGTGATAACGATGAACAGTTAAGTCTCAATTTCAGCTCTAACCTACTAAAACTGTTTGAATAATTGATTAGACTGTAAGTCAAGGCAATCAAATTTATTTTCGGTTATGCAATCACAGAACTGATTACTTTTCAAATAAAACTCCAGAGTGCCAGATTACTTCCCAAAATAAAAAGAAAGAAGTAATAGTTTATATGAATGAGAGCGAGAGTGGATGTGTATGGGAACATGCACGAAGAGCTTGCTACAGTTTTGCTGGCTTCCTCCTGGAAGCCATAACACAAGAGCCTCCAAGCTTAAATCTATGAACAGTGCTCAGAAAATCTTTCAAAACAACAAAAAGCAAGTAATTGTGATGTATAGCTCCAGCTTGACAATTAGTCATTTAGAGTAGATTGATTTCTAAAGGTAACTTTAGAGATTCAAGAAGTACCGTGGATGGAAAGCAACACAAAAATAACATACCAAAAAAGGCAGTTTGTTTCCCACAGTTAAAGGAGATAGATTTCTCAATGATACTCACTCATGTATCCTAAACAACAATCCTTCAAAGTAAAATACTGCTAGTCTAAATCTATCAATGAATGAAAAGGCATCTTTCAGTTAACTATGATTTGATTCATTTTTGATAACCTACTACAAACATGCCTCCCCCAGAGAGGAAAGGTAACACTGAAGACATAAAAAGCTAGATGTCCCTTGGGACAAAACAATGAAGATGGGATTTTCCCTAACAATCCAATGAAGTCACCTGAACATGGGGGATGACAAGCTTCCCTTCCCACGGATATGGAGATGGACGTGCCGTCTCATAGATAGAGACTTCCCTTCTTAAGTGAGCCTGAAAGCTAAACCCCAGTAATACCTTTAAAAGGGCAAAGGAAAGACAAGCCCCGCACAGGGGCAGGACAAAAGAGAAAGACCAACAAGTATGGAAAGTGACTTTAAATGAATGTACCAGAACTAATCTACACCAGTAGATGATGCTCCCTTCAAAATCATTACCTTAGAAATTAATCCTTTCTAATGCTTTGGTATGAGCACTTTGGAATCTTTTTTGAAGCCTGGAATTTCCCATATTCTTATAGCCAGAAATTACTTGACTTTTTATGCTAAATTTAGCATCAGTCCAGAGTATTGATGCTTTTCCTTGGAAAGTCTTCCCTGCTTTCTCAAGTAGAGGTGACAAGTGCCCTCCTAAACAATCACTATACTTCTCGGTCAGAGTAGCTGTGGCTCTGGACTGGAGCTGCTGGTTTATTTATCAGTCTCTGACAACGCTGTAAAGCTCACTGAGGAGAGAATTTATCAAACATCATTACTGGACCCACAGTCCCACTCCGGTGTGTAGAAAGTTACAGGAATCCAAGAAAGACTGAAAACACAATCTATCTTTAGTGTGACATGATCTGAGATGCTGATGAATATATCTATTTATTCCCTTTCTTAGAAAAGGTAAGCATGGCCAGGGCAGTGGTGGCGCACACCTTTAATCCCAACACTCAGAAGGCAGAGGCAGGTGGATCTCTGTGAGTTCAAGGTCAGCCTGGTCTATAAGAGATAGTTCCAGGATGGGTTCCAAAGTTACACAGAAACCCTGTCTCGGGGGGAAAAAAAAGTAAGCATGACTGTGTATCTCTGTAGAGTAACATTATCTTTTATCCTGGGGAGTGGATTTGATTACTTTTGTTAGTTATGTATGTACAGAAAAGAGTCAAAGTCCTGAGTACATCTTCACATACTAAAACGTTACTTCTCATGCTCAGACATGCAAGCCTACCGTACCTAGTTGCAGTATCTTTATGGTGTCTCTGTAGGCTTTCATCACCAGCTTGAAATGACGATAAAGTGGATAGCACAAAACTCTCCTTCCAAAAGACACCAGGATTTCAGGAACGTCTGTCCAAGTCTATAAGAGTCATCTCAGTAAGTAATTTTCATAACACACATACACAACAAAAATCACACAATGATAAAGAAATAATCCCAACTAAACCCTGAACCTCTGACCACTGGCACAAGTGAGAGTCTTCTTGTACACCTCACTTGGTCACAGATCACACTTCCTCACGCTGCATCAACAGATCACACAGGTGGACTAAAGCCCACTAATGTAGCAGGAACATTTTAGAGTCTTAACTGGGATAGGCATTCAGACATGGATGTGGACTTGATGGCAAAGTAGGGATGGGGACAGGCTTCCTGACTTCATAAGTAGCTACCAGCTCCAGTGGCTGGCAATCCTGCCGGCCAGCACCTGTCTCAGTGATACGACTGAAACTTACCTCCTCATAGAAGGAAGTAATATATGAAGCAACCTCCACTTTACAACTTAAAGTATGCATTATCTGAACTGATGGTATGACTTTGATGTTAGACAAGTTGTTCTAAAGTCAGAAATGTAAACGATAACTATTTTTAAATAAATTTTATGAGAACTATAGAAAATAGAAACAAAACCAACTATCGTCACACTAAAAGAGGTTAGCGGGCCACTGGGAAGGCTCCACTGGTAGAGGCGCTTTACACCTGGAAAACCTGAGTTCAATCCATGGAACCCACATAAAGGTGGATAGTAAGACTGATTCCACAAAATTGTTCTCTGACCTTCACATACATGCTATTATAAGTACCCTGCAAAATAATAATAGTGGCAAATAAAATCTTAATTATTTTAACGATTTATTTATTATGTATACAGTGTTCTGCCTGGATGTACACTTGTACACCAGAAGAGGGCACCAGACCTCATTGCAGATGGTGGAAGCCACCATGTGGTTGCTGGAAATTGAACTCAGGACCTCTAGAAGAGTAGTCAGAGCTCTTAACCTCTGAGCCATCTCTCCATCCCGCAATTTTAATGTTTTTTAAAAGAGGTTAGCAGCTCTAACTATAATAAGATGGGATGCAGAACAATTTGTTTTAAACTGTACGATCTAAGTTTCTTTACCTGTAAATTCAACAACACTCACCTTTCTGAGTGCTGTTCAATAAGGCTACTGAAGAACACGATAAATAAGAGATATGACACTCCACGTGACTCTGGTAGTCCATTATCATCTAGGTTTGTTTTATATTTTTGAACTCTGCACCCCATTTTACTAACATACCTAGAGCTCTATCCACATTTTCTCAACAACCTACAAGTATCCTCAGTGTTCCTCCACATATTATTTCCCTTCACAATTTCTAAAATGCTTACCTGATTGACTATTCCAACAAGTTCATTCTTATTTTATTTCATTTATTTATTTATTTTTGGTTTTTCGAGACAGGATTTCTCTGTAGCCTTGGAGCCTGTCCTGGAACTAGTTCTTGTACACCATGCTGGCCTCAAACTCACAGAGATTCACCTGCCTCTGCCTTCCAAGTGCTGGAATTAAAGGCATGTGCCACCACTGCCCAGTAACAAGTTTTTTAAAAAGTATAATAAAACTCCCAATTCAAAAATAAAAATTTTAAACAACAAAAAATTGCTTGAACTAACCAAAATGAACAACAACAAAAAACTTTATGAACAACAAAAGCATAAACAATTTCAAGAAGAACTCATACCTCAAACCAGCAGAGAGTTGGGCTCAGCTTTCGAACAGTCCATGCAGACTCGACCTTCGTGTTGGAGAAAGCAGTGTCACCATCAAAAGTCATTTGGAAATGAAACAAATATATTCACTGGAACTAGTACATGCAAAAATGATATATTTATGAATGAAGAAAAATAACCGTATTGATGCAAAGACTAATAGAAGATGCCTCTGTTCACCGTGCTTGGAATTTTGTGGAATTAATCATTTCATTAATGAGAGCATCAGAACCTACAACCAAACAAGCAGGGGCATACAAACAGAACTGAAGCAAAATGTTTGCTGTTTCTTTCTCCACTAATTCATTCGCTGTTGAACTGCTGCTGGGAACCTGAAAACCCCATAGAAACTGCCTTTCAGAAAAATGCATGTGAGATTAACAGTAGTTCAAAGGCTTGCAAAGTTGCAAGACTTCATGATTTTAAACATGCAAATAAAAGAAAAATTGGTAAATTTTATCAAGTATAACTCATCAAGATTTAATATGTGGGGCTACAGAAATGGCTCGGTAGTCCAGAGTACTAGTTGCTCTTGTACAGGACCTGGGTTCATTTCGCAGCTCCCACATGGTGGCACATAACCATAACTCCAGTTCCAGGGCACCTATCTAATGCCCTTTTCTGACCTCCACAGCACAAATATGGTGCAACATACACATGTGCAGGCAAAACCTCAAAGACACAAAATTTAAAATCTTTCAAAAATTTTAAAACTCAATAATATAAAATGACGAGCCTTTATTTTTTTTGTCTAAGTAAACATTTTATCCACTTAGAATTTCTTTAAAAATGACTTGAGGGGCTGGAAATATTGCTCAGTGGTTAAGAGCACTGACTGCTCTTTCAGAGGACCTGGGTTCAATTCCCACCATCCACATGGCATCTCACAACAATCTGTAATTCTAGTTCCAAGGGACACAAGGCCCATGGTAGAACAGTAATGCACAAAAAAGGAAAATAAATTAATTTAAAAGAAACTTGAAATAAAGTATTTTCAGATAATTACATTCTTGATAACCCCAAGATTATTCACTTAGATCACATGCAGACTGCAATAGTCACTTCAGAAATTTTCAGAATCATGACAACAGCAAAAAAAAAAAAAAAAAGGCTTCTCAAACTACTATTGACAGTATGGTGCTGTGTGAGATAAATTAAATCACAGTATATACGTGCGCACATGCACAGTGAAAGAAAAACAGATAAATCATCTTGTAACTGTGGTTATTAGCAACTACTGGAATTATGGGAAACCCAGTGATATAAATTATCTGTATAATCAAAGGAAAAAGGAAAGCATATGACAAGGCCAAAACTCTGAGCACAAATAATTATAAATAGTGAGGTCACACTACCTAGAAAGACTGGTTTTCCAGCATTTATCTCTTTATTAATTCAAAGACTGAATGCACTGGTAATTGAATACACAGTCTTTAAAATAATGACACGGGACTGGAAAGATGGCTCGGTGATTATGAGCACTGACTGCTCTTCCAGAAACCCAAGTTCAATTCCCAGCACCCTACATGGCAGCTCATAAGTGTGTGTAAATCCAATCCCTGGGTGATCTGACACCTTCATACCATTGCACATAAAGTTAAATAATAAAAATAAAAAATAAAATAGTGACATGACACATGGTTTCTTTAGTTTACAATATGAAGATGAACAAAAGATGAAAGCAGGGTCTCCATTTCCAGCTCAGGCTGGCTCTGATCTCTCAAACCTCTTGCCTCGGCCTGAGATGATTCTTTTAAATAACAAAAAGAAATGCGATTCAAGATTTGAAAAAAATGGGACTGACATACAAATCTATATAAGTACACACTCTGTATGGAAAAGGCTTTACTCAGCCTGTGATAAATGAAGCTCGGAGAAAAACACAAGTGTGGTAGTTGGCTCTTTTGTTACTCTCTAGTGTCAAGTGACACGGCCTTCCTTTCTACCCTTGGCTTTATTTCCTTACACTTCACTGCCCTGCTATCTATCTAGTAGATCTACTGCCAAGAGAGAAGAGACAAGACCACAATTACTTCTGCTGGGACAGCCTCTAAGTAATCTATCACAACAGGCTCTGCTCTCAACAGGTAGCCAAGCCCTAGCTCCCTTGAGCTAACACAATGGTCTACAATGACAAACACACAGACTTACATTGTGCTCTCCTTCGGTGACACGTACTTCATAGCAATAGGCCAGAAGGATGTCAACTAAACTGTAGTACACTTGACGGTGAGCTGTCTTGTCCAGTAGGTAAGACTTATTCACAAATTTTCGTAGCTGATATTTTTCCTCGTCTGAAAAAGACACTGAAAGAAAACACAGTACTGAAAATTAAATGTGCCATTCAGGTTCATAAAACACCCAGTGCAAAAGATTTGCCAAAACTGGAATTCTGAATATAGAAAGCAAAATCAAAGTCATTTATCCATAACTCTACATATAAGGCAATTTCTTAAAGGAGGCTTTTCAAGCTTTATTAAGAGTCATGCATCTGTTCAAACCTTCCACACTTTTCCTTCCTACATTTCAATAGTAGTTTCTGACTTCACAAATCTTTTTTCTAAGTTTTATTCTAATTATTTTAAATTATGCATACATGTGTGTGAGAGACTGTGGATAGGCAGGAGGCTAGAGATACCATACCCTCAGGACAATTATAAGCCGCCTGACACAGATACTGACCAATCTAGTGGGGTCTTTTTCTCATTTGAGGTTCCATCTTCCAAAATGACTCTAGCTTGTGTCAGCAGACATAAAATTAGCCAGGACACCTTCCTACACAAACTTCCCACCCTGGCTGGCAATAAACTTAGCAGCACTTTTCCCATTTCTTTCCAGTTTAATGGATTTAAATAACTGTGGTATGGGGAATTCCGAGATGACCCACAAAGAGTGGCATCACTCCCTTTGTGGACTAGATCATGTCACTTGCTTCTGTCCAACAGAATGTGACAAAGATGACAGGACAGTGATTGCCATGCTCACATTCCATTACTGTTGGAATAGAGCCAGGGTACTCCTGGGGTGAGATGGCCTGTGAAAAGGCTATGTGGCAGGTATTTCTGGGACCTCCACAATCTGAAGATTGCCCCATTTAAAAGCTGGCAAAAAAACGGGGCCACAGCTTTGCAGATTGAAGGAAGAGAATTCCGTCAACAATAATATGAGCCTGGAGAAAAGAAAGCAGCAACCAATACCCACTTTTTAAAAGAGATGGGCATATTTGGCTAGTAAGTATGTCTGTAGACTGAGACTGCTTGTTCATTTCCTGGCCACGCAGACCAAAATAATCACACAGAAACTGTATTAATTAAAACACTGCTTGGAGTATTAGCTTATGCATATTTCTAGCTAGCTCTTACATCTTAAATTAACTCATCTCTATTAATCCTTGCATCACTACGAAGTTGTGGCCTACCGGCAAAGTTCCAATAGGCTCCAGCGAGCATTTTTCTCCTTCAGCAGCTACATGGCTTCTCTTTGACTCCACCTATTCTCCCCTTCCTCTATCTGCTTAGAATTCCTGCCTTGCCCTATTCTGCACTGCAATAGGCCAAAGTAGCTTTATTCATTGACCAATGGTATTCACAGCATACAGAGGGGAATCCCACATCCTATGTCCAACCTTTTAACCTTACAAAAAGATGCTGTCATGTCATGATGATAACCACGTCCAAGGAACCACACAATCTAGTTACAAAACAGAGCATTAAAAAGTTTCATAATATTTTATGTAAGTTTATGATTTTATGTTGGGCTGCACTCATAGCTCTCATCCCATAGGCTAGTCATATCTGAGCAACCACAGTCTTGCAAGGCCCCAAGCAGAGGACCCATCAGAGCCAGACCTGAGTTCTAATATATGGAGATGGCGAGAACACTGCATAGGGATAAGCTGTTCTACAGGAAGAAACTTAACTGTGACTCACTAACTAACGGACGGGTACTTCAGTTAGTGCCACTCTGCTAAACAGATGGCATTATTTCCTAGTTGTGTTGGCAAACAGGGTTTGCTCCTATGAATTGCCCATCAAACCGTGTTCTGTCCAATTTTTCCTATTGAACAGCTTGGCCTGTCAAATTTTTAAAAACTTTTTGTGAATTATAAATATAAATCCCTGGGTCAGCAAGATAGCTCATTAGGTAAAAACACATGCCAATCATGGCCAAGGACAACCTGAATTTGTTCCCAAGAACTCAATAAAGGGGGAAGGAGAAAACTAATTCCACAAAGTTGTTCTCTAACCTCCACACATGAGCCATGAAATACACACACACACACACAAAAAAAAAAAAAAAGCAAAAAATAAATATATTAAATACAAATCCCAACCAAATTCTAAATCTGATTTTGGGATACCTTTTGCCACAGAAACTGTTTTCAATATAATTCCAAACAGTCCTTTAAAAAGAAAAAAGAAAAGAAAAAACAGATTCTGGATTTAGAGCCTTGGTTAATATTTTTTCCAACTCCTAAATCATACATGAACTCTGTTTAAGGTTGTCTCACTTGGGGCTGGAGAGATGGCTCAGTGGTTTAAAGCACTAGCTGTTCTTCCAGAGGACCCAGGTCCCAGTACCCACATGACAGTTCAAAACAATCTGTAACTCCCATCCCAGGGGATCTGACGCTCTCTTCTGACCTCTTGCAGGCACCAGGTATAAGTGTAGTACACAGATACACATGCAGACAAAGCATTAATACACATTTTAAAAAGTAACTGTAAACTAGTATCTTCTGGAATAATAAAACCTATCTGGAAGCTAGCTTTTCATGTTTCAAGACTTCACTTTATTCCAAATGAACAGTGAATCCCATTACACTGAACCACCAACTTTGTCAGACAGAATTTCTGCTTTTATTACTTCAAAGTATTTTTGTTTTTTGTCAACTGTTGCAAATACATTATTTTCCCCAATTTCCATCATTAAATATTTCATGATAAAAGAGAAAAAATATTTCATTTATTTCAGTCACTTTTACCAAATATTGACTATATATTCTAAAACAATACACTGAAATGTTTAAATGTTAATGATACAACAAAATGCTTTATTTACATGAAGACAAGCAAATATGAGACTGCAGCTTCTTAGTTTCCTTTGATGCTTACAATTTAGGCAATCTACCATGTATCTCTTAATATCAAGTCTTTTCAAAAAATCTGTGTGTGCATATGTCTATTTTATGGTATGTGGAAATATGTGTTTGTATGTGTGTGGGTGCATTTGTGTATTCATGCATGTGGAAGCCAGATATTTTCTTTCACGTTTTCCTCTTAGTGAGCCTGGAGCTCACCAAGCTAGCGAGCTTGCTTTAGACAGGATCCCCTGTCTCTATTTCTAGGATTGTAGATAGGTTACCACACTCACCCAGCATTGTATATTGGTGCTGGGGATCCAAAGTCGGTGAGCTTCCAAGAGCAAGCACAGCACTGTCATGAAGTCATTCTACAGTTACACAATGGTCATGCAATGTATTTTCTATTCTCTCTCACGCTAACACTATTAGTCCTCAATACTGTATAGAGTCAAAAGCATGATAAGAAAGAATAACCGCCAGAAACACAAACAGTTCAGTTCTAGTTCTTGTAAGCAAAATGTGGCCTTATTAGTTACTTTTTATTGCTATCATGAACTATCACAACCACAAGTAACTTACAGAAGAAAGGGTTTATTTGGCTTATCATGGCAGGGAGGTAAAGGTATGGCAGCAAGTAGGGGCAAGCATAGCAATAGAACAGAACAATGAGAGCTCATATTTTAACCACAAGCACCAAGCAAAGAGAGACAACTAGAAGTGGAATAAGGTTGTAAAATTTAAAAGTCTACCCCTAGGTACTCCTTCAGCAAGATCACATCTCCTAAATCTCCCCCAAACAACTCCACCAAGTAGGAACCAAGTCATACACCCAAGCCTACAGGGGATATTTCTTATTCAAATCACTTACATTAATGGCCATACCCAAGTACAAAATACATTTAGCTCAACTTCAAAAGCCCCCATAGTCTTTCACAGTCTCAACAATGAAAATATTTGAAAGTCCAAGGGCTCTTTCTTTTGAACTCAAGGCAATCCCTTACTTGTAAATCCTATAAAATCAAAAAGCAAATTATATACTTCCAACATACAATGGCACAGAATATGCATTACCATCCCAAAAAGGAGGAAATGGGGGCAGTGAAAATTATCAGACCAAAGCAAGGCTGAAACCCAGCAGGACAAACTCCAAATCCTGTAGGTCCCAGTATAGTGACAAAGGGCTTAGATGGCTCTGTCCCTCCAGACTTGCTGCCGGCAAGAACTCTCTTGGGTTGTATCTTAGTTACTTTTCTATTACTGTGACAAAACACCAAAACCAAGACAATTTATAAAAGCATTTAGTCGGGCAGTGGTAGCACACATCTTTAATCCCAGCATTCAGAAGGCAGAGGCAGGCAGATCTCTGTGTTCGGGGCCAGCCTGGTCTACAAGCACTAGTTCCAGGACAGGCTCCAAAGCTACAGAGAAACCCAATCTCAAAAAACCAAACCAAACCAAAACAAAAAGCATTTAATTGAGCTTATAGTTTCAGAGGGTTAGAGTCAAAGATGGTGAAGAAAAGACGTGGCAGCAGGAACAGCTGAGAGCTCATGACTTGATCCTGTAAGCAGGAGGCAGAAAGAGCTACCTGGGAATCATGTGAATCTTTTGAAACTCCAAAGTCCACTCCTAATGACACACCTCCTCCCTTGTACCTTCTAAACCTTCCCAAATAATTGTAGCAACTGGGGACCAAGTATTCAAACATAAGAGCCTATGCGGGTTACTCATTCAAACCACCAGAGTCTAGTTTCACTCCTGGTATGACACTCTCCATGGTAGACAGTCAAGGCTGGCACCTCTTAACATCCTGGGGTCTCTGTCACAACCCAGGCATCAATTTCACAGCTTTACACAGTGTCGTTTCACAGCAGGACTCCCCTGTCACATGTTGCCTGGTCTCAACGCTTCTCTAAAATCACATAAAGAATCCATGATCCTCTTACTCTTCCATCCTTCAAGCTGCCAAAGTTAGCATGGCATGGATGGCACTGCCAAGTATGGCTATCTCCAAATAAAAGTGCAACTGATCTCACATCTTACCAATTAGTATCTTTTTTAAACCATTTCCTATCATTCACTTTTAAATTCACTTAAAAGTTTTTCACTCCACTAGCAGAGGAGCCCTGCTTCCACTTCTCATGCTTCATATAAAAAATTAGGTCAGGGAGTTAAAGAAATGGCTCAGAAGTTAAGAGCATTGATTGCTCTTCCAGAGGTCCTGAGTTCAATTCCCAACATCCACATGGTGGCTCACAAACATCTATAAAGAGGTCTGGTGCCCTCTTCTGGCCTGTGGGCATACAGACAGAATGTTGTTTACATAATAAATAAGATTATATTTTTTAAAAAAAGAAGAGAAAGAGAAATCCTGTCTCAAAAAACAAAACAAAACAAAAACAAAAAGCCTCACACAGCCTTTTACAGATGCTTTCTCTCCACATGCCACAGCAGGCTCTGTCCATGTTCCAGAAGCCTTAGAGGCACAGAGACCCCTGAGGGCCACTTCCTGTCTAGAGATGTCTCAAACCTGACTTAGGCCACAGCTTCGTTCTCCTTGATGACCACAGGGCACACAGGACTGGGCCACCTGCCACCCTGCAGCCCAGGGGAGATTGTATCCCCAGCCCACATTAAAATAAATAAATAAATAAATAAATCCAGCCAAAGAGAAAAAACATCTAAACACACTGAAATTAGTAGAAACTATACTCCTTTTACTTGTTAAAATGTACTTAGTACACAAAAACAGATTTTGAAATATATTCAATTATATTTTTCAACCATGTTAGCAAATCTATGCAAAAATGAAGGAAGAAATGCACTTATACAGGCATGGCTTCCACAAATGACAAACAATTTTAATAAGTCATTTAATTTGTTGGCCATCATAGTTAAAGAATATGTATTTCAAAACATGAAACATAGGTATGTGTCAGGTAAAACATTCGTTAGAGAACAATGTTTAAAAATAGTTAAGACTGATAACTGAATGTCGTTTGCCTCACTGAAGGACTCATCTAAAGACGCCTTTATTTAAATGGAAGCACTCAGTTCATGTTAAATGATTCAGCTTAAAGACGCTACATTAAGAAACAAACTCAATACACGAAGAAAGTACACCTGACAAAGTATGTAAGACCCTTGTACTTAGCAAGAAGATTTGAGACAGGATTCCCTTAAGCACAGTTTTTCCGACAGTCATTAATTTAGCTAATAGGAAACTGCCAGGTGTTCACAGTAATATTATCTCACTAGAGAAAAGCCTTTATACCCTGGCTGACTAATAAAGACCTCCGCTTCTACATAACTCTTAAAGAGAAAGCATGCCCAGAACTGTCTTTAAACACATCAACTCTTCTACACAGCCATGTCTCCATTCTTAAGTAACGATAGCCATACTTGTTTGACAATTGGAAAAGGTTAACCTCAGCATTGTAAGCTCCAAAGTTACATCCCAAATGGAAGGCTATCCACACATTCTATATCACTTTCAAGGACTGTACAGCATAGGAAAAGCCTACCTAACTGTACTCTTGAATTTAAAGATGCTAGCTGCCACTAGCCTTTCTATTAGCCTTTTCTTAAAATATCAACTTTTTCTGAGGGTGTCTAGGTTCCATTTTGGCCTTCTTAGTTCAAACATAGTTTATATTTGAGCCAACCAAAAGAATCAGAGGATATACAACAAATAAGGATATCATTATAGAAATCAATCTGATTTTCCTCAATCAATCAGTCTGAGTTTCCTAAACCCCAATTTATCAGGATGGTAAATCACATTCCAAAGGGGAAACTTGGATAGTCAGCACCAACCAGGTCTAACCCAGCAACAGCAGCAGTACAGGAAATACCAAGACCTGAGTGGTCCACCTCAAGCAACACCTATCAAGCAAACATTTTCATGACTTAGCTGCAGAGTTGACATTTTAGATAATAATTCTCTTAAAAATAATCTTTAGTAAAATAAAAGTCAGCTCAACAGTGTTGGAAGAGGTGCCCATGGCTACTTCCTGACAGACATTAGCAACTGTAGTAGTGAGGCTAGTGGCTGTGTCGCCGCCGAGGAGCGGGCCGTGGGCCTGCTTTTGGCCCTGGCTAGCTTATACACAGAATAATTACACACAAACTGTACTCATTTAAATACTGCCTGGCCCATTAGTTTTAACCTCTTATACATATCAGTTTAACCCATTATCTAGTAATCTGTGTATCACCACGTGGTTGTGGCTTACCGGGAAGATTCTAACCAAAGTCCATCTTGGACTGGAGCAACATGGCGTCTGCCACACTTCCCTTCTCCCCAGCCTTCTATTCTGTCTACTCCGCTCACTTAAGGGCTGCCCTATCAAAAAGCCGAGGCAGTTTCTTTATTCAACCAATGAAAACAACAGAATTACAGAAGGACCCTCCTACACCAAGCAACCTTACTGGTATGTTTGAGACCTGTGAAGGAGTCCCATGAAGATGAAAAGATGTTGTTGAGGTATTTGCTCTTTCTCCCAAACTCCTTCTGATTCTGTTACTTTAAACCTTCTTTTCCTCTTTAAATCCCCCTCCCAAATAACCCTGTCTTGTCTGGATCAGCAATTCAGTCATCCATAATCTAGCTCCTCTGAGTAACACATATCTGTCTATTACATTGTACGTGTACTGGAAACAGATCAAGAAACTGTGCTGGCACGCAAGCCTTCAGCTAAATGGGCAGCCCTGTCGTTCCACCACTTTCAAAACTGACGCTGCCAGTTATCTCCACAAACACTCAAGGGCTCACTGGTGCCAAATAGGATGGCCCTGCAAGGAAGTTCATGGACTGTAAATGTTATGTGGTGTCATAACAAGCAATTATGTGCCAAGACTCCTGGGCTGACGTTAACCACTGAAAGACAACTTGGGAAATGTGGTGAGTCCATCCTCATGAAACCGGAGCTCCCAGGGAGGACAACATTTAACGCTGCCATTCAGGAGTCTTTGGGGGAGGAAGACCTGGATGTTTACAAAGCTGAAGATGTTAGTCAGACTCCCTTCTGTAACTCTAGGCTCCAATAAATATGACCAGTGTCACCACCTGAGCAAAGACAGCACCTAAGTTTCCCACGTACAGCATATCTAGAACTCAAAACAAAGGTCACGATAGTACAATTATGGATGACTCCAAGGTGTACCTGCATCATCTGAAGGACGACTCCTAGGTACATCCCTATCATCTGCAATGTTCTATCTGAATGACAGCATCTCGCTGTATGACACAAAGCAGGAAGGCAAAGCAGCAGAGAAGGGCAGAGACAATCGGGAGGAGAGAGAGACAGCAGCAATATGTATCTTGGTAAATGGAACTGTAAAGCTAGTTCTTTGCTTTATTTCTTTTCTCCCATATCTTACCCTAGTTCAACATGTCAGTTCATTCCTCCAGTTCTGGGCGTCTCAAATATTTGAATAAGAATAAAATGAAAGAAAAAATCTCATTAACAAGGAACTTTCCATTAAAGATTTGTATAATGTTCAAAAATGGCAATTTGACAGAGAAGTCATTCAATTCCTAGCTCTCCTGCCACTCAGTTCACTCTCTAACAATAATCTCTAAGACTCACAATGCAGGGAGGCTTTCATCCACACAGCCTCATTCAATCCTGATGGCAGCTCTGAAGGAGGCAGATTTCCACAGCAACCCAAGGCTGCACGGTCACTCGGCTGGCAGTGAGGGGGGGAGTTAAATGCAAGCCTCATATTCAGCTGCGTCCTGCCTATACTTAACCTTCTACCTGGAATAATGGAGGAGGACCTTTCTGTTCAATGTAGCTCAAGTTCTTCCACCTTAGATCACATACCCTTGCTGTTTTGAAAGGTGACTTTTAGAATGAATCACTATAATGACTGAGCAGACTGCCTGAACCACCAATCTGGCTACAAGTCAGATGAAGGGTCGGGAGTCAGCGGTTAAAAGGACAGAGCACTGGCTCAATCTGTTAAAATTACAAAGGACCTCACTCAAAGCACTGCTGACATGGAGAACTGGCCTCAGAGCACACTGCCATTATTAAAGGAGAGCAAGCTAGAACTGAAATAAAAAAGAATGCCTTCTGATTTTTAGGGCAACTAGCTCACTCTGGTGGAGAGAAATCTCAACTACACCATCACAAGCTTCCTCTCATACCACAACACTGCCAAACTGGGGAGGGCAGTTGACCTTTAGGAGCAAACTTCATGAGACCTACTTAGCTTATCCTTAATGACCAAGATTGAGTCAACAATGCTACATCCGCAAGTCTTTAGCTGGAGAGGGAGTCTGAAGGTGTTTTAAACACATGACCAAATACAACCACAAAGCACACTGAAGACAATGGCACACACACCTATACTCAGAACCAATAGTCTAGTTTCTAAACTTACAATGGCAGTTTTTCACTCTAGTAGAAATTATCTAAACTCTAAGAAAGCTTAACCACAAAAATACTTAATAAACTATTGTTACCACCTATTATATAATAATCACTATATCACATGCTTAACAAAGGAGTGAACAGCAACCGATTGGACTGTTGGAAGACAGTTTTTAGGAACTGATGCAGAAGAGCCCATAACTACTTCAGTCAGACTGAGGTAAAAATAGCTCCTGTACGATAGTGAGAGCAGTAAACCAAATGACTGTCAGCAATACAGCCCAAAGGCTCCCAGTCATGAGAGAAATACAGCACTGGACAGCAGCCAGCAGTTTCCATGTACAAAAAGTCGAATGATCTGGGTATGCTCACATGGAAGACTTTCAGCCTACAGTACAACCCAAAACAAAGATGGCAAGATCACAGGCACAGCACCTCTGGTGTACACCATACTAAACCAAATATTTAACTGTGAGGTCTGTACTTTAAAAACACCCCAGGCTAAGAATACAGCTTGGGGAGGGGTGGGGGTACAATTTGGTGGGGGTAAAAGTGTGTGTTTAACATATATAAGGGTGTGGATTTGACAGTCAACACAAAGACAAATTCATGTGAAATACACTCAAAACTGTAAATAGTAATAGGTTTTAGGAGAAGAAACCTGGAGAGGGGAAAGCATAGTTGGATTTTTTTTTTAACTCTTGGGGCCACCACCCTGCTCTGAAATAAATAGTCTGAGATTTATTCTTAACCCATGAATGCACAGTCTTTGGTTGGCTTATTTCTAGCCTGTTTTTCTAACTTAAATCACCCTGCTTCTCTTTAACTATATTTTGCCTCTGAGCTTTTAACCTTTCTTTAGTCTACATATCTTTCTTTCTGACTTACTCTATGACTGGCTGGGTGGCTGGCCCCTGGCATCCTCCTCTCCTTCTTTTCTTACTCCTCCCTCTTTCCCTATTCTCAAGCCCAGATTTCTATTTCTCCTCCTATTTATTCTCTCTGCCTGGCAGCCCCGCCTATCACTTCTCCTGCTTTGCTATTGGCCATTCAGTTCTTTATTAGATGATCAGGTGTTTTAGGCAGGCAAAGTAATACAACTTCACAGAGTTAAACAAATGTAACATAAAAGAATACAACATATATTTGCATCACCAAACAAGTATTCCACAGCATAAACAAATGTAAAACCCCTTAAACCAATATTCCACAACAGGAGAGTTTGTATTCCATTTACTGTTCTTCAGAATATTTATTCTTACCTATGCACTCCTTTCATTAAATGCTGAAATTTAGCTTTAGTATATAAAGAAAAGCCAAATCACCTATCAGACAACGTGGGACTCTTGCTCTGATCTAACTGAAACCATTACAACTCTAGACTCAGAACAAGCAGCTTGTGTTGGACCAATGAAGAGAACATATGCATCCAAGAAAGGACTCTAGTAATGTTTATCTTCATATGGAACAGTCACCTCTTGTGGCTTGTAAAATCCCCACCTCAACATTCTTCAATACAAACTGTTTCACCATGCTCGGGAAACTGATGGAAAGACAGTTATTCTGGCTTCCTCATCCCACTACCTGAGAGTAAACAGAGGAGGCTACATCCAATTCATGTATGAGAGCAAAGGCATGAGCCTGCATCTCCCTTACTCATACTCATGTGTCCTCAGCACAGGAGCACGGTCATATCTCTCAAGCAGATTCTTCAACAACGAATGTATGTCAATCTCCTTAATTTTCTAAAAATAGATCAATTCAAAAACTTAAAAAGACTCCACTGAGTATAAGGTAAAATCTACTTCATAAGAATTTTCCAACAAACAAAAGCTAAATGATTTAGTGTGGAATTTTAAAGCACAGGACTACCACCTGGAACCTGTGCAAGCAGCACAGGCTATGGTACCTTACACTTTAAATACCAGCAGAGAAAAGCAAACACATGACGCACAGTTAGCAACCAAAAACCCCATTTTCACAATGAAAGGCAATTAAAATCACATGCCATACAACATGAAAGGCACTGGCTTGGCACAGCGATGAGAGTTTTATAAATCACAAACGATCACACTGAAAAACTCATTTGAGTTTCTTACCTAATGCAGCATCATCTCCTTGCTCTTGGCTCTTTTCCAAAGAGGCCATCATTTTTGCATGTGCATCATTCCACCAAGGATTGTACTTCAAAATCTGCTCAACTGCCTCATCTTCAAAGAAATCAGCTCTGCTCAAAAACGAATGGGCTTATTACATCAGATTACACTAGTTTCCTTTCTTTTTTAAAATCTTAATTTATCACATTTGCACAGAAATAGACAACTCAATACACAACCTGAAAGAAGACTGGGTGTTGTGCTGACTTTCTTTATGGTCACTAATCCCATAAAGCAAAAGGCAACGAAACTGAATGAACAGTAGTTGTTTGGATCTCTTCCACAGAAGGCACAAGGAGGAGCCGTCCCACCCTCAGGTCACAGCCTGTCTCAGTGGAGCTGAAGTGGATCTCAACACTGACTGCACTGCGGTCTAGAACCAATGCTGGGTTCATGAGCAGCACAGATCTGAGAGGTGCTATGACAAAGGAAAGACCTTTCAGACCCAGCCGAAAAAACGCAAACAGATGAACAGATAATTCAGGACACCGTATTTCCACAGGCAACGAATGACTGCTGAGAAGGGGGAAATTAGTCTTTTCCAGGGATGAGCCCCCAAGTGGCTATCTAATATAAAATGATCAGCCCTAAAATCACATACATAGAGGCAACATTAATAAGACTTACAGGCTGTGGCATGAGAGAGAGAAAAAGAGAATAATAATCAAAGAAAAAGAGGTCATACATTTGAGAGAGAGTATGGAGAAAGGTATCAGAGTGGTTATGAGGGAAAGGACAAGGGAAAGGTTGGAGGAAGAAAAGGGAAAAATGATACATTATATTTAACTAAAAATTTAAAAATTATCAAGAAGAAAAAGGAAAGACTTTGTGCCATATTCTAAGCTCCATGTTGGGCACTAGGTTCCTCTGTTCACAGGACACAAACTGCCCTGGCACTTGTACAATTTATAGTCCCACTGGAGACACAAGTATGGCAGAATGCTGTAACACAGCAGCAAAAGATCCTATAGCAAAACAAAACTGACACGATATTTAAGGGCCTTGGGGAAATACTATTTCAATAAATAGTTGAAAGACAATTAAGAATTCACACTAAGGGGGCTGGTGAGATGGCTCAGGGGTAGCTAGTTGCTCTTCCAGAGAACCCGGGTTCAATTCCCAGCATCCACATGGCAGTTCACAACTGTCTGTAATTCCTGTTCCAGGGGATCCAATGCCCTCACACAGACATACATGCAGGGAAAACACCAATGTACATAAAATACAAATAAATAATTCTGCTCTACAGTGTCACTGGGGTCCCAACATTTCCTTTGAAATCCCTTTAAAAAGGAACATCCCAGTGAAATAATATATATATATATATATGTATATGTATACGTTCATTTGGGGAGAAATAAACATATTCTTTTTGTGTGCCAAAAAAAAAAAAAAAACCACTTCACATTAAGAGGGTTGGGAGAGGAACTGAAGAGATGGTTCAGCCGTTAACAGCAGGCACTGCCTTTGCAGAGGACATGCTTTTGGTTCTCAGACTCCACACGAGACAGCCTGCAACCACCTGTCACTCTGGCTCCAAGGATTCACCTCCCTCTTCAGGCCTCTACAAGCACTGCATTCCTGTGCACAAACCCCACACTCAGATCACACATGGATGCATAATTTAAACTAGAAAAAAAAATCTAAAAAAATAAGAGGCTTTGGAGAGAGTAGCCTGAGCTCAAATAACAGAAATACCTAGAAAACAAGGATCACATTGAAGAATTGCCAAGATAAGATGAAAATAAGATACTGACAACATTAACTTTCCAGGCATGTCTGACCCATGGACTACAGACTGCAAAAACCTCAGAGTAGCTCTCAATTAGATCTAACATGATAATGGAAATTTACTTTATATATATGCATATACATGTACACACACACACACACACAAAACTCATTGCCTGCTTCTTGACTGTGAACTTTGTAGATGATAAGACACAAGATAAAAGGTTGGACACACATGAAAGCCATACTAGGAATACCCCTAAGGTCACTGGACACAGAGCATGCATCTTAGAGGGGCAATTCTAAAGAAGTAGAAGCTGTGCCAGAACAGGATGGTAGCAGAGGACAGGGAACAAAGCAGGTGGATCTGATATATAGGAAGAAGGTAGGGACCTCAAGAAGCAGGGGCTGAGGAACTTTGAGAATCAAAGCAATGGTCAGGACTATGGCTCAGCAATGCAGAGGACAACAGTGCTCTTCATGGAGAGGAGGATGAAAGATACGAGGAGAGGGTTAATAACTTCTACCTGAGACAGGTTAAGTTTGATGTATCCATCTAGGGCATATAAATATACAGCTGGACACACAAGTCTGATACTCAAGAGAGAGGCTAAGTCATAAGCATTGTGACCAAACAAGAGGAAAGAATCACTCAGGAAGATCTAGTCCTGTGAGAGAGCAGGACTCAGAAACACCGAGGACACAAAGGAAAAGAGCTCACCTGAAGGGGGACTCATGAAGAGAAGAAGCAAACCACCTCTACCCCATCCTTCTGCCCCAATAAGATCCTCCAAGATGATAAACTGGCTATTCTGAATAAAAATTCTCAGATACCATTCTAAGAATCCAGATTGTGATGGGTTATTCTGCTTTCCATTTTTATATTGTACTGGATTGACTCTTATGTTTCATGCATGCTGGGTAAGTGTTCTAACACTAGCTACAGCCCTACATCCCTAGTCTGGTTTTTATTTCTCATTTTGAGACTGTCTGAGTTGCCTAGACGGCTTTGAACTCACATCATAGCTCAGGCAGGTCTTGAACTTGTGATCTCTACACTTTACACTTGCTTCTTCATAGTCCTCATTACTGTCCTAGCCTCCAGCGTAGCTAGGATTGTGGGCCTGCACCATCAAGTCCAGTCAATGGTTTATCTTTATTTACACTGTCTATGAATTAAGGGTTGCATGAACATGATTTGTGACTGACTAACCATCTACATTCCCCAAACAATTATTTTCACATTTTAAAATGTCACTGCATTCACTGAACGTCCTACACACACACACACACACACACACAGAAAAAGTAGACCAATGACCTGCCACGAGGGCTCCACTACTTAATAAGAACCATGGGCATTAACACAGACATTCGAAATGCAAAGTGGTTAAAAAAAAAAAAAAAGTGTGCTACCCAGGAGAGCACTGAGGAGGCATCCTCATCCAGGCAAAGGTGAAAGGTCTGTGAAAGTGATGTCTGAGCACAGCCTTGAAAGTCAGTTATTCACAAAATGAGGCAGGGAGAGAAAGCTAGCAAAGGGCCAGCATGTGTGAAAGAAGCACATGAGAAACAGCGAAATGCAAACACCAGCTGTTGCCTCGGTATAAAGCAAGGGCAAGAAGGGGCAAAGGTGAACCGACAGAGCAGGGCAGTGGAAATGCAAGTATCAGCTGCTGCCTGGATATGCAGCGTGGGCAAGGAGGGCAGGGTCCAGAGAACATTTGTTCACGCTAAGGAGAGAGAAGCGGCTGTCTGAGGCCAAAGAACACCAAGCATGGGTGGAGGCAGATTTCACTTGAGAGCATCAGCCTCACAGCTGACAGATCTGACCAAGTCCAGACAGACGGCTGTCAGGCATCAGGAGAAGGCTACTAGAAGCCACGTGAGAGGAGCACAAGAAGCATGTGGAGTAGAGGAACTCACAGAAGATAAATGGCCACCCTTTCCAGCCTCCCAAATCCTAGCTGAAATCTACTTAATACATCAAAAAACAAACAAACAAAAAACAATGCATCAACCTCTTCACAAAAAGTCCTAATAATGAAAATCTACCACAATTAAAATGTTCCAAAAAAGCTTGATCATTTTTGTTTTTTTATTATCTTACAGATGTTTAAAATGTTGATAAATCCTTTTGTTCTCACCAAAGAAATAAGCAAGATTTTATAAATTGATTATAATTTAATATTCCCAAGAATCAAAAACAAATGTAGGAAGAAAAAACAATATCCCAAGGAAAAGGAATACAAACATTTGGCTGTACACAAAGGTGAAATATTACTACGGAATACTTGAAGATAGTGTCTACAGACTTTAGTATAAAATTAACACCTGAGCCAGCAAAAGACTCACAGGTAAAAGCTCTTACCACCAAAAACTGATGACCCAAGTTTGACACCCATGGTGGAAGAAGAGAGGACCAAACCTTGAAAATGTCCTCTGACTTCCACACTTGATGACACAGAACACACCTGCACTCTCACACACACGAGATAAATAAGTCTAAACTGATATTCAAAAGAAATAAATCCTTGAAAAAATAGAATCAGAAACAATGCGATTTACAGACCACCATGAAGAGTACTTTCTCAGGCCACAGAACACCTGTGGCCTGAATAATCAAACTGCATTGGATCCTGATTTTACAACAGATTTTAAAATAGTTATAACCCAAAAGTAGCTAGATTTCACTTTGAATCTTAGTCCTTAGCCAGTCTGGCTTACTCTGTCCTGCTTAGAATAGCCACACTCGTTTTCTTGAAGTCCTTTCAAAATCTGACATCATCCTCCACTGAGAACCACTCCTTAAGAAATGGAAAGAATATTCCAGCAAATGAGTTTCTGTGCCGAGTGAGATGGCTGAGTGGGTAGAGGCATTTGCCAAGCCTGACAACCTGAGTTCAATCCCTGGGAACCCACATGGTGAGAGATTCGAGTCCTGCAAGTTGTTCTATGATCTCCACATGTTAGAACACACATTTGTACACTGCGCACCCCCCTGCCCAATGTAGTTTAATTTTTTTTTTAAAGAAGCTTCTGAATAAAGTAGCACAGGAAATGGAGGAAAACAGGGCCTGCTTAGACTATCATGCTGCCAAATATAAATTTCAAAATCCTAATCCTCTCAGGCCACAAACATCTCTTCCAGGCAGTTCTTCTAATTAAGCTCCCTCCCACTTGAAATTTCAGCCTTGGAAAGCTCATTCTGTTTTCATACTGGCTGAGAAATTTGCTGACAATGAAATTTCTACTTTAAATATTCAGCATGATTCTAAATGGGTTTCTTCAAATTACTCTTCAGTGGACCTTTAAAACCACCACTGAGGAGATAAAAGTAATTAGAAATGGCAGTCTAAATGGAGCCGAGTCTCTCAGATGTCCTCCACAGTATAACACAGCCCTCTCTCCCCGCTTCCCTTAGGATGTTCAACAGTTCACCATTCATCACCACACATCACTCATTCCATTTGCACATCACAAGACTCACTTCTGCTATCCTAATTAGTATCCCACTGGGTCACAGGAGAGAGAATGTTAATCACAAGAGCAATGGCAGTTAAAGTGGAATAGTGTACATAAAAGGGAAATACAGAGTGACAAACCCTCTTTTCGAGTTTTACCCAACCCACTTAGTAGTAGTGTGACCTTGGTTAAGTCCCTTCACCTCTTTTCTCCTTGTGAAAAGGAAATGAAATAATCCTGAGGGGACTTGATAAGCTGAAAACATTGTACAAAAATATTGGGAGGTGGTGATAATAGTTATGTGGGTAACATTTCTGAAGTCACTGGCCCAAAGCCTGGAAAAAATAATAAATGAGAGTATGTCAACATATAAATTACACTCATTCTCCACACACCCTAGAACAGCCAGGTAATCAGAGGCCCAGTGGAAATGCAAAAAAGTGCTGCTACCTTGGTCAATAAGAGACAGCACATCTCTGCTCTGGTAAGTTCCTTATGCAAATATAGTTCTGATTACAGCAAAGGTTGCAACAGATGCAGGTGAAAAATACAGCACAACTAAGATTAGGTTCTAATGATACTCTACCAAGAGTAACTATCTAGTCACTGTAGATAAATGTTCTAGGAAGATCCCAGACCAGCAAGAAATACAGCACATGTAGATCTGGATTCTTATGGAAATCAAGACATATTCACATACACAAATAACCATGACAAAAATTCTACCTGTAAGAAGTACAAACAAACACTCTTATGAGTTTGATGTGTTCAAGTTTGGTAAGGAAACCACAAAAGAGTATTAAGAGTGCTCCCTTGCTAGTATGAACTAAGTAGCAAGTTTGCAAAGACCCCACAAGTCCAGGTCAGGTGAAACGTGAATTAGGGTTAGTGCCTTCACTAATTCCAGGATCTAAAACACATATGTCTGGGACACTGAGGGGCTGGGCAGATGGCTCACTTAGTAGTAGAGTGCTTGCCATGCAAACACAAGGACCTGAGTTCAGATCCCTAGCACCTTTCCAGCACTATAGCTCAGTGCAGGGAAGACAGAGATAGGTGGATTCTTGGAGCTTACTGGCCAGGTCTGATGGGCCGGCCTAGCTGAATGGGTGAGCTCTGCATTCTGTGAGAGATCCTGTCTCTGGAAATAAAGCAGAATGATTAAAGAAGTCACCCACTGTCAGGTTTGGCCTCCATGTGCACATGCACACATAACTATATTCAAACAAACAAATACAGATACTCACAAATTCTGAAAAAAAATTAAGGAAGAGTTAAATACCTATTTAACTGCCACAAAGGTTAATACTCACAGATAATGATCCGGGTCAAATTTGGCCAGCTCAGCAGCCAGGCGTTTCTGCCTTCGTTCAGTCACAGGAGTGAAATCTGGATCCTTAATATCAATAACCTCGCTCAGTTCATCCTAAAAACACCAGAACAAGAATGAGCACTATCTCCAATTTTAGCATTTAAAAATCAAACGGGGGGTTGGGGTGGGGAGATGGCTCAGTGGTTAAGAGCACATGCAGCTCTTCCAAAAGTCTCAGGTTCAATTCCTAGCACCCAGATCACAACTATCTGTATCTCCAGTTCCAGGGAATCTGGTACCCTCACACTGACACACATGCAGGCAAAACATCAATGAACATAAAAATAAATAAATAAGCCAGGCATGGAGGTGCACACCTTAAAACTTAGCAATTGGGGAGGCAGAGGCAGGGGAATCTCTACGAGTTTAAAGCCTAGTCTACAAAGAGAGTTCTAGGACAGCCAGGGCTGTTACAGAGAAATCCTGTCTCACAATGTCTGTCTGTCTGTCTGTGTGTGTGTGTGTGTGTGTGTGCGTGTGTGTGTGTGTGTGTGTGTGTTAAACCAAACTGGGAGAAGGGAGAAGGAACATCAAAACATGGAAGAATCTGCCTGATTACTATCACTAGAGTATGAAACAGCTTGTAATATTTAAATTCAGATCTAACAAACAGGTGTAGAACATGCCTTTGCTCCCAGCACTTGGAAGGCAGAATTGGGCAGATCTCTCTGAGTTCAAGGCCATTCTATTCTACATAGCAAGTCCCAATGCCAGCCTTTCCCTCTGGCCCAAGTCCACTAGGGCCACATACAGATTTCTTTTCATTTATGGGACATACACATCTGTCTCCACTCTGATCCTCTGCATCTACAGTGCCCTTCTCATCATAACTCCAAGCATGTCCCATCCTCCAAGGGGCCTCCTTGTCAAAACAGTCCACAGGCTCATAAACCACCGTTTTCTTCCACCTGCTACTATTGCCATTAGCCTATTTACTGTCTACATGATGACTGTCCGTCTTCTCCATGAAATGTTTCATGGGGAGGGGTCTACCTTCTTTTTCACTGCACACTCAGTGTGTAGTGGCTAATTTATGTTAGCTTTACACAAACTATAGTTTTGGGTTTTGGTATTTCAAGACAAGATTTCTCTGTGTAGTCTTGGCTATCCTGGAACTCACTCTGTAGACCAGGCTGGTCTCAAACTCAGAGATCTGCCTGCCTCTGCTAGGATCAAAGGCATGCACCACCACTGCCCAACTATCATAAACTATAGTTATCAGAGAAATGGAGTCTCAGTTGAGAAAATGTCTCCAGAAGATCAGGCTGTAGAAAAGCCTGTAGGACATTTTCTTAGTCATTGATAGGGGAAGGCCTAGCTCTTATGGGTGGTGCCATCTCTGGGCTGGTGATGCTGGGTTCTATAAGCAGGTTTAGAAGCCATGAGGAGCAAGCCAGCAGGCAGCACTCCTCCATGGCCTCTGCATCAGTTCCTGCCTCCAGGTTCCTACCCTAATTAAGTTTCTGTCTTGGTTTCCTTCAGGGGAAGTGTAAGCCGAATTAAACCCTTTCCTCCCCAACTTCTTTTGGTGATGGTGTTTCATTACAGCAATCGTAACCCTAACTAGAACAGTGTGCTTGGCAGTCAGCAAGAAATCACCACTGAGTGCACAGTGCAGAGGCTGTGGACTGGTCTGGTTGCTGGAATAGAGATCCAGTAATGAGTACACATATAAAGTCCCCAACTTCATGAGATGAACTGGAAAAAAAAGCAACTCTTTCCAGCCCCACCTCTGCTCCCCTCTAGTCTACTGACTCAAGGCCACCACAGCAATGCAGCAGATAGATCACACCATGTGACTATTCCCAGATGGGCCAACCCCACCTGCACATACATACCATGGCCTTGCTCAAACTTGACCCTAATAAGAAACTAAAGTAGCCGAGCACAAAGTTAGACTGGAATCTAAAGTAAGGCATGGTTGGAGGTGTGGCTTGGTGGTAGAGCACTTGCTTAGCATGCATGTGGTCCTGTATTCAATCCTTCGCACTACAAAAGTCTGAGGCATCAATCAATTCAAGGAAAGGAAGAAAAGAGAATGAACTTCAGCAGAAAGAAAAGAATTCCTTTTTCTCTCTTTTAGAATTGCTGCGGTCACTAGTCCCGAGAGATCTGAAGATGAATGCTGCCAGGAAAAGGTCATGGAGGACTTAAGCCAGGCTTGTGTACACTTAAATCACAGATCAAACAGGACCCAATCTGGAAAGAAAATGAACTGTGTATGCATCTGGCCAGTGTGTCTCCTGGAGACAAAGGCCTCAGGTCCCTGAAGCAGCCAAAGCAAGGGCCAGAAGGCCTGGCATCCTGCAACTAAGGCCGTCTCAGGAGACAGCTGACTGGGATGGCGCCCAGAGACTCCAGGACTGCGGCTTCTGGCAGCCACCAGTGCCAACAGCTTGTTGTGCAGCCCTGACTCTGAGCAGCCAGGGCAGTTTTCCAAAGGCGCCCTGGTGGCTGGTAGAGATTTCAAAAAAGGCAAGAAATTGGGTGTGTGTATGTACATGGGAAATAGGGGTGGGGAGGGTTGGCGAGAGAATTTGCTTCAGCAATAATATTTTCATTATCAGATAAAATAGAGAAGTTTGGAAACCTGTTTAAAAGGAGACAGGATTATTCTTCCTGTAAAGAGTCAAATTATTCACTGAAGACATTTTTTCTTTGTGTTACTTTCTTTAATGAGTACACTGCCTTCATCATCAGAGAAAACAAAATTATTTTCATTTAAAAAAATAAGGAAATATTGGCAAAATACAAGTAGTGAACAAATGTTCTGTGTGTGTCTTGATCCAAACGCAGAAATTATAGAAACTAAAATTGTGAGAAAACACAGTATTAGGAAAGTCATTTTTTAAATTATATTTTGAGACAAATGTTCTGAATCCTCTTACTGTGTGGTAACCTTTTCTAGGCGCACTATAGCTTCTTTACTAAAAGAAAAAGGACAGCACTGTTTATGTTACATGGTCACTTTTTAGCCACTTGATGTGACCATCACAAACAGCAGCTGTAAACTCATCTGATAAAACATATAAACCTTACTATGATTTTTGAAAGTCTAATTAATTCCTAATGTTATGAAGAACACCATATCCCTCAAATTTAATTTGTGCAGAAAATCCCATTTTCTTTAAAGCTTTTTACTGCATCTATCTCCTGGTAAAAAGTGCAGACACAACAGTAAAGATGCCCTGAGAAGCCAGTATTGTTTAGCTGACACAGACAGATCCACATAAATCCCAACTTGGTGGCTTCAGGTTTGGAACTCTGGATTGCAGAGGTGTTGGAGAAGAGCGTGTGGTAGAAGGCTGCGGCAGCACTCGCTAACCACAGTTATAATTCAGACCCACACACTAAGTATGTAGCTTAAAATAGCTTTAAAAACTTACCAGGAGCTGGAGAAATGGCTCAGTTGGTAAAATCACTTGCCGTGTGTGGTGGTTTGAATGGCAAAAGTCCCCCAGAGGCTCAGACATATCAACACTTGGTCAACAACTAGACTCTGTGTGGACAGGTTACGGTCCTTAAAGATGGGGAACCTTGTAAGGGGAAACTTCAAGAGAGTGTATAGCCTCTTCCCACTTCTAGTTCCCTCTCTCTGCTTCCTGTGTGTAGAAGGAGCTGTGACTAGCCTGTCTCCTGTTCCTGCCACCATGCCATGCCCTGCTGACCATCAGAGACCCTCTCTCTAGACCTAAGCTGCCTTTGGTCAAGACATTTTTCCATGGGAACAGAAACTGTGCTAGGCTGATAACCTGAGTTTGATCCCCAGAACCCACGGTATAGAGAGAAATGAATTCTGAAAACTATCCTCTGATCGCCACATACATGCTATAACACAAACACACCTGCACTCGCATGAGTCATACACATATATAGACACAAACACAATAATAACAAATTTTAAAATTAAATAAAACATATTGGGAGAACCAGCTGGTGTAGTGACACTGAGACAGGAGGATCACCAAAAGTTCACGGCCAGCCTGACTTACAAAGTGAGAACTTGTCTCAAAAAAAGAAAAAAAAGAGAGAAACTAGAACAAAACTATGTTGTTTAAGATATGGTTTTGGTGCCAAATTAAACATATGTGGAAACTGGAGGTTTTGAGAGCGTCTGGAATTTCAGTGCTCTGTACATGGGGTGGCAAGCTGCTACCGCTAGCAGGACACTGCGCACATTATAAAACCCTCCAGTCCGCTCACTCGAGCACCCTTCACTTTCTAAAGTGAGGGAATAGGAGCTCAAATTTTTAGGAAAACAATGTTCATGCTATTAATGTTTGGAAAAGAGTTAAGCTAAATTAAAAGAAAAAACCTGCATTCCTGATTGAGAAAGACAAGATATAATCATAAAGAGATGGACAGGGCATCCTAACTACACCAATACTTCCTTTTCTAGTCTGAGAGACAGGTATATAGGCCTGATGCTTTAGTTTCACCATTCAGACAGACACAGAGTACTGCCTACATACATGCCCTGAAATACCATGTTATTCCCAAGAATACGTGTAACTTTTATGTTTCAAAGTACTACTTTTTACAATAAAATCTAGGTGTCGTGTTATATATCTGTGCTCCCAAGGCTTCAGTAGGGGAGGCAGGAGAATCAGAAATTTAAGGCCAAGCTCAGCAACTTAGTGAGTTCCAGGACAGCTTAGGATACCTAAGACCCCACACCAAAAAACAAAAAGTATTTCATGACAATGTTTGTTTAAAAGCAACCTAAGTAATTTTAAAAAGCTTTTCAATAAATATAAAAACTTTTAACCTAAAAGGGACTTGGCCTCAACTAAACTATGGCCCTGTTGTATCCTCTAAGTAAGAAGAATCCCCAAAGTGGTCACACTTTGTACATTTGGAAAGCTGAGGCAAGAGATTCTAGGTTCAAGGCCAGCTACATAGTGAGTTGTCTCCAAACAAACCAAAGCAAGTAAGCAACGACCTCAAAGGAATCTTCCCTACCAACAATCTGAACAGGGGCACTTTTAATCTGAATGAAGATTCTGGACTTAGCCTGTATGACACATACCATCTTCATTTGTAGCTCTGGACAGGCCAGCCCCAAATAAATGATCACAAATTAGCTGTTGGTCAAACAACTGAGGTCCACACAGTTTGGTTTCTGCCAGAGTTCCATGAAGCCTACTCTATTCTAAGTACCTCAGAGATCACCAAGAAAACAAGGGACCAGAGCAGCAGAAGGCACACCATGTATGACAGAAAAGTGTCCAAGCTTTTACACACATGTTTCTTCGGGCTATTTGCTACAGGGTAAATGCCAATTTTATTCTTTTGCAGGAATCTTGAGAGTAACTTCAATGTTTCAAGGGCGGGAGTCTTTATAATGCCTAACACTTTCCAGAATTTTCTCCTAAGTTTGCAGTATTTCATGACATTTTCAAACCATTCCCATTTTACCAAGACAGAACAAGTTACTTGTGGCCAGTGATCATCACAGTTTCCCAAATCTAAACGGAGGCACAAGTACAACCAGAATACAGACTCCCGGGTTTTTCCTGACAGACTCAGATACACCTTATTACCTGAGCATCACTCAGGGGAAAATCTGAGACTCAAAACATTGCAAAACCTGAAACTTCATAAGCAGCACTCAAATGAGAGTTTACATTTGATCTCCACCAAGAATAAGCAGAATACAATATCTACTGTGCACTAAGAACTTAAAAATCTTATCAAAACACATTCTAGAGGAGGGGCATGCCTATAATCCCACGAAGGGCTGGAGCAGAGGGATTACAAACTTAAAGAAAACCCAAACTATATCTACATCAGTATCTCTATCTATCTATCTACATCTATTTGTGTGTGTGTGTGTGTGTACATATATCCTGAGGATATCAGGTGAATTTGTGGTACACAAACATACATACATACAGACAGACACAAATGTACATATATACATACATGTATGTACATACACTCACACACACATATATATATATATACATACATTCAACCCCCAAATTTAAAATAAGAACAAGCAAAACTAAACAAAAAGCTCCCAAGCTGGTCCTCATCAGGAAATCCTGTCTCCCGCACATGTGAAATAGAAGATGTATCACACCCTAGTACTTGCTCTCCATCTTAGGTGTATCATGCTTCCTTAAGGCTGTACAGAAGCACCAGGAGAGAGAGGTTGTTTGTATTTGTTCTAGATTGTTCCCATCCAGAATCGTAAGGATAGCAGCAGGCTGGACAAGGAAGAATGGACAGCTGTGTGACCGGCCCTGCTTGCTACAGGTACTACTATGTCACCTTAAAAATGCCCTGGGTAAGCAGAAATGAAGTTGAAACACCCTCTGTGCCACTGTCTTCCAGAAGGACAGCATACCTGTAACCGCTGAACCACACCTGCTCGCAGGTTTCCAAATCCGTAGTGACACTGTGATTGCAGAGCACTTTCTGAGACCTCTTCATAGGGAGTCTGCTCAATTTCCCAGTCAAAGTCTGCATCCTCATCGTCAGCTCCTTCCTCAGAAACTCCAGAAGAACCTAAATGTGTCCAACATTAATTTTTTCCTTAAAGTACTGAGGTCTCTATGTACAATGAGAGAAGGAAGCCGCCATAGGGAAAAGGCCTCCCATTGAGCACCAAAGGCACAGACAAGAATATCCACAGCCCCACTGCTCATGATGGCCAAAAAGCAGAGCCACTGCAAATGTGCACCAACAGGAGGAGATATAGAGAAACTCACAAAATCATGATGAAGATATATATATATAGCCTCTGCTGTAACATAGATACGCCTCATGAGAACGTAGAGTAAGAAGCCAGACAAAAAGGAACACACTCTAAGAATAATTGTGCATGCAACTCACAATCAGGCCAAGGGGGAGGCACTGGTGGTCTAAGAAAGAAGAGGGGACGGAGCCTGGGGAGAGCATGGGTGGCAGTCCAGGATACTGGAAATAAACACTATAGTTTGTGACCTAGCAGGTGTTCATATTATAAAATGCTTTCAACTATCTACTTCTGGCAAGATGTTTTAACTGGTAAAGAAAAAAACTGACTGGTCTACTGGTCCACTACTGGTTATGACTTCGAATTGTGATACCAGATAAGCTATTTTCACAGCAACTTTAACCTTTCCTTTTTCTTTTCTTCTCTTGAACTTTTTCCCTCTAATTTTCTGGCCCCAAGTCTCTTCTCCTAGAAACACAAAATATTACAAATATTCCTACTTATCTTCATCTCCTCCCAACTACAGTAAACATACCTATTTCTTCCACAAGTGGCTTGGCAGACCTGGATTTTCTTGGCGCCAGAAGAGCAGTTAACATGTTCAGCCCCTCAAAATGCTGGCCAGGAGTTTCCTTGGGCAAGCGAATGGTAAAAATTCCTTTAAGAGAAGTTGTTTTATATTTAGACAGATTAAAACATTCAAAGACTTCAGTAAGTATATATAAGAGAAATACAAGTAGGAATAATATATAATTATATGAGGAAAAAATTTTTTAACTATACATCTGAAGAGAATTACTATCCAGAACATATAAAGAACTCAAACACAAAATACTCAGGCTGAAAAAATGAACCAGTTTAGGTATTGTTTCTCACACAACCATTAGGATCTACGTTTGAATCTCTAGCACATATACAATAAACTGAGTACAACAGCAAATAGCTGTAATCCCAGTGCTAGAGAAGTGGAGACAGGAAGAACCCTGGGCTGCTGGCCAAGCTGAAGCAGCAAGTTCCAGGGTCAGGGAAAGACCTTGTCTCAAAAATTAGGTGGATTGTAAAGACACCTTAAGTCAACCTCTGATCTATACCCACATGCACATACACACACGTGATGTGGATTCCCCTCTGTAAGCTGTGATTAGCACTGATTAATAAAGTGCTTTGGGCCTATAGCAGGGCAGAACAGAGATAGGTGGGGAAAACTAAACTAAATGCTGGGAGAAAGAAGGCGGAGTCAGGAGACACCATGTAGCCACCAGAGGGGAAAGATGCCAGCTGCCAGTTGGAATGCTGCTGGTAGGACAGGAGCTTCATGGTAAAATATAAAATAATAGAAATGGGTAAAATTAAGATGTAAGAGTTAGCCAATAAGAAGCTAGAGCTAATGGGTCAAGCAGTGATTTAATTAATATAGTTTCTGTGTGGTTATTTTGCATCTGAGCAGTTGGGAATGAACAAGCAGCCTCCTAAAACACACATGAACACATACACAGGTACAAACATGTAGCAGGCTTTCTTTTGGGCCACCAACTAGCTCCCAAATCCAAACATGGAGACTTAATAGTTATGAATGTTTGGCCTTATCTTATGCTTATCCCGCCAGCTCTTGTAACTTAAACTAACCCATTCTCTTCATCTTCGTTTTGCCCTGGGGCTTTTTACCTTTCTTTCATTTTGTCTGTCCTACTGTTTCTGCTTCTTGTGTGGCTCCTTGGCTGGGGGATACCTGGCCAGCAGGTCCTAGGCACCTCCCTTTGTTCTCCCTTCTCTCCAGTTTAGATTCCTCCTCCTAGTTATTCTCTCTGCTCACCAGCCCTACCTATCCTTCTACTGCCTAGCTATTAGCCATTTAGCTTTCTATTAGACCAATCAGGTGCCTTAGGCAGGTCAAGATAAAACAGCAACACATTTTTACATAATTAAACAAATACAGCATACACAAACATAACGTATCTTTACATAGTTAAAGTAGTATTCCACAACATACTGTAACAAATGTAACAATCTTTACACAGTTGTAATATTCCACAACACAAACCACACTTACATACATATTCACACAAAGTAAAACACCAACCAACCTACCTACCCAAATGGCAAATAAACACATGAAAAAAAAATGCTCAGCATCCTTAGCCAGGAAGGAAATACAAATTAAAAGTACACTGAGATTCCATCTCAGTTCAGTCAGAATGGATCTTACAAAGAAAGCACGATGGCAAAGATGCAGAGAAGTGATCCCTTATGCACTGCTAGTGAGAATATAAGCTAATCTTACCACTTCAGAATAAGGATGCCCCCCAGAATACTAAAACTAGAATCACCATACTATACAGCTACCACTCCTAGGTATATACCCTAAGGAGTCCAAGTCATCACACCACAGAGACACCCGCATATCTAACATTCACCACAGTCTAGGTGCCCATCAGCAGATAAACAAAGAAAATGTGTATCTACACAACAGGCTTTTACTCAGTCATAAAAAAAAAAAAGATGTCACAAAAAAACGAAGATCATATTAAGTGACATAAGTCAGACACAGAAGGACAAATATGCTTTGTCTCATTTGTGGACCAAAGTGTCTTTTTATAGACACTTAGACAGATAGAACAGACAGACAGATGATAATACACACATCTCTCTGTGGGTGTGGTTGTGTGTACGTGCGGGTGTGTATGTATGAGTATGGGTATGTCCTTGTGTATGAGACATGAAAGCAGAGGAAAACTAGGGGCAAGAACACTAGCAGGAGAAGAAAAGGGAGAGAAGGGAGAAAGGAAAAATACTGGGGTAATGAACATGGTTGAAATATATAATATACTTGAAAGAAATTGTTTTCATGAAGCTTAACACCTTCTGCAATAAATATACACCAATAAAACATTTATAGCTGCTAAAAATATTTTTAACTATTTAAAAGATGTAATTCCTGGGCTGGAGAGATGGCTCAGAGGTTAAGAGAACTGATTGCTATTCCTGAGGTCCCGAGCTCAGTTCCCAGCAACCACATGATGGCTCACACACATCTATAATGAGATCTGGTGCCCAGAACACTACATACATAATAAATAAAAATTTAAAAAAACAAACAAACATAATTCCTCAGGGGGTTCCAAACTTTGCCCCTTATTATAGATGTAGTGACTATAAATCAAGATTTTTTAAAAAGTCTTAAAAAGGGCTTTTCCAAAGCTGTCACTGATCAGAAATCCATGTGTCCAAACCACAGAATGCATTGGTGTTACCTCGTACCATCCTAACCTAGTCAAAACATCAAAACAAAGAGTTTCTAAAATTCAGGGGCCTGAGGCGGCAACAGCACTAACCAACAGTTATTTATGAAATACATTTCTGGACTAGGAGGGAATTAGAATAGCTAATCCAAAGAACAGCAGTGGCTTTCAAACTACACTAAAACAATTACAGTTTAATAATTTCTTTATTAACTCAAGAGTTTTGTTTTTTTGTTTGTTTATTTGTTTTTTGCTCTGTGGCCCTGGCTAGCCTCAAACTCACATAAAATTATGTTCCTACTCCTGGGCACCAGGAAGTGTGTGCCCCTATGTCCAGCCTACTGTTTTAAACATTTTACCTCTTTTAGCAATCCAATAAACCAAATGCAACTCAACCTAAAGGCCCGCACATACACAACTCCTCAGCTCTAAGAACTTTACAGTTTTATTTTTTTAATATATACATGCGAGTACAAGTGCCAATGAAAGCCACAAGAGGGTGTCAGGATTCCCTGGAGCTGGAGTTACAGGTAAGCCTCTGTGTACCGCAAACCAGAAACTTAGATCCTCTGCAAAAGCAGCATTTGTATGCACTTAGTAGCTGAGCTATCTCTCCGGCAATAAAGTTTAATAATCTCATTGTTATATGCAACTTATGGGCAACTAAAGATAGATCCACAAGCTCGGAAGGCAGCTTCCTTACACATCATCATCCCATCAGTTATACTGCGTTAAGATTGGGAATTCGATCCGGTTTCTCAGTCTCATTTTCCCTCCTTTACCCTACTTCACTGGTCAATAGTTACTGAAAAATTATACAAGTATACATAAATTACTCTTTTTGAACTGAAAAAATTATTATTATTGTACATGCCCGTGTATGTGTTGGGGGGAGCTGGGCTTTGATTTGTGTGGCATTCGGAGCAGAGCTCTGGAGTCAGTTTTCTCCTTTACATTTTCATGGGTTCTGGAAACCAAACTCAGGCTGCCAGGTTTGCTAGACAAGCACCCTTACCTACCGAGCTACTCTGCTGGCTCCACAAGCGACTGTTACTCCAAATCCAGTGACAAAGGAAAAGATAATAATGGCTTATAGAAGAGCAAAATAAACGGGTTTTGTGGCTAGTTAAAATAGAGGCTTATCAATCACGAAAAGAAAATTCGATTACTCTTTAAATTTCTTCCATGGGTAATTTCTCAACTACCTGTAATTTAAATTCAAGTTTGAAAACTGTAAAAGAAAAATTCCATTCAAAAGCTCATAAATCCTTCATATTTTGAAAATCAATCATTTCATGTTGATATTTACTTTACACATGTCCCAAGTGTAGAAATAATTCCAGAAGATGGAACTAGAACATTTGATTCAAATTTAAGATTATTGAAAAATACTTTAAAAGGCAGAAAACTGCTAACTGTCCCAAATCCAGATAACAGGCACTAAACATTAAAGAGTTATGTAGCATATGGCAATGTCTTGACATCTAAAGTCCCCGTGGCATCTTTAAGGATACTGCTGTGTGGCTATGTAACAGAAGGAATTCACAAAACCCTGGCGGGACTGGGCCTATGGCCCAGTGACTAAAGCACTTGCCACACAGGCAGGAGGACCTGCGTTTGGCTGACATCAGAGGTTGTTCTTTGGCTTCCATTTGCACATCCACACACATGAACCCACACACATCCACAAGTGCTCCTAACATGCCCACCCACACCTACATATGCTGTTGTATAAGTACTATTCTCAGAGTCCAACTGCCACCATCTTCAGTTCTGGAGGGCCTGCTCACAAACTGTCATCAAAGCTGAGCCTGTGGACTATTTTACCTTGCCTCACAGAAGGGGGGTGGGGATGAGTCACAGGACCCTCACCTGATTATTTAGCCACCACCCCAGCCCCACTCCACAACCAGTGTATGAAACAATTCTGACCCAACTACATGTGGTCTTGGAGGAGGGGCTAGAGCCTAGGATGAAGGGAGGGGATTAGCTATGCAGCCCTGGGAAAGCCATGCAGACCTTCCACTGTGGCTGCTTCAGAATCATTTGTCTATGCTCCTGCCCATAACCCCTTACCCACTACTCTGTAAACCTAATAAACTCAATGGTTCCCTCAGGGAACTTCATGGAATCACACCTAGTTTATCAATGAGACCTTAGGAGAGGCAGACTGTGTCTCTTGGGAAAGGAATTTTAGCAACACCAGCATACACACACATAAAAAATATAGAAAAATTTATCCAAACCCCAAAGGCCATACCTTTATCCACATCATAGGAACCCTGCTCACTTCCATTTTCCACAACCCTTCCAGGAAGTGTTAATCTGCAGATTTAACACAAGGTAAGTGATCATCAATCGCAGCATATCTTCAGCCATCAAAATCTACCAACCACCATGGGTGGTGCAGGCCTTTAATCCCAGTGGCGGATCTCTGTGAGTTTGAGGTCAGCCTGGTCTACAGATCTACTTCCAGGATAGCTAGGGACAGAGAAATCCCTGTCTCGAAAAACAAAAACAAAAAACAAAATCTATCAACCATTTGAATGACAATTTTTCAGTTATCTTTCACATTTTAAAAACTAAATAACTTAGATTCCTTCAGCTAAGAAAGTAAAAACCAAAGATGACAGATCTTTCCATCTGAATACTTTAGATACCAATAAAACAGACGGGGGGAGGCTTCATAATAAACCTTAGTTATCAAATGCAGTTATGTTTATTCTGCGTTATTTTAACTTAATTTATAAATAAAATAACATCTAAGGTTTATAGGTATAAGAGAAATAGTTTCGACATGGTTCATTTCTATCCACAGTTCCATAGGTAGGGAGTGACATGCTAATTAATACCTTAGTGCTTAGATAAGAGTCAAGAGCAGCGAAGAAACCAGCTTGACTGCAGCGGAGCCCTGAAAAGCGGAGGGCAACGGATGAGCAAGCTTAAGAAGACTAACAGCGTCCACTGCACTACGGAGCTCACAGTCTGCCTAACTCAAAGTATGGCTATCAAAATAAAGGTGCCGCCCGTGTGAGCACTTAAGACGCTGCCAACCTACCATATCAAAGGTGGCCCCAGTGTCAGCTACCACTACTGTTTTGGTTCAACAAGGAGAAAAATCCAGAAGGGCAAGTGTTAACTACTACACGCCTCTCGCGGCAGCCAGGCAGAAATTGGCTAATTTGATGCGAAGGGAACCTGAGAACTCCAGGGAGCAGAGGGAGGTCCGCCAGGGGGCGGACATGGAAAGCACGCCGGCGTGTGTCAAAAGGCAGACCCTGTGGGGAAGTCACCGCGCGGGGGAGAGGCGTGGGCGTGCAGCGAAAGAACAGCACAAGTCAGGAAGGACCGAGGGTGACAGGACAGACACTAGGTGGGTGGCCCTGTGCCCGGTGGCCAGATCCGCAGGTGAGGAAGGAGGCGATTGCGCGGGAGATCGCGCGCCAGGGAAAAGCCGCCGAGGCAGCGGCGGGAGCCCCGCGAGTGTGTCCGCGAGCGCGGGTTCCCGAGTAAACGCAGTGCGCAGGCGGCGGGAACTCGCCTCAAAAAGTACGGCTTGGCGTAGAACTTGAAGTCCACCCCTTCGAAGTACACGTCGAACTCGGAGGCGCGCGCGTGCGGCACGCGAATAGCGACCGTGAGGAAGTCGCGGTCCTGGCTCAGCTCGAACGCGGGGGTCAGCATCGCCGCACTCACGAAGCCACCACGGCCCAGCTACGCACGCGCCAGGTTCCCAGCGCCAGACCCACGCCGTCTGCTTCAGCGCTTCCGGCCAAAGGCGGAAGTGGGTGCGCGTGGGACCGGAAGTCCCGTCCCGCGCCGGTCTCCTTGGAGACGGGACGCTTTCTCTGGTTAGGCGGAGTTTTCAAATTGACTAGAAAGAGGAAGGATGCCCAGGAGCCAGGCTTATTAGACTTCGACTGACGGAATTTTTGGAAGAACAGAAAATCTAACCGAGAAATTTGCGGACTAATCACAACACGAATTTACTGTAGACTCACTACGGGCCTATGGAGAGGCTTAGAAATTATTTTAATCTCCTCGGTTTTTCAAATCAACAAAGTGTATTGGAATTCCTGTGCAGGCATTTCCCAGTTGCACGACCTTAGAACAACTACAAAGTTTCTATATACTTCAGAAACCTCTACTATAAAAGGAGGATAATATTAGTCCAGCCTCCTCAGATGCTGCTACGATAGCACGAAGTTATCCAGGTTCTGCAGTAGCCACAGCTACTTACATCGTCCGAGGTTTCCTTCAGTTTTCACCTGAAGTGACAAAAAACGGACCGCTAGTCCCCTCCTTCTGCTTCCCTTCTTGATCCCTTCTTTGGATAGTTTTCTCGTTAACAAAGCAACAATCCTCTAACCCATACTACAAATTCCAAGGAAAAATGGACTGAGAGAGGTTCAACAGGATCAGAATCCAGGTGCCTTGTCAGTGTCCACTCTCAAGAATTGTGCTTTGTCTTTTTTCTTTATTCATCTCAATTATTCTTCTTAGTTCCTCTGTGGTCCTTACTCTCCCAATGCCTTTCCCACTAGTCCCACTCTTCGCTCGTGTATTCTCTTGGGCTTCCTTCCCTCTCATTCCTCTTACTTGGAGGAACTAGCACAGTCCAAATCTAGTATTGCACTGGCTAGTTCTATGTCAACTTGACACAAGCTAAAGTCATTAGAGAGGAAGAAACCTCAATTAAGAAAATGCCTCCATAAGATCAGGCTGTAGGCAAATGTGTAAGGTATTTTCTTAGTGATCGATGGACTGGGCCATCTCTGGGATAGTGGTCCTGGGTTCTATTAAAAAGTAGGCTGAGAAAGCCATGAGGAGCAAGCCAGTAAGCAGTACTCCTCCATGGCCTCTGCATTAACTCCTGCTTCCATGTTCCTGCTCTGTTTGAGTTCCTGTCCTGATTTCCTTCCACGATGAACAGCAGTATAGAAAAACCAAATAAACCTTTCCTCCTCAACTTGCTTTGGCCAAGGTGTTTCATCACAGCAATAGTAACCCGGAGACATTTGTGAATGTCAGTGGAATACCTGAGCTCAGTGTCTTGCACCTGTAATCACACACGCAGAAGGCAGAGGCAAGAGGACTGTGCAAATTTTAGGCTAGCATCATCTAGATAATAAGTTCCCAGACAGGCAAGGTGTCCTAGCTTGTTTCTTACTGTGATAAATACCATGCCCAAAATCTACTTGGGAAGGAAAGGACTTGTTTAGCTTCCACTTCAGGTCACAGAGCATCACCCAGTGAGGTCAAGGTCAGAGTTTGAGGAGGAATTGAAGGAGAAACCATGGAGGACCACCCTGCTTTCTTGCCTGTTCAGTTGGCTCTTTTTTGTAACCCAGGACCACTTGCCTAGGGGTAGCACCACCCAAGTAGGCTGGGCCCTCCAGCATCAATCATTAACCAAGAAAATGCCACCATGGATTTGCCTACAGGCCAGTATGATAGATATTTTCTTAATTGAGGTTCCTTCATTCCCAGATGACCCCAAGTTGCACCAATTTAATAATAACCAGCACTTTGGGCTACACAATGAAACTGTGTCTCGGTACAACACTAATAAGAACAAAAACAGAGAGTAAATATCAGTAGGAAGGGTTTAAAGTTATTTCCTGTGACAGTAAAGATCCCCAGATATCCACAAAAGCTTTCTTGACATCTGGCTTTTGATGATTCTAAGGAAACAATCTTGACATTTAATTGGGACTAAAAAAAAAAAGATGTTAGCAGGTCTCCACATTAGCTGGATTCCTGGCGAAGTAGCAGAACTAGAGAAGCCTTGTTTTGATTCCATCTTTTCCTTCCTGGAGCTCTATGAAGAAGTCATTTATATTCTGTTCATTTGCACAGGTTCACACAATTTGTCAGAAGATCAATGGTAATTGGAATCAAGGTTAGTCTCATTCCTAGGTCCATGCTCCAAAACACTACAGAGCAAAAAAAAAAAAAAAAACCTCTAATATTACCACTTACATCTTGGCTTCATACTCTAAGGCCTGCTTTAGACCATACAGATCCTTAAAAGTAATAGATAGTCAATTCTGACAATGAATTGAAGCCAATCTGGGATTAGTAAAGCCCTTAACAGAGTCCCCTGAGATGGCCTTTAGCCAATTACTCCAAACTCACTTCCCTGGAAAGAATCTTTATATCTACCATGGGACCTCATTCCTGTAGGTCACAAGCATTAATATTTTTAATTATTCATGCCTGGGAATTAAATGAAACAAGCTCTGCTATCCAGCCCTGCTAACTTAAAACACTTTACAATCCAAGTTATATTTTTCCTGCATACTTGATTATATATTTAGCAGAGAGAGAGAGACAGAGAAAGACAGAGACAGAGAAAGTGCTAGAACACACACACACACAAAGACTATATGATTCAATAATTTTTTCTGGAGTAGGAATTTATATCTGCTGTATCTCAGAAATAATTGTAATTATTAAGGAGTTTGTCATGTGGGGGCAAGGAGGAGGAGTTTGGTTCCTCTTTTTCTTTCGTAAACAGTTTCGTTTTTTAATTTTAATTTTATATGTATAGATGTTTTCTCTTAACGTGTATCTGTACCACTTGTGTGCCTGCCGCCTGTATATCAGATCCCTTGGAACCAGAGTTACAGACAATTAGTCACCATGCCGGTGCCAGGAATTGAACCCAGGTCCTCCGGGAGACCGGCAAGTGGTTTTAACTGCTGAGCTGTCTCTCCAGCTCCCAGTTCACTTTAGTTTTGAATTCATGATTAGTGCTAAGCTATACAAATTATACATTCATTCTCCCTTTAAAAATGTAAAGTTCGGCCGGACAGTGGTGGCGCACAGCTTTAATCCCAGCACTCGGGAGGCAGAGACAAGAGGATTTCTGTGAGTTTAGGGCCAGTCTGGTCTACAGAGTGAGTTCCAGGACAGCCAGAGCTGTTACACAGAGAAACCCTGACTCAAAGAAACCAAACTATTAATAATAATAATAAATGTAAAATTCTCTTTTAACCAATGTACAACTGTGGCGCTCTCTTTTCCAAAGGTAATTCTTCTACCTGTCTTTGCAGTCTCTTTTATATTTCGGCAGATATTTCCATGTAGGCCTTAAATTTGTATTTAGACCCATTTCATAATTTTTCCTTACTAAGGACAAGTATATAATCTGTCATCTCTGTTTGCATTAAAATATTCCCTCTTCTGGTCTAAAGAATATAATTGGAGCCATAAGTTTCAAAATTAGACATTAAATTTAAAAGGCAAGTTTTTCCCAAATTTTTTATTTTTCTTTTTATTGAAAACAGGTTGTTTTCTCACATACTATATTCTGATTACTGTTTCCCCCCCCCCCCCGTACTCCTCCCAGCCCATCTGAATCCACTCCCATTCTGTCCCTCGGCAGAAAACAATAGGTTTCTAAGAGACAATAATAAAATATGACAAAATAAAATATAATATGATAAAGAAAAACTATCACATTAGAGTCGAACAAGACAAACAGAAGGAAAAGAACCCAAGAGAAGACACAGGAATCAGAGACCCATTCAGACGTTCCATAAAAACATTAACCTGGAAGCCATAATACAGTCACAGAGGACCTGGTGCAGACCATACTGGCGCTGTGCATGCTGCTTCAGTCTCTGTGAGTTCAAATGAGCTTTGCTTGTGTTCATTTAGAGGGCCTTGTTCTCTTGGTGTCCTCCTTCCCCTCGAGTTCTTACAGTCTTTCTGTCTCCTCTTCCACGGGGTTTCCTGAGTTCTGAGGGGAGGGATTTGACGGAGATATCCCATTTAGGGCTGAGTTTATAAAAGACAAGTTTTTGTAAACAATTCTGATTGTCCTGTGTGGTCTCCAAACGGTGAAATACCCCTTGCGTCCAGAAGGTGGCGAGCACCTGGGCAATTCAAACAGTGGAGTTTAAAGCAATTAAGTTCATTCTCTGAGCAATTGGAGGGGCGGGGAGGTACTAATCTCTTACACAGACTTTCCAAGCTAAATGACCGTTACTGTGTTTCATTTTATTTTCTACTTTTATCACTTTAAAAGTTTTATTACTTTATTAAAAAGACAACTTCTCAAGCTGTAGCTCAGGCTTGGATTAAACTCACTATGTAACCTAGGCTGACCTCACACTCACAGCAATCCCCCTGCCTCAGTCTTGAGTTCTGATTATAAGGGTAAGCTACCACACCCAGAAGGCCCTGTTAATTTTTTCATAGAAACCTTTTAAACTTTTACTCTCTTCAAAGAAACACACCCTACTTCCTGTCCTCTGCCTTCCTCTCTATCTCCTTCCTGTGTATGGGTGAGATATGATCAGCCAGCCTCCTGGTCCTGCAATCACACCATGCCTTCTGTACCATTATGAAGATGTCCCTTTGGAACCATAGACTAAAATAAACTCCTAAAATAAACTCCTTTGGAACCATAGACTAAAATAAACTCCTTCTCTCCTTAAGTTGTTTTTGTTTGTGGTGATTGCAGAGATCATCAATTGTCTGTGTTTTTGTTGATGTAGTCAACTTCCTTTGGTTGGAGTTTTCCTTCTGGTACTTTGTGTAGGACTGGAATTTTGGCAAGTTATTGGTTAAATCTGGTTCTGTCATGAAATATCTTGTTTTGTCCTTCTATGGTGATTGAAAGTTTTTCTGGGTATAATAGTCTGGGCTGGCATCCATGGTCTCTTGATATCTGCATAATGCTTGACCAGGCAGGATCTTCTGGCTTTCATTGTCTCCATTGAGAAGTCAAGTGTAACTCTGATAGGTCTGCTGTTATATGTTACTTGGCCTTTTTCCTTTGCAGCTCTTAATATTTTTTCTTTATTCTGTATGTTTAGTGTTTTGATTATTATGTGGTGAGGGGATTTTTTTTTGATTCAGTCTATTTGGTGTTCTGTAAGCATCTTGTATCTTCATAGGCATATCTTTCTTTAGGTTGAGAAAGTTTTCTTCTATGATTTTGTTAAATTTATTTTCTGTGCTTTTGAGTTAAACTTCTTCTCATTCTTCTGTAGCTATTATTCTTAGGCTTAGTCTTTTCATGGTGTACCATAATTCCTGGATATTTTGTGTTAAGCTTTTGTTAGATTTTCTTTGACTGATGAGTCTATTTCCCCTATTGTATCTTCAGTGCTTGAGATTCTCTCTTCCATCTCTTGTAGTCTGCTGTTTATGCTTGCATTTGTGGTTCCTAATCGTTTTCTTATAATTTCTGTTTCTATAATTCCCTTGACTTGTGCTTTCTTTATTGTCTCTATTTCAGTTTTCAAGTCTTGAATAGTTTCTTTCATATGTTTGATTGCTTGGTTTTCTTCAAGGGATTTGTTAATGTCTTTCAATTTTTTGTTTGTCTTTTCCTCCATTTCTTTGAGGGAATTTCTCATTTCCTCTTTAAAGGCCTCAAACATTGCCTTGAAGTTATTTTTTAGGTTATTTTCTTCTGCTTCACCTATATTTGGTTGACAGCCATTTACATATTATTAGGTAATGTAGGGAACCCAGGCATGATTTATTATTTATTTATTTTGTTTTAAGACAAGGTTTCACAGTGTTGATCAGGCTGACTTCAAACCATTGGCTCTCCTATATTTTCTTCCCTAGAATCCCTAGAAATGACTTGAAATCATATGAGAATATAGATATTATGAACAGATATGATGACATTTTATATAAGAGATATGAATAGCTCATATTTTGGTATTTGTTTATGGGGATGAGGAAGAAGGTAGCTGGAACCAATCCTATGATTCTTTTACTCAGCAGCATATGTAAATCACATAGATATATTAAATCAAAAGGGCCAGACTGAAGAGAGTACACACTAGACATCAATTGAAGATATGTCAAAATAGTGACTTCCTTTGTAGGAAGGGTTCTTGACTGGGGGAGTACACAAGCCTGTTGGGATGCTGATGTAGGTGAGATTGCCTGGGCATGTACAAGTGTGGACATTCACACAGAATTTTTCAGTAAGAACTTGACTATAATCAAAGCCTTGTGTTTTGCGCACTTACTGTATAAAATACTCTTGTGAATACAGGGTATGTAGGCTGCCATTGTCTCGCCACTGCATACTGCGCAGCCTTGCCCTTGGCCTCAGAAAACTGCCCTGTCCAATGTCACCCTGTTCCAGAGGTTTAATAGTACAAGAGCCTGTCCCCACACTTCAAATGAGACCATGCTAGAAAGCTAGATCCTGAAAAAGAAAAACTGCCTCTGGAGCCCCATTGTTGACAGAGGTTTCTGTCCCACCTGGTCCTGCAGCTGTTCAATCTCATAGAAACACACAGAAGTCTACATTAATCATAAACTGGTTGGCCTGGTAGCTCAGGCTTTTTATTAACTCTTATAACTTATATTAGCCCATAATTATTGTCTGTGTTAGCCACATGGGCTTGGTACCTTTTTCAGTGAGGCAGTCACATCTTGTGTCCTTTGTGTCTGGATGACGGCTGCAAACTGAAACTTTTCTCTTCCCATAATTCTCATTGCCACACCTCTACTTCCTGCCTGGTCAACAGTGTCCAGCCTAAACTTCCTGTGTGGCTACTGACCAATCAGCATCTATTTAAAATACAAGTGACAAAATAAAAGATCCACAGCACTCCCCACCTCACTTGTTTAAAAAAAAAAAAGGCAAGAACTCTGAATCTAATATACTTTGTTTAGCTTTTCTCCTGACCATTATCCATAACAACTTGTAACCAACATTCTAAACAAAGGAAAGTATCCATAGTCCATTTTTTAGGAATGTGGGTGTAGTTTTCTAGGCTACTTCCTGCTGATTGGGGGCACTGATAATCTTATGGGAACCTAAAGAAAATATAAGATTATAGTCAAGTTCTTACTGGAAAATTCTGTGAGGCTTGATCATTTCAGCCAGCAGTCTTGAAACTGTTCTTGTTGCAGAACTCAGAGGAAACTGCAACAGAGGTCCTCTGAAATGTTGGATCATCTGGACCATCTGCTCCTATTAGAGATTCTCCAAAGGGTCTTCCTTGATCAAACCTGATTTTTCTTAGTCCAGAATAAACCCATAGCCTCTCATTTCCTGTGGAAACAAATGCAAAACCTCTTCTCCAAAGTCACTTAAATTTTGAAGTCAAAGAAAATATATTAACCCAATTAACCCAATAGCATTTATAATCAAAAGTCATTTAGCAACTTTTGCTCCTTCCTCAGTTATCAAATAATTTAAAGAAAACACAATAACATACAGTATCCAGACTCTGTGTATTTTTCATCTTTACATGGCTTTATTTAGCCTCTATTTCTTTTATTTTTAGGCTTTTTTGAGATAGGGTTTCTCTGTGTATCTTTAGCTGTCCTGGAACACACTCTGTAGACCAGGCTGTCCTTGAACTCACAGAGATCTACCTGCCTCTGCCTCCCAAGTGCTGGGATTAAAGGTGTGTACCACTACACCTTGAACTCACAGAGGTCTGCCTGCCTCTTTCTCTCAAGTGTTGGGATTAAAGGTGTGTGCCACCACACCCAACTACTCTCTTTCTTTCTTTTTATTTTAAGGACTTTATCCTTTTTTTATAAGTGAGGGAGGACTTGGTTGTAATTGCATTATCCATCCTCATTATCAGTTCCATAAGAATTTTCCAGGAGCATCAGCTTCACCACCCAAGCCATCTGCACCCAACCCATCCACCCAAACCTCCTTAGAGTCTCTTTGTAAGGGTCCTAGGTGAAGCACCATCTGGAGACGGGGGAAGCATGTGCTCAGCATGCTTGAGACCCTGCAACACAACCTCAGAAACAAAGGAAGAAAAGACCATTGCTGTCCAATAGGCCCATTGTTTCAAATGGAGTTAAATGCTGAGCCTCTTCAGAGTGGAATTTCCCAAATTAACTTTACAGCCTCCTCCTCCTCCGTTGTTTTCCTGCAGCATCATTTCATGGTGTTTCTTCACTGAGGGGGGTCTTAAAGCCATGAATTTGTTTATATTTCTGAAGTGTATTGCCAGAGCTCACCATCTCTTCCTAAGTGCATTTTGAGGAATGCAGCTAGGCTGAAAGAAAACCAGTCTTGTGGAAAACAACAGCCACAAAACTCTGAGCTCTAAGGAGAAGAAAAATGGGCCCTCCTGCAATCTGAGGCTATTTCTGTTGATTACATGGATTGCAAACTCATTTCAGGCACTTCTCTATAAAGTTAAAACAGTGTAATGGGCTGGTTTTATATTGTTTTCCCAGAAGAGTTCACATGAGTCACCTTTTTTTCCAAAATAAAGACAAATCCTTTCAGTAAGAGGCTCTGGTGGAGAAAATGCAGGTAGCAATTATGTTATTGCCAATTGCACATCATTCAAACATCACTCTGGTGCCTTCTTCCCATCTTTGTTTGCTCTTTGCTCTCGTCTCCACTCTGATTTTCCCATATTATTCTGCAAATGCTCGTGTGTGTGTGTGTGTGTGTGTGCAGATGCACATGTGTGCACATGTGAGTGGGAGCCAAAAGACAACCTTGGATGTCATTCTTCAGGCATCATGTGCATTCTTTTAGACAAGGTCTCTTACTGGCCTGGAACTTCCCAAGTAAGCTAGGCTGACTGACCATCAAGCTCCAGGGATCCTCCTGTCTCTAACTCCCCAGAGATAGGATTGCAGATGCATGCCACCATACTGGACCTTTTCCTGTGGATTCTGGGGACTAGAGTCAGGTTATGATCTGCAGGGATCCCCACTAATCCACCTCCCAGCTCTCTTGATGCTTTTTTTTCTAAGGTCATTTCTATATTAAATATCTTTGTGGTTATAAATTTAAAAAATTAACTCATTGTTATTTAGGTATTTTATCTCTTTGAAAGGCATTCAAAGAAAGAAGACAACTGTAATGTCTGTCTTCCTGGTGTCAAACTCTCCATCCAGTAGAACAGTGCCTAAATGGACATTGTAGAATCAATTGACTCCACTCCCAGTTTATGGAATGGTTATGTTTATGCTTCAGGAGACAATGCCTGGAATTTTCTTTTCTCTTTCTGTAGCAAGCACTGTAGCCAACCAAATAACATTAGTAGTATAAATTAAGTCAATAATACTGGCTGGTGTTTTTAAATTTCTTACTGATGTGAGAGTGGTTTTTCTAGCAGATTAGCAAACAATATCTTTGTTCCAAGTCACGTACCAGCTCTAGGTGAAATGAACACTCGTGGCACCACCACTCCCTGCTACCATAAGAAGATGAGGAACTTGCTGGGCAGTGGTGGTGCATGCCTTTAATCCCAGCACTCGGGAGGCAGAGGCAGGCGGATCTTTGTGAGTTCGAGACCAGCCTGGTCTACAAGAGCTAGTTCCAGGACAGGCTCCAAAGCTACAGAGAAACCCTGTCTCGAAAACCCCCCAAAAAAAAGAAGATGAGGAAATTGGGAGGCAAAATGTTGATGATAGACTGCTCCAAGTCACACCATGTCGCACACCAGTGACATGACCAGGATAGGAACCCCCAAGCTTACTTTATGCAATGGTTAATCTTCATTTGTCAACTTGACTGATTTAGAATAACCTAGAATCTCATCTCTCTTTTTCAGTTATGAATTTTGTCCATGAGGTGGAATGATCTGCACTCATGTAGATCTTCTCTTCCCAGTTAAATCTCTCTGGAAACATCCAGAGGTGTGTCTCCAAGATGATTCCGAATTCAGTCAAATTACCAATGAAGACTGGTCATACACCACTTGGAACCAGAACTCTCAATAAATACACCCTTGAGATATCCTTCCATAATGCATCCAAGTTGGCTGTATGTAGCCAATTAGAACATAAGAGAAACTGTTCATGACTTCTGAACCCCAATCATAAAAGACTTATGTTTCCATTCTGAATTCTTCCACCATGTACCTGAAGGAGGGCAGCCACTGTGTAAGAAACTCAACTACTCTAAAACACAACCTAGTCCGTGGAGTGGCTTTCTTGCCCTTCAGTTCCTCAGTCACTTTAGCCCAGAAGCCATTCACATTATTGAGGAAGCTACTTTGGATATTCAAGTCCTATCAGATGCCATGTGATTACAGGACACTCTAAATGACAGAAACAAGTCTCTAAAATAAAGTCCATCCCAGCTACCTCCAGTCATCTGAGTTGCCCCAACCAAGGTCCTGGCTATATCACAGAGAAGCTACTGTGCCTGCTCTCATTCCCAACCTGTAAAATGGTGAATATTACAAAGTGCTTCAAGGCAGTTTGGGAGAGTAAAAATTCAACACAAAATGCACAAATTAATGGCAAAGATAGTGGTTCTCTAGCCGTGGGTTGTGACGTCTTTGGGGGGTTGAATGGCCCTTTCACAAGGGTCACATAAGACCATTGGAAAACACAGATATTTACTTTCTGATTCATAACAGTAGAAAAGTACAGTTATGAAGTAGCAATGAAAATAATTTTATATTTGGGGGTCACCACAGCATGAGGAACTGTATTAAAGAATCACAACATTAGGAAGGTTGAAAAACACTGATCAGAGGAATCCACAGATGGAAAAATGCTTAGGTATTAGAACAATTAGAGAAACCTTGTTTTTGACAGGAAAGTCTGGGGATTGAACAAAGCGCGGGTGGGGAGTCGTAGATAATGAGATGGATCCACGTCAGCTTATCTGAGGTGAAGAGCACAGGAACTGAGGTCACAGGATTGGAATCTGGCACAAATTGTTATGGTGGTGAATGACAAGGAAAAGAAACCTGTAGCTGAACAGGACTATAACACCACTGAGCACAGCCCACTTGCCTCTTACCAGGCAAGGAAAAGGCAGGCTAGAGAATTTCCATGCCTGGTTGGTGAAGCCATGAATCCTGGAGTGTAACCCTACCAGCGTCTCCCCTCTGGGAACCCACAGTTGGTTATGGAAAAAAGGCAGGTGGTTCTGTGTGTAAATGGAGGTAGGCTTTCTGTCTGGAATCAGATATACTATGGGCCGTCTAGTGACAATTCTGTCAAAAAGACACAGAATGGTTCAAACCAAGTTCTCTGGAATTTGGTATTGTAAATCTCTTACCAGCTTTCCCTCATCCACCCTCTTCATATTAAAAGTAGAACCAAAATAAAATGAAAAAGCAAAACCTTGAAGCCTTTTAGTCTCTGAACTTTCACCAAATTCTCCATTAAGTTTTAAAAAAACAATTTTATTGTGGTATAGCTTACATTTTGTAGCATTTGCTCTAAGTGGACTGACTACTCAGGGGTTTTTAGTTTCAAGTTATGCAACTGTTAATATAATCCAGAAGACTCCATCCCCCCTCCCCCCAAAAAAATCTCTCTCCCCACATGGATGTAACCTTTGCCCCCATCCCAAGACACAGTTTGATGATCTTCTTTCTGAAAGGAAAGGTATTGGCCCAGGACCCCCAAGACCAAGTTCTCAAACCAAGGGGATTTATTTGCCAAAGAAGGATAGAAGTCAGGGAATAAGAGACTAAGACAGGAGATGGAGGACAAGGGAGAAGGAGGACGGAACAAGGAAAAGAAGGCAGGGGCATTTGGCCTGGAGGGCCAAAGGACTGCCTCTGGATGAAGAGGAAACAGACATGGCCCATAAGCAATGGTGGTTTATAAAGGTAAAAACGAGAAACTCCGTTAGGATGAGGTGTTTAATTTTAAATGGGCATGTGTTGAGGCAAAGAGGTCTTTTGATTGTTGGACTTCAATATTTTGATAGCTGTACCTTAGTAGTCAGCCTCAGGAGGAGAAAGTGGCCATATACAGGAATTGGCCTTGGGGAATGGCTTTAGGAATGGAATCTAAAGGTTTTTAGCAAGGAAGAGGGAATGGGGAGAAGGGCAAGCCCACCAGAACTATGCTTGCCGTGTCAGCCATGCTGAAGCTGGCCTGAGTTCTTTTACTTTCATTTTAAATTTGCCTTTTCTAGACATTTCCCAGCAAGTCAATCATACAACATGCAGCTTTCTATGTCTGGCCCCTTTTACATACCTTAGTGTTTGAGGTTCACCCATGTCACAACATGTGCCATTCCTGTTTATTCATGAACAGTTCTCTGTGCCTGGATAGTCCAGATTGCATCTCTGTTCCCCAATTGAAACACACTTGACTCGTTTTCAGCTTTGGCTCTTGGAAACAAGACAGTTCCCACTAAGTTTTTAAAGCACTAGGAATTGCTAAGGAAAGTCACAAAAACTTTGTTTTCTTAGAGGATTGCTTATTAAAATAGAAAAATAGGGAAACACCACAGAAATTAATTTTCAATCAAGAGATAAACACAATACGAACATTCTCCTCTTTTTCAAACATCTATGCTTATGATAAAACTAAACCACGCATGCTGTTTGCTAGGTTATTTTAAGTAATGCCATATGAAAAACCTGTGTATAATAGCAATGTTTCATTGATGTACTCTAGCTCACTGTCTCTCAATTCATAGACACTCGACTGTGTTGTTATAAACATCGACTATTTCTGTTTCACAAAAGCCATCTCCAAACTAAAGTCTGAAGTGACTTATTTCTTATTTCAATTATTTTAAGTGAGTTTTGTTACTATTCAACTTTAAAATCTTTTCCTTTGTTTTATGTGTGTGTTTTGCCTGTGTGTATTTTTTTGAACTGTGTGCAAACAGTGCCTGAGGAGGCCAGAAAAAAGGTGTTGGATTCTCTGGAACCGGAGTTACACATGGTTGTGAGCCACCATATGGTTGCAGGAAATCAAGTCCACGCCCTCTGGAAAAGCGGCCAGAGCTCTTAAGTTCTGAACCATCTCACCAGTCTCTTAATAGTCAACTCAAGATTTGTTTATTTGTTTGTATATGTGTGTATGTGCACTTGTGCCTGTGTGTATATGTGTGTATGTACACTTGTGTGCACGTGTGTGTATGTACATGTGTGTATGTGCACTTGTGTGCATGTGTATATGTGCATTTGTGTGCATGTGTGTGTGTGCACGTGTGTGTGTATATGTGCCCATGACTCTGCTATCACTCTCCACCTAGATCTTGTAGACAGGCCCTCTCCTTGAACCAAGAGCTTATGTTTTCTGGGCCCGACAATCCTCAGCAATCCTTTTGTCTCTGCCTCCTCAGAGCTGGAGTTACAGGAAGGCACAGGACTCCTGGATTTGTTATGTGTTTTGAGATCTGAACTCTGGACCTCATGTTTATACGACAAGCAGTGTTAACCCACCGTGATTTCTCTTGCTCTAATATTAAACTTTTTATTCTGTCACGCACAAATTTGGTTGGGTTGGGTTGGGAAGTTCAAACCCAGGGCCTTGCACCTCCTAAGGAAGTACTCTGTTGCTAAGCTACAACCCCAGGCCAAAGCAGAATGTATTTTGTCATGTTATATCTTCAAAGCTATTCTAACACAACTGGCTTGAAAACCATTCTTTCTTCACAGCACGGATTAAGGCTGAGCAAGACATTTTCTTGGTTTTTTTTTTCATGTTTTGTTTCACCCATTTACTGTTATGTGCCAATACCACCCTTCTTCAATGATTGTAGCTGAAGAGTGTGTTACTAGCATAGCAGCAGAGTCCTCCTCCGGCATTATCACTTCAGACAGTCTAGTCCCCAAAACAGTCTTAGGATGTTCAATTCAGATTGCATGTATGCTCTGGAAAATGTGGGCAGAGTTTGTGCAATGTAATAGTAAAATCACATCCTGAGTTTACTCACAGAACTTGGCAAAAACAACCCTCTGACGACCTATTTGTGATGCACACGATAAGTCTTCCCTCCTCCTTCTTTGTCATTGCCTTCTAATCCCTTATCTGACCACCACATTCTAGTCAAGTGAGCCTGTCGAACTTCTACATGGTCTGGTGAAAATGAGCTATGTCTTAAAACAATAGTGTACCCTAATGGTACCATTAAAACTTATAGGAGATATTGCTGTAATACAGATCATAAAAGTTTCCCCAAAGGCGCATATGTGAAAAAGCTTGATTCTAAGCCTGTGGGGCACTGATGGATACTGGGATTTTTAAATGGTGTGGACCTAGTGGGAGAAAATTTTGTCAGTGGGAGCATTCTCTCCGAATGACCCTAGTCCCTTCCTCTTTGATTCTCAGCCACTATAAATGCACCCCACCAGGAGCTCCCAAACAAGAGAGTGACCAATTGAGAGCCTCAAACCCTCTGCACAGCTGCGGATATACGTTCCCACAGAGTTACTGACTTAAAGCAGTGCGGCTATGTTTCCTTACACTGAGGTCAGCAGTCTGGAGTAAGGCCATGGTATTAGCATGGCTGAATTCTTCTAGGGATTCTAGGAGAGTCTCCTTCTCCCTCCCTTCCTCTTTTTCTCTTCTTCTTCTTCTTCTTCTTCTTCTTCTTCTTCTTCTTCTTCTTCTTCTTCTTCTTCTTCTTCTTCTTCTTGTTCTTCTTTCTTCTTCTTCTTCTTCTTCTTCTTCTTCTTCTTCTTCTTCTTCTTCTTCTTCTTCTTCTTCGTCTTCTTTTTTACTGTTTTTTTGTTCGCTTGCTTGAGATAATGTCTTACCATGTATCCTTGGCTGTCCTGGAACTTGATATGTAGACCAAGCAGCCTTCAAACTCATAGAGATCCACCTGCCTCTAAGTGCTGGACTCAAAGGCATGCACCACTAGCTTTCTTATACTCTTACTTCTCGACTTGAATCATTCTAACCTCTTGCTTCAGCTATCTTTTCTCCATCTTCCTTTGACCTTTTGCCTCCATTACTAATCATGTTGGTTACATTCTATTGACATTCTAAATGAGCAAACTCTTTCTCCCTGGCTCCAGCAACAGTTTTAACATCCACATTCCAGCAATAGATATTCAGGAGAAATTGGGCTTCTTTCAATGACGCATCTCAAAATCCTCCTAGTATCAGTCCATCACTCAATCTTAGAACCTGCTTCACATGTTCGAGTATTTCCTTTGTACAAGGAACTTGTCCACACGAAGGGATACAAAGAATGAAGGATATTTCCTCTGCATATTTAAGATGCAATTACTCCTCTGTTATTCATCTATACCAGTAGTTCTCAGCCTGTGAGTAGAGACCTCTTGGGGTCAAGCAACCCTTTCACAGGAGTCAAATATTAGATACCTTTTATCTAATATTAGATATTTACATAGCAATTCCTAACAGTAGCAAAATTACAGTTGTGAAGTAGCAACAAAAATAATGTTATGGTTGGGGGTCACCACAACATGAGGAACTGTATTAAAGGCTGGCAGCATCAGGAAGGTTGAGAACCACTCATCAATAATATGGCTGGCAAGAAATCTGATTTCAATTAATTTACAAGTATCAGACTTTTCTCTGTATGGATTTAAAGTCTCTCTCTCTCTCTCTCTCTCTCTCTCTCGTGTGTGTGTGTGTGTGTGTGTGTGTGTGTGTATGAGAGAGAGAGAGAGAGAGAGAGAGAGGGCACACATGTACCTGTATGCTTTTGTGTGTGGAGACCAGATGTCAACCTCAAGCGTCATTTCTGAAGAGCCATCCACCTTGTTTTTGGGATAAGCTCTCTGAGTAGAATTCAGGGCTTGCCAATTAGGCCGGGCTGATGGGCCAGCAAATACCAAGGGTCCTACTTTCTTCACTGCCCCCCACTACACAAGTGCTGACTGGGATTACATGTACACACCTTCATGCTTGGCTTTTTAAATGGTGTTGGGAATAGAACTCAGGTACTCATATGTGTAGTGTGCACTTTCCTGACTGAACTATCTTCCCTGCCCAACGTGTTTACTTTATGCTCTGTATTTTTGTAGAAATATGTCTAGATACAGACTTCTTCTTATGTATCATAATTTTTAAATAAATGGTTTGTAGTTTTTTTTCAGTTCCATAGAACACACAGTCATTTTCATGTCTAACTTTCCCTCTCCAAGTCCCCAGTCTTTCCTTCTGAAACACTAGTTGGAGAGATAAATAGATAATATATACATATGCATAACCATATGACTATACAAGATCTTATTGTGTTTTTTTTTCCCTGACCTGGACTCTCTGTGAAGATTAATTTTGATGGCCACTGTGGTTGAATTTAGAATTACCTAAGAGATATATCTCTCTAGGTATGTTTGTGAGATTCCAGAGAGAATTAACTGAAAGGGGAGGATACAGACAGTGGTATCGCATGGGCTGTGCACCAGCATTCATGTCTGCCTGCTTCCTGACTGCAAGTTCAATTTGACCAGCCACCTCAACCACTTGCCACCATGCCTTGTCCTCTGTAGATGGAGTTACTGTCCCACCTGGTCCAACAGCTGTTCAGTCCCAAAGAAATACATAAAGGCTTATATTAATTATAAACTGTTTGGCCAATGGCTCAGGTGTATTCCTAGCTAGCTCTTATATCTTAAATTAACCCATTTCTATTGATCTATGTGTCACCACAAGGCTGTGGCTTACTGGTAATATTCGGCTTTCTCCTTCAGTGGCTCCACAGCATCTCTTTGACTCAGCCCACTCGCTGTTCAAATTTCCTGCCTGGCTTTACTCTGCCAAGCCATTGTCTGAAACAACTTTATTCATCAACCAATAAGAGCAACACCTATACAGAAGGTCATCCCACACCACCTATGATGGACTGCATTTAACTCTGGGCTAAGACATATTCTTCCTCATTTAGGTCGCTTCTGGTTAGAGGTTTGACCTCAATAGCAAGGAAAGCAAGACCATGTCATATAGTTCTTATTTGATTGTGATGCTGGTGATCAGACTTAGGGCTTTGCTCTCTGTCTGTCTCTCTTTCTTTCTTCCTTCTGTTCTTTCTTTCTTCCTTCATTCTTTCTTTTCTTCTTTCTTATCCTTCCTTCCTTTCTTTTTAATCATGTGTGCATGTTTTGCCTACATACATGTGCACCATGTGTGTGCCTGGAACCTATGGAGGTTTGTAAGGGGTGTTGAGTCCCCTGGAACTTGAGTTTCTGATGTTTGTGAGCCACCCTTTGGGTGATGGAAATCAAACCCAGGTCCTTTGCAAGAGCAACAAGTGCTCTTAACTGATTGCTGAGCCATCTCACCAGGTCCTGAGACAGGAGTTTCTTGCTGAACCTGGAATTTGCCAATTACAATTTCTCCTGGTCTACCTACCAGGTTTGACCCAGTGATATTCTGTCTCTTCTTGGTGAGCTCAAGGATTAAAACTGGGTTGCTCTGACTGCTTCTATGTGGGTACTGGGGATTAAAACTCTAGTCCACAGGCTTATACTGCAAGCGCTTCATTCTGTGAGATATCTTGCCAACCCTTTCTAATTTATGACTTTAAAAAAAATCTATTAGAACTACATTTTAAGATGTTCCCTTGGATCTATCACCTAGTTTATCTCACTTTCCCATCAGGTAAATTTCACATGCTGTTTAGTCCATTAATTGAGTTTCTACTTATTATATATTTAAAAATTTTAGATGTTATGCCTCCTCCCCAACTCCCTAGTTCCTTTTGGCAGTCTCTATATCAACATTCGTTCTACAACCACTCCTGGTTTTCTATTATTATTTTAATTATGTTTAGATTTTATATATATATGTCTGTGAGTTCATGTGCATGTGTCTGTAGTTAGGCACATGTAAACAGAGGTCAACTTTGTCTTCTATTGTTCTCTACACTAGTTTTGAGACAGGGCTAAGACTAGCTCATCGGTGAGTTACACAGATTCTCCTGTCTCTGCTACTCCATTGCACCACCAAACGCAGCTTTCTACATGGATGCTAGGGATCTGAACCCAGGACTTTGTACTTACATAGCAGGCATTTTACTGACTAAACCATCTCCCAAGATTCTTCTTTCTTTAGGACGATTGTATATACTGTCTTAGGTCCCACACTGACACAATGCTAGCCAAACATTCTCTGCTGCTTGTTCTTTGTGCTAATTTTTGCTTGTCATAACTTATTTCATGCTCTGTTTTCTGGTCTGGGGTTATAAAACCAAGTTCTTTGAATTTTATCTGTGTGAATTCTTAGAAAGCTGGTGCATTCGTTGTGTAGGGTGTCCACAGCAAATTATATCTGGGTAACTTCAGAGTTTAGGAAAACTAAAGTCATACTACCAGTAGGGGCAATGTTGCCTTGCAAGCCTTTGGGGGAAAAAAAAATCCTCCTTACTTCTTCCAGTTTCTGGTTGCCATGGCATTGTTAAAATTGTAACACTGTGAGCCAAATAGGCTTCCATCTTCACACGGCTCTCTTTTGTGTGTTGTTTGTGTGTGTGTGTGTGTGTGTGTGTGTGCGCTTCTCGGTGCCCACTCACAGTTTTCTTCTATGTATGTTTTTGTGTTCCTGAGGATGAATTACAGGGTCTTGTACATCTTTGACGCACTAGACAAAAGTCAACTACTGAAGTATACACTTTCTAGTTCTCCTAACTCTCTCTCTCTCTCTCTCTCTCTCTCTCTCTCTCTCTCTCTCTCTCTCTCTCGACAGGGTTTCTCTATGTAACAACCTTAGCTGTCCTGGAACTAGCTCTTATAGACCAGGCTGATCTCAAACTCACAGAGATTTGCCTGCCTCTGCCTCCCGAGTGCTGCGATTAAAGGCGTGCACCACTACCCCGCCCCAGCCTCTCTCCTTCTTTTATGGGTTAGACACAAGCCACTGGCTTTAGGTTTTACTGTACATTCAGAATGATTTCGCCTCAGGATTCCTAATTAGCAATATCTAATTACATTTGAAAAAAAAATTAGTTCTTGCTTTTGGAAACTGGAAGAACTGCCTATTTGAGACTGTTTTGATCTAAAATTTCTACCTGAAAGTTTTTTCCTGTGGAAGGTCAACCCACATGAGGGTTATTGGGAATTTCCAACTCCCTGCTGCCTTCTCTCTCCTCTGAGGAGCATAGTTGGCAGCTTCTGTGAGGAAGACTCTTCGTCATGTTCCTACCCAAAGTGCCACTCTTTGAGGGGATTGTGTCTTAATTAAGTGTCCTGATGCTTGCTTGCTTCATGCCTTGGGACCTCGGCTGTCTAATCCTCAGATATGTTTGTCTTCAGCACTGAGGACTCCTTCTGATTGTTAGCTTCCTGGGTTTGAGGCATCGGTGACTAGCCAATGCCTCATCCCACCAAGCTCAGTCATGCATATTGGGAGGAGTTTATGCTCAGTCATGCATATTAGGAGGAGTTTATGCACCATTGAGAGATACCAAATTCAATTTGAACAAACAAGAGACACATCATTGTCTTGGGTAGCTCATCATAACGGAAATGTTAACTCTTCATAAATTAGTTTATGGAGTAGCCTCAGTGTCAATGCATCATTTGGAAATTTATGAGGCAAACTAGTTCTAAGTTCGTGTAGAAAACTCTCAGCGTGATCAGACTCACCGTTTGGAGTGTGTAAACACACTGTAGAAGCTAGGAAAATAGCTTTTCACTCATACACAGGAGACATGTAAACAGAATGGAAAAGAAAGCCTGGAAATATTCTAAACTACACCCAGGAGTATTAGAACCTGACAGGTGATATCTCAAACTGATGTGGGAAAGGTAAGTTGGATGGTGTTTGTGCGAGAGCAGCTGAGCAGTTTGCCACCGCTGCAGTGAGATGCCTGAGGTAATCACCTCATTAATGGAAAAGGCTGACAGGCATGGAGGCTCAGGCCTACAATCCCAGTACTCAGAAAAGCGGGAGAAAATACAGTTGTAAATTTAAAGCCAGCCTCAGTTACATACCAAGATGCTGTCTCAAAAAGCAAAGATAACTTTTAAATGTCTGCTAAGTTTCATTTCCAACTCAAAATGTTGGGCCAGCAGCAAGACACACACACACACACACACACACACACACACACAAAACAAAACAAACAAAAAAAACAACAACTATGGAATTCATGGTCCCAGGCTGTGCTCAGACATACAGCCTTACTATCTGTGTGTGTGTGTGTGTGTGTGTGTGTGTGTGTGTGTTCTCCTAAAAGTGTTTATGTGTGTGCATGCCTGTGCAGGCCACAGGTCAACCTAGGGAATCATTCCTCAGGAGTTATCCACCTTCTTTTTTGAGACAGGGTTTCTATGAGACCGGGATTCACCGAGTACAGTAGACTGTTTGAGGAGTGTCACCATCACCCACCCTCCATGCTTTCCATCAGTGTGTACTGTCCACTTATTATAAGTGTGAACATCAGTATAATGACATGTAGCTACTATGACACAGTGGCACCATCTGGACTATTACTGGTGACATGCAGCCGATTCCAACACCCTAAGAATCCTCAGCTGACTGCTTAACCGCAACTCTCCATCCTTATGCTGTCGATATGGATTTACCTGTTCGACAGTGTGTTCTACAAGAAAAAACCTTTCTCGTGGGTCTGTGCTATATTCTGCCTTACTTGCACCCACCAGGATAAGGACCTACATGATACTCCTCACTTTCCTGCTGCCAGACTGTTAATCTTGCTAAATGGCCCAAGAACAGTCAGTCACTCAGCCAGCCCTGATGTCTTGGCTATGTTGTTTTTAACTACTGTGACCTTGAATTTTCAAGTATAGGCCAAGTGTTACCAAATAACTTGGCTGTGAAGTGGTAGAGGAAACCTTCTCTAGACCAAGTAGGTCAAGAGATGGGCCGTACACTGGCTGACATGCCATCACTCACTGCCATGTTGATCGCAATTGTTTATTGACTACATTATTTTTCTTTTTTGTACTTCTGCCCCTAATTCCCAATGTTGGCTATTATTGCGTGAATAAAGCAAGGATCGGTGCCTCTTGTATTTAAAAAAAAAATTAAAATTAAAAAAAAAGAAGAAAAAAGGAAAAACATTTCTTCCACACTTAGTATGCATGTAAGGTTCCCAAACAAGTTTTATTTGTGCATTAACCATTGATTTACTCTTAGTTAGTAATATCACATTGTCTTCATATCTCATTACTTATTTATTAATCCAACCTACTGAAGAAAGTAATCACTTCCAGTTTGGGAGAAAAATGGATAACATTTCTTTAAGAGTCCATGTGTACGTTTTTGTTTCTTACTTGGGTAAATATTTGAGAGTATTGTCTTAGTTACTGTTCTATTCTTGTGAAGAGGCACCATGACCAAGGCAACTTATAAAATGAGGCATTCAGTTGGAGACTTGCTTACAGTTTCAGAGGATTAGTCCGTGATTCTCATGGCAGGGGCATGGCAGCAGGCAGGCGTGGTGCTGGAGCAGTAGCTGAGCGCTCACATCGGGTCCGAAAGTTGCTGGTAGAGAGAGGGTGAAACTAGGTCTGGCATGGGCTTCGGAAACCTCAGAGCAAACCCAAGTGATGCAGCTCTTCCATTACGGTCACACCTCTAATCCTTCTCAAACACTCCACTAACTGGGAACCTAACACTCAAATATGAGCCTACGGGGTGGGGAGGGGGGGGCTTTTCTTATTCAAACCATCATGGGTGTCGCTTTCAGTTGTGTCATAAGCCTACATTTATCTTCCTAAGAAATTGTCTAGCTGTCTTTCCAAGTGGCTGTTAGAGAGCGTGTGTTGCTCCACAGCCTCAGCATCTGGTGGTGTCAGTGGAATAGTCCCTAGACATTCTAGCATGGCACTTTCTCATTTTAATGTGAAATTTTCTAACAACAGCTGATACCAAATACCTTTTCAAAAACTATTTATTATTTCTGTCTGTATGTATTTATGTCTGTTTGAGGATGCCATGTCCCCTAGAACTAGAGTTACAAACAATTGTAAGCTGCCATGTGGGTGCTGGGAATTGAACCTGAATCCTCTGGAAGAGCAGTGAGTGCTCTTAACCTCTGAGCCATCTCTCCAGCCCCACCAAATATCTTTTTTAACACGTTCATTTGACATCTCTGTCTTCATCGTTGAGACGTCTGTTCAGATCTTTGGCTTACGTATTTGAAAGGGTGGCCTTCTTTTTATTGTTGAGTGCTAAGTGTTCTTTGTATAAGATGAGTTCTTTGCAAACAATTCCTCAGTCTGTATCTCATTCCTTTCATGTTGTGTTTCACAGATCAGTTTTTAATTTAAGGAAGTCCAGTTAATCTGTGAGTGTTTATCCTGGATCAGTCTTTAGTGTTGTGTCTTTACAAAGAGAGAAAAAAAACTCATCATAATATTCAAGGCCACTCAGACTTCCTCGGATGAGGTGTCCTCTAGAAGTTTTATAGTATTAAGTTTTACTTACTCTTCAGTCTATGATCCGCTTTTAGGTGTGTGTGTAAGATACATACTAGATTTGGTTTTGTGTGTGGGAATCCAGCTGTTCTAGCACATTTGTTGAAAAGGAATCTTTACTCAATCAAATAGCCTGCTATTTATGTGAATCAATGGCTAGGTGCTATATTTTGTTGTATTGATTTTTTATATTTTCACCAATACCATACTATATCAATTACAAGCTTTATAGTATTAATACTATAACTGTCTTTAACCTTAATACTGAGCTGGTTATTTGAAGACATTTGGTTCTCCATTCAAACTTAAGAACATTTTGTTCATATCCACCAAACAAATATTTGGGGAACTAGAGAGATGGGTCAGTGGTTAAGATCACTGGCTACTCTTCTAAAGAACCTAGGTTCAGTTCTCAGCATCCACATGGCAACTCACACATGTCTGTAATTCCAGTTCTAGATCTGACACCTTCACACAGTCACATATGCAGGCAGAACATTAATGTATATACAATAAAGACAAACAAACAAATAAAAATCCTGAGACTTGAATGCTAGTTGTGTGAACCTATGGATCAATTGGAAAGGCCTGACATACTGAAATATTGACATACTGACATATTGACTCTTCCTACCTATGAAGCTGAACTAACTCTCCTTTGATTTAATTGAGATGTTACAAAATTATATTACGTGTGTGTGTATGTGTGTGTTAATGTGTATGTATGTATGTGTCTGTTGCATGTGTGGAGGTGCTCACAAAGGCCAAAAGAAAATGTCATATCTCCTGGAGGTAGAGGTAAGGGTGGTTATGAGGTACCCAGCGTGGGTGCTAGGAACTGAACTCTGATCCTCTGCAAGGGCAATGCACATACTTAACCATTAAACTATCTTTTGGCCTCAGGATCATGGCTTTAATTTTGAATTCCAATTGTTTAGTGCTGAAAATAGAAAAGGGATCAACCTCAGTATATTAACTTTGTACTTTGCAACCTCATTGAGCTTGTTTATTTGCCTCAGGGTTTGTGTGTGCTTGGGTACTCCAGCTGGATGGTCATGCTATCTTCAAAGACAGCTGCAACATTTCCTTCCTAGCCATTTTCCCTGCTATTTCCTTTTCTTGTTTTATTGCATCATCTAGAACTTCAAGTGTGATGAGAAGTATGATGTGATTGTCCCTGATCTTACCAAGGAACTTTCTAGTTCCTCACCACTCAGTATTATGACAACTGTTTGATGGAAGCAGATGCAGAGATCCATAACTAACCACTGGGCCAAGCTCCTGGAGTACAATCAATGAGAGGGACCAGCAATGATATGAACAAAGGGGTCAAGACTATGATGGGGGAAACCCACAGAATCAGCTGACCCAAGCTAGCAGGAGCTCACTGACTCCAGACTGACAGCTGCAGAACCTGATAGGACTGAACTAGGCCCCCTGAATGCAAGTGACAATGGTGTGGTTTGGGCAGTATGTAGAGCCACTGGCAGTGGGACAAGAATCTAACCCTAATGCATGAACTGAATTTGTGGAACCCATTCTCTATGGAGAGATACCTTACTCAGCCTAGCAACAGTGGGGATAGGAGCAGGAAGGGGGAGGGCCCATGTCTTTAAGGGAAGTACTCAAGAGACTGAAGAGAGAGGATCTCTGTGAATCTGAGGACAGCCTGGTCTACGTGGCAAGTTCCAGGTCAGCCGAAGTAAAATAGTGAGACCTTGTCTCAAGAACACCAACAAAAACGCAGAAACAAGAGTTTACCCGACTATATTTTGGAGGCTCTTCTTATGAGGCTATAGCTAATTCATCTAGAAAGCAAGGGAAAGAGAATGGGTCTAATTTCTGTCAGGAGCAACCAGGAGCTATAGGTGTCAATATTCCAGAAGGAGAAATAGATTTGGGAGGCTGAGAGAGGAACCAACAAGCATTTACTCTGCTATCATGGACTGCAATCCTCTAAAACTATAATTAATTATAGTTTTAAATGTGTTCTTTTATAAGTTGCCTTGGTCATACAGTTTCAGAAGGCTGGAGTTCACATTAAAAAAAAAAAGCAGAGGACTTTCCTCCCTTCCTTTAAAAGTATTGGTACACTCTTAATAATCTCAGCATTGGGGATGGAGACAGGGAGGTCGTTTGTAGCCTAACCAGCCTAACCTATTCGGTGAGCTCCAGGCCTATGTGAGATCTTGTTTCCCCAAACAGAGGCAGAAAGTGCCTAAAGAACCATATCCCAAGTGTCTTCCGCCATCCACAGGCGTACACACACACACACACACACACACACACACACACACGTGTACCTGTACACACAAATGCAACTGCATACATATGTGCACCCCCACAAAAACAGTCATGCACACATATTCATCAGAGGAATCCCCAAAACCAGTCCTCTGTTTGATTCAGTCTATTGATTCCAAGTTCTTTCTTTGTATTTGATGCCCAAACCCTGGCCACACTGTGATGTATTACTTTGACCTACTTTGCCTTATTGGGTCTTTGCTGCATGCAACATTCTTCTTAAGGAAGTGGAAAGGCACCTAGGCAGATTCAGGGGAGCTTTCTTCACTACTGGGCCATATTCCAAATTAACGGCCTTTCTAAATCTAAAAGCCAAATGCCAGGTCTTGAGTATCTATGTTGGCCTTTGGCCCAGGTCAATATTTTACTCTGCCAAGTGTCCTGATCCCTGCTGCAGTGTCAGCAACATGCCAAGAGAACCTGCTAATTACTGTGACCACCCAAAGCACCCTTCCCACAAGTCTAGACACTTCACAGTGGGATTTATGACACCTGGGCTCCTCACAAAGCCAGGGAGAACCAGTGCATTGTTTGAACTTCTTCCTGTCTTTCCAGGTTTGCCATATAGATGTACAATGGCACCCCGGCTATCTTTTAGATGCTTGCTTGGTAAGAGCTTCCCATTTATCAGACAGTCTTACTGCTAGAACTTTAAGTACAATGGGTCCCCAAAGACTTATAATCACATGCTAATGTAATGATTTATAATGTAATTAAATTTTATATGAGTTATAAGACAACAGTCTTCTAGAAGCCCAGGGACAATGTGATTCTGAGTATTTTTCGTCCAACAAATGTGCCACAGATAGAGTTAAGAGAATGCCTCCTGTCGGTTCGTGCAGAGTAGAAAAGAATGTCCTAATGCTTCAGATCCTGACTGGGATGCCTAGGAAGACAGCTGTGCAATTCTGACCCGGAGTGCCAATGATGAGATCTCTGAAGAGTCTATTCTCACATTTGATTGTGAAGTTATTACTACTCTATCTTAACTCTGTGCCAGAAGGAAAACAAAATGTGCACGTGTGTGTGTGTGTGTAGGATAAACTGTTTTGTTGTAGCCATTGCCACAAATTCCATTTTGAACCCCATACTGTGCAGCTCTGTTTGAAAGGATTATTTAACTCAATGCTCAGAAAGGCCTCTTGTAGCACCCTTATCGTTCTCATTTTGCAAGCTTGGGAAAGCTCTGTGTTTATCTCAGGTTCACCAAGCCAGGGACTGACAGATTTCAAATGTAAACCTTGCAAACCATTCTACAATTGCGGTAGACTACATGGATCCAGAAGGGTTATATCCAGCAGTTATTTATTAGTGCCAAAAATTCTGCCCTGGGTCAAGAGGGACTGGGTTGGTGCCCAAGCCTGCGAGATAGACTGATGAAACCAATGAGGGAAACACCTATGGAATAAACAAACGCATGAGGGAACTAACTGGGTGGGGTGGTGGATGGAAGGGGTGAGTGTGCACAGCAAGGGAGCCGGTGGGATAACAAGTGAGTGGATGGGAGAGGGAGTCTTCAGTGAATGGGGGAGAGACAGTTTGAGGATGACTGGGTGAACAGGAGAGTGAATCTAAGTGCGTGGGTGAGTATGAGTACTCACTGAATGAATGAAGTGAATGAATGAACGTGTGGCGAGCCTGCACTACCTGAGGTCTAGGCTCCTGGCAGCCAGTGGTGGGCTGCAGGGCCGCTACTCCACACACTACGGTAGGGAGGGCTGCTCCTCCTGAGTACTCATGGGCCTCCTCCCAGCCCTCCCCCTGCTCCTCATCTCCTCCCCCTCTACCTCCTCCCAGTCCTCCTCCGCAGCCGCCAGCCTAGACCCCAGTCCCGGGTGAACCAGCTTGGACGCTGTGCGCCGCCGCCGCCACGGGCCGCGATGCGCAGAGGGTCCCCGCCGCTCCGGGGCCGGCGCGCCGCACCATGAAGCTCCGCAGTAAGGCGGCAGCGCTGCTTCTCCTGGCGCTGGCAGTGCTGCTGCTGGCGCTGCTGTCCTTGCGCACCCGCCGCGACCCGGAGCCCCCTGGGTTCCCCGCGCTTCCCGAGGCTGCCCCTCAGCGCCGCCACGCGCCGGTCCCCACGCGCCCTCCGGAGCCCCACGCCTTCCCCGGGGTCGCCGGCCGACGCTCCCCTAGGCGCCGGCCCCCGCGTCCGCGCCCCCGAGCCGGCCGCCCGCGCGCCGCCAGCCGCGAGAAGTTGGCGAGGTGAGTCGTGGCAGCCTGGATCCCTCCCATCTGGGGACGAGCGTCTCGCTACCCGCACCGGTGCCAAGTTCAAGGGCGGCTTGGGGCTGGATGGATGGGAGAAGTGGATTCCAAGTTTCACCCACTCTTTACATCTTCCCACCCCGCGAGACACGCAGACCACCCTGGTGACACCCATGCCCCTCCATGAAGTAGTGTCAGGGAGGGTGGCTTGTAGATTTCGGGTCGCAAGTGTCAGGGCAAGGCGTCTGGTTGCATTCTTGCAAACATGTGCTCTTTGTTTAATTTTTCAAAAGCCATCGCCAGGCAACTGGAGCTCATTCTCTTGTTTCACGGGAGAATTCAGATCTTGATGGGGATGGAAAAGTTGAACGCAGGACTGGCTTGCGTTCTGTGCAAGCTCTGGTACCCGCGTGCTGCCCGTGGAGCGGGCGTCTGGATCAAATTGATTAGAAAGAAGTTTTGTTCTTGGACGGAGTGGTGCGTGGCACGGGGAAGAGGCAGACTGGGGGTTTCCTGATCTCGGTTGGAGCTGCAGGACCTCCAAAGGCTCCCGCTGGGAAACCATCGTAACCTTCGACCCTGCCTTCTCCCCACACGAGGCGGTCCACGCGGCTGCCTTTCATTGCAGCTTTTTAATCTTTGGTCTTGGCGTTACCGGATGCCCTCAGGTTAGGGATTCGCGTTCTTCTCCTTTGTTGTGGGGACGGTTTTGAACAGTCCTGGAGTCTTGTAGTTGGTCTGTTTCCTCTGCTCTTTCAGAGCTGCAGTTTCTAACTGCCTTGCAACGACCGCATTCGCTGGCTCCTTAATTGCTTGAAACAAGTTGAAGAATTCTTTTTTACCATAATGACGAAGTCTGGGCGCTTTTTTTTTTTTTAACTGGAGTTAAGAGAAACACGAAACCTTAAGTAGCTGGGTCAGCTTTTCTCTCTCTGCTTGCAATAAATGCACATGGATACGTCAGGGGAGATAGTACCCTAGCAATCTCTTAATTTTTATTACTTTTTTATTACTTTGATTGTTTATTTTGTGTGTGCATGTTGAGGGAGGCATGTGTGGAGGTCAGAAGTCCTTAGTCAGAAGTGGTTTTATCTTTTCACTCGGTACGTGCTTGAGGATGAATTCAGGTCCTCAGGCTTGGCAGTAGGCACCTTTACCTCTGAGGCATCTTGCCATCTCCTGTGGAAGCCCTTGAAGTTCTTAGACCCCTTCTTGAATTCTGACTATCCACTTTTAAAAATCAGGCTATTTTGTTGTATAACCCCAGTTTGCTGGGGTTTCTTATTTACACTAGATTATTTCAGAGTTAAGCTACAAGTTCATTATGATAAAAGCTGGCATCACTTAACACAAACAGTGTCAACAGCACCATGTAAAGATAGCCATTAATAATTATGCACACACTGCAGTTCATATAGCAACCCTTTGGTAGTCTACAAACTTCCCAGCGTTAGAGCTGTTGTACAGCATCATGAAAACTTGTTTCAAATGTAGGTTCTCAGACCCCAGCTAGCCCTACAGAATCGTAACACATGGGAACAGAGTCAGTAATGTGTGTTTTCACCTCCCTCCTTTGCGCTCTGTGTGTACATACGTGTTTGTGCATATGAAGACCAGAGGTTGACATCCAGTGTCTCTCTAAATTCTCCCCATCTTTTTTATTATTTTATTTTGAGACATGGTCTTTCACGGAACCAGGAGCTTGAAGATTTGGCTGCTGGCCAACTCTAGGGAACCTCCTGTCTCCACCTCCCCAGAGCTGCAATTACAGAAGTTGGGGATCTGAGCTTAGGTCTTCATGCTTGGGCCTGCCTGCTCTTCATCAATGGAGCCATCTCCTCGTCCCTCGGCTTTGCTTTGAGTACACGTCAGAGTGGCAGAGCTGCTCCGTGATGCACCCGTGAGTGTTATCTGAGTTTTAGAGACTCTGAATCAGAAGAGCTGTTTGTGCAGGCCTTGCAGGTAAGACGAGGCTAAAAACCAAGGCGGCCTGGGGCTGGGGAGAACCTGCTGAGCCATCCCTGTCAGGCCACAGTCTTGCCTGCAGTTCATCACCGCACCGAGGCTGTTCTAAAGAAGCATCATGGATTCTTGGATGTGTCTCATCCTTCAAGGTGTTTGGAACATTGGGGCAGCATCCTCTTGTCACCATCTGAACAAATTGGCTCTGACTCGCAGGAGATCATGAATAGAATCCCAATGGACCCTAGAGAGAAGGTATATTGCCTCAGGCAACAGGATCCTGGAAAACCATTTTTCTTTTGAACATATCTCCTCGATGATCATGGAAATGATGTCCAATGCCAGAGGAATAAAGAACTAATTCACAGACTCTGAAAAGTGCAAAGAAACTGCCACCAGGCATCTCAGATTCAAACACATTAACAGTCGGACATTTTCTGGGGGCTGCTTTCTTTCTTTTGCTGCCTCCACACCAAGGGTAACTCAAGGTTCAAAGTGAAAAGGAAGCAGGCGGGCGAGATCCCCACCGACTCCTTTATTGCTTTTCAAACTCTGCCTGGGTGAAATTTTTGTGGTTGAGAAGGAATTTCATCTAGGGAGGGAAGAGAAAACCTTGTGGCTTAATCTTTTTATGTGGCCAGAATCCAGAGGAGATAGAGACTGCGTGATCTCATGTCTCCTCCGTGGTGAGGGTCAGATTTGTGGTTGTAGTGAGCAGAAAACTTGAGGGTGGATGGGGCCCAGCCAGCCACCTGCTGACCTCCTGAGGGCCCTGCTGTATGTGAAGTTCCGCCACGTCAGGGTGGGGAAGGAGGCCTTCTCCTTTCACATCTTGTTTTCATTTCCAGCACATTTTCCATGGGCTTGCCTGGTTAGTAGGCAGACCCTACAATTTTAGAACTAGCCATTTGTATGCAATCTGTCCTGTGGTGACTTCCTTCAATATAAACATGGGGCCATGAGGGACGGTCTGGGCTTTCAAGTCACGAATGCGACCTCAAAGTGGACATCGTCCTGGAAGTAACCATCACTGTAGAGCCCAACAAAATGAGATTCGCCTTCTGTTTTGGTTTATTGGTGGTTTGTACCTTTTTGTACCAAAAAGAATGTGAGGTGACTACATAAAAGGTACATACATATGCAATAAAGTCATTAAAATGGCTGTATAAGAATGTCATGGAAGGGAGTAATAAGTACTGTTTGCTAAAAATCAAGACCAGTGTTACTGAAGGAGTAAGTGTTAAATTTAGCTGTAAGCTTCCTGGCAGCCAAATGAAAAAGGGAACATGGTGAGCTGCCCAATCTTCAGTGAATGATAAGAACTTTACTAAGAGATTTGAAGCTAAATTCTAAGTGTTTTCCTTGTGAATAGATTTCAGACTTTGGAAGACTGTATTTTCATTTTGCTTCAGAAAACTCTTTGAGCCTTCATGTGGAAAAGGAAGTTTAATGTAACCGGGGATCAGCAATATAAAAAAAGAATAGGGCTGAGTGATGGCCCCCTGAGCCGAGCGCTTGGCATCAGGTGTGAGCACCCGAGTTTGGATCCACAGAGCTCAGGTCCAGCTGCACACGGTAACGACTACCATCCCAGCTCTTACATATTGGGATGGGAGGCCAAGAAAGGAGAATCTCCCAGAAACTTAAGGGGATTAAGTTCTAGCCTGGCTTATACACCTGTCTCAGGCGCGGTGGAAGGTGAGGACACTCCCAAGGTTATCCCTCGTCGTTTCTTCATCTATAAAGAAATGAGCAGATTGATCCAAAGTTTCCTGAGATCTCTTCCAGCTCTAACATGATGATCCTGTGATGATCACATAAGTCCATCAGCAAGATCGCACCCATCACTGTCAAGAGCTGTCACTCGCGAGATCAGCTCCACATTCCCTGCGCTGTCTCATTGATTGCTCAGCCTCAGAACACTCCTTGAACTCTATTCTTTGTCTTCTGGAGGTAGCCTATTCTCTCTTAAAATGGGGCTTCTTTCAGAAAAAAAATTGCTGCAGGTATTTATTTTGTGTGTGTATGTGCATGAGCTTGTCATACCGTGCACGTGCGGAGGACAGAGGTCAGAGGACAGCTTGTAGTAGCTGGTCCTTTCCTTCCATCCTGTCGGTTCTGAGCTTGAACTCAAGCTGTCACGTTCAGCGGCAAACTCCTTGTCAGTCCCCAAAATGTGGTTTCTGAGAAAGACTTCATCTCCCTCCTAGTCCCGTGATATGCCTCTGTCAATATACTCCACAGTTGTTGGGCAAATGTTTCTGGCACACAGATGGCTAGACTTTTGCTGTGCAGGGGAGAATGGAGTCTCCGCCCTCCTGGGATTTGCGGGGAGAGGAGACAATGGAGAAGCTGCTGGTTGCACTTGGCTGCCTCCCCAGCCATCCCAGGGAGAGGAAACACATCCTTGCTCCTCACTAGTTTCCTGTGGTTCCCTTTGATCTTCGAGATGAGTCTCATCAGAGGGTTCATGCCTGAACAAAGGTCTCAATAAACAGGGGTGATGTCATGTAACAGAATCTATCTGTTGCCCTCTCAGAATCAGATGCTGGCCTTAGAGGACAGTCATGATCTCAAGGACTTGAGCAACATGTATGATATTATATAGCTGTGAGTCTTGATTCTCTTTACAGCTCATTTTCTAATCATATGTGTAAGTACATGCGAGTGTGTGTGTGTGTGTGTGTGTGTGTGTGTGTGTGTACAATTTTCCAGACTTCTATTTCCTCTTACCATGTGGGTCTCAGGAACTGAACTCAGTTTGTCCAGCTTGGTCACAAGTGCCTTTACCGAATGTGACATCTTGTGGACCCTAGAACTCAGCTTTGTTGTCTGACACATACCCACTCCCACTCAAGTTAGTCCTATTAGCTCGGCCACAAAACATGCTTCCCACCATCTCTACCTCCTCCCTGGGTACTGCTGTCCACCATCCTTTGGGCCACTGCAGAAGCCTACTCTGGTTTGAGTGGGTCTCCTCTAGCGCCCTCTATAGTTCATTTTCCATATAGCTATTGAAATAATCTTGAACAAGTTAGACCAAAGCAGGTCACTATGTCAGCTTAAAGCTGTCCAGTGTGTGTGTGTGTGTGTTTGTGTGTGTGTGTGTGTGTGTGTGTGTGTTCCAATTACACTAAGAATAAAACTCTTGGGTGGGAGAGATTAGTCAACCTGTAAAAGCATGTTCCTTGTAAGGTTGATGACCTAAATTAGATCTTCAGGATCCATATAAAATGCATTTCCAGCTATCCTGGAGTAAGATGAGAGGTGGAGACAGAATTGCCCAGAAGGTTGAGGACTAGCTAACCTGGTTTATGCAGCATACCGTCAGAAACAAGCGAGACCCTGCCTTAGCAAGATGGGAACCCCCCAAAGTTGTCTTCTGACCCCCACACATGTGCATGTCCCCACACAAATAAATCAACTTTGAGCCCTTACCCATCTTAGTTTCTCTAAGCCCTGCCCTCGTCTCTTTCTATTCTCTCTTCAGGCACTGGAGATACTGTGCGTTCCTGTCCACATCCTCATGTGGACAGCAAGGGGCCTCACTTTCAGGTCTATGTTCCAACGTCCTATGAACAAAGACGCCTTCCAAGCTGTGCATATCTGGACACTTTCCATCCCTCTAGATCTCCTAGCTCATCCTGGTCCATAGTTTGTTTTCGTTGCGTCCAAAGCTGTGTGAGCACTGTGTTTGATTTACTCCTCTCATCTCAGGTGCACTGCCTGTGTCATTAATCACTTATCCCTGAGCGCTAAGGCAGAGGTGACCTCATGGTGGGTACTCCGTGAGTATTGATGGACTGAACTAGAGAACAGAGGCAAGGTCCACCTTGTCCCAGCCAGTACCCAGCTTCTGCGACTTATAAGATCTTCCACTGCTGGGGTTCAACCGTGTTGATGCAGTCATACTGAGACATTCTTATTGCTGTTCATTTAGAGTCCCTGTTCCAGGGTCCCATGCAGCAGACTTTGTTGTCCGGTGTCATCTTTTGAAACTGGGCACTGCAGTAGTTTCTTAGTCGGCCTATTTCTGACAGGTTTGGCTGGTGCTCGCTCTTAGGTTTTGCCTTAGGTGTTTAAGGATCTGGCTACTTGGGAAGAACACTGGTGGGTTATTTGGGAAGGTCTCCTTATCAGAATACTTGGAATATTTTACTCACAATAGTCCCAGGTTATAGGGCTCTAGAAGAAAAACCATCTTCACTATAGTATTTCTCATGTATGCTCTGTCTACAAGATTCACAACAGGCTGGGTGTGGTGGTGCACACACCCAGCACTGACAAGGCAGAGGCAAGCAGATCTCTAATGTGTTAAAGGGCAACCTTTTCTATGTAGACAGCTCTATGCCAGCCAAGGTTACAAAGACAAAAACAGCAGCAGCCAACAACAAAAACCTACTAATTTGGGCCTGGTCACCTGACTGAGGTGGCACTTGCTGGGTTTCTGCTATGGGCAGTCGCCCTGTCCTGTCTCCCTTCCTGTTCTGCATCCAGGAAGGAAGGAAACATGACCCACAGGTGAGGTGTTTGGAGTTTGCTCTGGTCCTTGAAGGCCGAGTGTTGACATGGCTTACTTGAGGTCCTCCTGAGGAGATTGGTGTCTCTTCCACTGGTCACTTACTCCCTTGTTCCTCTCAGTCTGGACACAAGCATCTCCATGCTTTCTTTGGGCTGGGCCTTCATATGGCTGTTCTGAGGCTAAAACTGTTCCCATTTTGTCCACTAGGAGCTCATCCTGTCCTTGACTGCATGTCCCCTGAATGAATTTTTGGTTTGACTTTGTGTCAGGTGGTCAATTAAGCCTGGGATCTCACATATAATGGACAAGCGCTCTGCCACTGAGCCACAGACAAGCCTGGTTTTATCTGTAGTTGGGTACTGGGTACTTCTTTACTCTCTGGCGCTATGGTAACTTGTGTGTTGGGGGAGGGGGCAGGAATAGTACTTGTAACTAAGAGCTGGACACTAGGCATGCTCACTAATCCTAGGATGTTATTCCTTAGAAGCCTTCAAGCTGATAGAGCAAAATATTTATTATGTGTGTATACTTACCTACAGATTTGCTTCTTAAATCTTTTCATATATGTTTACGTTAAGCTAAACATGGGTTCCTGCTGATGTCACCAGCTCTAACTTGAGTGAGTCATCCTCGCCTCCTTCCCTCCCATATACAGGAGAGGGGTGCTTTAATTTCCCAGTTCCAGTGGAATTTCTCTCTCATCCCATTGGCTTTGCTTGATTGCCTGTAATTTGGAGGAAGGGAGTAGGGAGGAATGAAGGGTCAGATTCAGGTCAGATCAGCCAATTGATGTAAGCTAAGCAAGTCTCATCCATTGAGACCGCTTGCACCCCCTGGGGGAGCATGTGTGGTAGATGTTGTTCTTGGCATCTGTCTTAGTTAGGGTTTCTACTGTGTGAAGAGACACCATGGCCATGGCAACTCTTATAAAGGAAAGCATTTAATTGGGGTTGACTTACAGTTCAGAGATTGAGGCCATTATCATCATGGCGAGAAGCATGGTGGCATATAGGCAGACATGGTCCTGAAGAAGCAGCTGCGAGTTCAACATCTGGATCTACAGGCAGCAGGAAGAGAATGAGTCACATTAGGCCTGGCTTGAGTTTCTGAAACCTCAAAGCTCCACCCCCCACCCTGTGACACATTTCCTCCAAAAATGCCATACCTACTTCATCAAGGCCACATGTCCTAATAGTGCCCATTCCTATGAGTATAGTGACTGTTTTCATTCAACCTACCATAGCATCCTGTTTCCATTTCCTCAGTACCTCCGCAATTATTGTGTGAGCCACACTCCACAGATGAGGCAAGCCCAGACGGCAGCCCATTCTTTCTGAAGTGTAAGCTTTGTGGATCCAGGACCAAGCACACCAATCCATTCATTCCTCTTGCTACAGTTACTTTGCCCAAAAGGATCAACTTACAACATTGGACAGAAGACTCCATCGTCTAGATCTAACCAGAGGAATAGCCCCAGCTGCTCCTGAGGAAATCAGCTGTAGGGCGAAAGCTTCATGAGGGGCAGTAGAGAAAGGAAAAGAAGAAGGTGCTACTATATTGGTTACCTTTTTCACTGTTGTGACAAACTGCCTGACACAGGCAACTGGAGTAAGTGTTTCATTTGGCTCACAGTTTGAGGGTACACTCCATCATGGCATGGAAGTCACTGTAGCAGGATGGAGACAGATGATCACAGAGCAGCTGCAGCCAGGGAGCAGAGAGCTGAATGCTGGTGCTCGGATCACTTTCTCCTCTTGATGCAGTCCAGGACTGCAGACAGGGGAATGGTGCCGCCCACACTTAGGGTGGCTCTTTGCCCTTCAATTAGGCTAGAAACTCCATAACAGATGTACACCGATGTTTGTTCCATGATGACCGTAGCTCCTGTCATCTTCACAATCAGCATTAACCATCATAGATTAGTATTGAGTACTTGAAGAACACTGGTGAGTCTCAGAATCAACAGACAGATTCATCCAGCCTCGGCTCCTCCTGTTACACATGCTAGAGCTGAAATCTCTCCTATTTGCATCTGGAGTCATCTTATATGAACTAGGTTTTCTTAATCAAAATCTTGGAGTCACTGATGGAACAAAGGGGAGTGGTTTCGGGACAAAAGGAAGTGGTTTCAGGGTACACAGGAAGTAAGAGTCTGCTATGCCACGGCAGCCACTTTGTGTGCTTGATTGAATACCAAGCTGTAGGCAATTTATAGGTAGGTAACCTCTGACCCACTGAGAAATCTGGACTGCATTGAGAGAGTATGGAAACCCACGTGGGGTGGAGATGTGAGGGAACATAGCGGCACAGAGGCACTGGACTGGGATGAGGAGGGAGGAACTGTGGTTTCAAGGTCATCTCTGGCTCTGTCCCAACCTTTCTAGCTTCCAGAACCTAGTAAACTCCCCTGTTCTCTGGATCTAGTTTGGGCTGAGTGTCTGTCACTTACCCCAAAACAAACACAACTAACTCGGACTCGCAACACCTGTTCTTAACACCTTTACTAAACGCAGTCAACACTGGGCAAGTTCACTCCCCCACACACATACACAGGCAAAATTCTCTGGAAGAAAACTTGATCACAGTTTTAGTTTTCTAAAGAACCTTTATGTTTTCATCGTTAATAAAATAAATAGACAAAATTTTACAGTGCCTGTACCTGTATTTCATCCCAATGTAAAAATTAAACAAAAGATGAGAATTTTATTGATAAAGTTCATCTTCTGTCTTTCCAGAATACTTCCCAGCATTTGGCTAATTTCAGATTATGAAGTTCTGAAAACTATGCCCTGGGAACTAGTTGTTTTCTTGACTTGGTTCTTTATTGGTTGCTTTCCTTGTTACAGAGAAGCCCTACCTGAGGAAGGTTCATTTGGCTCACAGTTGGAGGGTACAGTCCATGTTGTGAGACAGCTGATCACACTCCATCCGCAGTCAGGAAGCAGAGACGGATGCTGGTGCTCAGCTCACTTTCTCCATTTTATTCAGTCCAGGACCTCAACCCAAGGGCTAATGTCCCCTACATCATAGGGAGATACGTCTTTCCACTTCATTTAAGCCTTTCTGGTAATACCCTCACAGATGCACCTACAGGTATGTGTCCAGTCCAGCTGGCAGTAAAGAGCATCTTTATTGAAAGCCCCTGATTTTGTCACAGCAGTGGCTTCAGTGTGTTTAAATGTGACTCTTATTTGATACCATGACTGTTAATACATGACATATTGTAATCTTCTAGCAGAAATGTATATTGTATAATATGGGACCCATATCTTCCATAAGACATAAAGAACGCATTATCAAAATTATGACTTCTGAATCTGTGGATTCAGAAACTGTAGTCCAGAGAAGTCAGACAAGGATTGATGTAGGTACGGGGCTCACTCACAGCTCTCCTTAGAGTATTTTGTGTGTCCTATCACTGCCCACCACTTGTTGGGAGTTAAACCATAACTGAACCTCCTGTGTGATTTTGAACACATCAATCTTAAGGAAGCCTTGGCTTTCTCACAGGCACTGGTAAGATGAGATTATGCAAGTGAAGTGCCAGAATAGGGCACGAAGTGCCAGCATAGAGCATGAAGTACCAGCATAGGGCACAAAGAACTAGCATAGGGCATGAAGTGCCAGCATAGAGCATGAAGTGTCAGCATAGGGCACAAAGAACTAGCATAGGGCATGAAGTGCCAGCATAGGACATGGAGTGCCAACCTAGGGCACAAAGAACTAGCATAGGGCATGAAGTACCAGCATAGGATATGAAGTGCCAACATAGGACATGAAGTACCAGTATAGGACATGGAGTGCCAACCTAGGGCACAAAGGACCAGCATAGGAAATGAAATGCCAGCATAGGGCATGAAGTACCATCATACAGCATGAAGTACCAGCATAGGATATGAAGTGCCAGCATAGGGCACAAAGAACTAGCATAGGGCATGAAGTACCAGCATAGGATATGAAATGCCAACATAGAGCACAAAGAACTAGCATAGGGCACGAAGTACCAGCATAGGATATGAAATGCCAACATAG
>JAQHUG010000079.1:5827083-5844711 GCA_028555095.1 Dicrostonyx torquatus
AAAAAAAAAAAAAAAAAAAAAGTGTGGTCTTGCTTGCTGCTTCCCCTGACCCCATCACAACATCAGGCTTGCCTGAGTTAATTCTGCTTGCCAGTTCAGGGGAACTCTGATAAAAGGGGTGACAGGAGGCAGCAGGGAAGAGGGACCGAGCAGAACCAATTACCCGCTTTAATAATTCAGTGTGTTTCTTAGTAATAGGCTACAGAGTAAACAGCACTACACATAAATGCCGCTTCCCATTATTTATACACTCCAGAAATGGAAGTTTAATTAAGTCGCACACTTGAGACTTCACAGCGATTAAGGAGCCGCTTGTCTCAGACAGCAGGCAGGGGAGGTGTGGGAGCCTTGGCTCCCCTCTGAGCTGCCTCTGGGGTTCTAAGGATCATTTTTCATGTGAGTGCAGGGAGGCTGGAGCTGGACGATGGGGGCAGCGACTTCCAGGCTCTCTCAGGCCACATTTGTTATTGCTGTATTACCATGCCCTGCTTTCAGTTTTTTCCTACAAAAATCTGTGTGATAAATCTGAGTGCATCTGTTTATTAATAACAGCAGTGCTACAGTTTAATCCCAGTACTTTTAGACACATATATACTGTCATGATTTTTAGTTTATTTATAAAATTATGCAACCACCACCCGTGTTTAGTTACAGAAAATGTTCATTGCCCTGAGTTATCCTCACATTTTGCTGTTGTCTGTTTCCAGACATGTTCTAGTACATGTCGGTACTCATTCCTTTTTATTGTGAAATAATATTTCAGTGTGCAGCTCAGCACATTTTACTTAAACATTTGTCTCTTGAAGGGTATTTAGGGAGGGGTCGGTGATCATGGTTATTGCTGGTGTAGACATTTGTGTACAGACTGTGTGTAGACACATGTTTTCAATTCTTGTACATAGCTTTGAGCAAAAGTGCTGAGTCGGGTGGTGCACCCTATATTTAGAATTTTCAAGAACTGCCAGTTTTCCAGGGTGTCTATCATAGTTTATAATGCCACCAGCTGTGCTGGAGGGCTCCAATTCTCTAAGTATCTTTATTTATCTTTGTGGTGCTAGGGATCAAATCCAACACTCTGCATGTGTTAGCAATATACCACTGAACTGTATCTAGAGACAGGGTTTCTCTGTGTCGTCCAAATTGGACTGAACTCACTGTACCTCAAACTCATGATCCTCCTGCCTCAGCCTCCTGGATCTGTCTTTCTTCCTTCTTTCCTTCCTTCCTTCCTTTCTTCCTTCTTTCCTATCTTCCTTCCTTTTTTCTTTTCTTTCTTTAAAGATACCCCATGACACCAGGCATTGGTGGCACAGGAGGCAGAGGTAGAGGCAGGAGATCTCTCTGAGTTCGAGGCCAGCCTGATCTACAGAGTCAGGGCTTCACAGAGGAATCCTATCTTGAAGAAAAAACAAACAAAAACCCAAAGAACAAAACCCATGCAAGTATCGGGAACGGCTGTAATCACACAGATGGGTGATGATTGACAGAGAACAAAATGCTGTTGCTGGTTTTCGACCGAGTCCTCTTCCCTCCCAAGGTTCTGTTGAGGGTTCTATATAGTGAAGGAATATCAAGCAATATTAGAATGGCGTTCAAGGCATAACCACACAAGACTGAGACTGACATTGCTAGAAAAAGGCTGGGAATGGAGAGCCTGTGCCACGGTGGCTCAGCACCGCACCATCCTTCATCCTTGGTGGATGGGGAAGCAGTTATGTGAGCCACCAACTCCATGATCCCATTTCAAAAGTGGCTCAGCCCTGTTTGTTTTGTTTCTTTTCCCGTGGCCCATTTTCTCAGGAAGGCCTTGGATAGATTTGAGAAGCGAGCAAAACTAAGACTTTCTTAATAAGAGGGTTGATTTAGCCAGTGGTTCTAATTTATAAGAACACAGTCTAAAGAAATAGTGCAGAAGAAGAAAAATCTACTGGCTACAGCTCCTTGGCACAAGCTTTTGAAATAATATAATAATTAGAAAGAATCAATGAGAAAAATTATTATAGGTAATGGTATAGTGGATAGCCATTAAAAACAATGGTTATGCAGCCTTAAAAGAGAACAAAAATAAAAGAATCAAATAAAAATAGCAATTATATGTATGCTGGACATGCTAGCACATGCTCTAATCCCAGCTCTCAGGAGGCAGAGGCAGGTGGATCTTTGTGAGTGTGAGGCTAGCCTGGTCTACATAGTAAGTTCCAGGACAGAAAGGGCTACAAAAGTGAGACCCTGTCTCATATGTATAAACCACACACACACACACACACACACACACACACACATACACATACACACACACATATACACACAGACACATGCTATCAAGCAAAAAGTATGTGTTCAATTGAATAAAGACCTGATTACAACATGAAAGTCAAAAATGCAAAGAAATTTTCATCTGATAACTTTAATATTTTATATAACTTTTAATATTTTAATTACTTATTTGGGAGGCACAGTGCATGCACATCATGGTGCATGTGTGAAGGTCAGGGGATAACTTGAAGGAGACCATTTTTTCTTCTACTACATGGGTTCCAGGGATCAAATTCAGGTCATCAAGCTTGAGCCTTTTTGCCAGCCTTTATATTTTAATAGATTGTGTTTTATGGTTTTCAGCTTCAAATGTACATTATTTTCATCTTTTCCTAAGGAGAAATGTCTATTTGTACTACCTTCTATGATATATAATGTTAAATACGTGGTGTAAAACACAATGAAATACGTAATCATCAGCTGATGTAAGCTTGGGAAAAGGAACTCAGATCCATGATAGAAGATAAAAGTGCCTACATTCCTTCTGGCCTTTCTCCCATGAAGGAGGCAGCCAGGCAAAGTGCTAGCAAAGACATGACAGGCTGGAGAACAGAATCTGTGTTGAAAGTCTCAGGGAGAAGATGAAGGTGAGCTTGTGTGGAGGGCACAGAGCTGCAGGATCAGGAGGCTGGAGGCTCCTACTGCATCGGGGCTGAGTCCCCAACAATGATGTTGGGCACCTCGCTAGGCAGAAATGCTGTGACCCGGAACTAAGTTCCACTGGGTGAGGAGTGACCTGGAAGTAGATGGATGATACCAAGAGGGGAGGAGAGGGGAAATGGAGGGGAGTTCTCAGTGCCCTTCACCCTCAGGATGAAGGCACATGCCTGTGTCTGGTGATGACCACGAGAAGCCAGGAACATCCCACTTCCTCTCCTGGGTGGGACAGGCACCAGGAGAAAGTGGTGCCTTCCCAGGGTTTCATCAAGGCAAGAGAAGGGAACACTAAGCAAGAGCTGAGGTAGGGCAGATGTTGCCAGCATAGGGCCATAGGTAAAAGGTCATTGAGAGCATACTGTAGGTGGGAAAATGTGTGTGATGTATGTGTGTTGGTAAGCAACCTTCAGGGGCTCCCCAAGACTGTGGCATCAGAATCTCTCTCTCTCTCTCTCTCTCTCTCTCTCTCTCTCTGTGTGTGTGTGTGTGTGTGTGTGTGTGTGTGTATTTACCTGATAACAAACAACAGAGAGTGTGCTTTGCCAGACAGGGAGTCTCCCACCATCTGCAGTATAGACCATTTCTTCCCGTCGCAGCTGGAGGCATGATGGGAGGTGTGAGTCAGAGTTGTGGGAGAAGGTGACCAGGAAAGAGGTGACTCAGTGGATATTTCAAAGGATGAATCAAGGCAGAGTGTGGTAGCCATGTCTGTAATCCAGAAATTGGGCATCAGAGGATCAGAAGTTGAAGACTAGTCTTAGCTACATAATAAACTCTGGGCCAGCCTGGTCAACAAGAGACCTCATCTCAACAAACAACAAACAAACTGGCTGGAGACATAGCTCGGTTGGTACAGTGCTTGTCTTATAAGCAGGACCTGGGTTCAAACCCCAAGACAGGCATGGTGATGCAATACACCTGTGGTTTCAGCACTGGGAGGCAGATCCTTGAGCTCCTGGCCAGTCAGCCCAGCCTGATAGGTGAGTCCCAGGCCAGTGATAGTTCCTGTCTCAGAGGAACAGTGCTGAAGATGTCCTCTGGCCTCCGTACATACCACTTACCCGGGTGCACATGTCCCTGCAAACAGTGCACCTTTGTGCATGTGCACGTGTGCACACATCCACATCCACACAGCAGATTCCTTTACATTCCGAACAGCAAATGTCTACTCCAGTTGCTTTTTATAAAACAAGCCAGAGTGGAGTTACCACCCTATGTCTGGCCAAGTCCAGAGCCCTGAGGGGTTAAGAAGTTCCAGTTTCCTGGACAGAACTCCTCAGATCCTTGCAGATTTGGGGGACATTTGAGAGGTGCTGAGTGTGCTGTAGGTGGTAGCTAGTGAAAGGCACACCGTTGCTGCACCCCCATTCTTCATTATTCATGTGACAGTGGCTGCCTGTGACCCAGAGCCTGAGGTTTGTACTGTAACGTGAGAGGGAGCAGTGGGGCCAGCGGAGGTCTCGCTAAATCCCAACCACTGGTGCTGGACCTGGCACCAGAAGTGGCTTTTCATTACCTGTTACCAGATACCATGAATTATGCATGCCTAGCTCTTGTTTTCTGTACTGCACAGGCCAAAGCACTGGAGCCTGCAGAGAAGCAAAGAGACAGTTTGCTCTGCCTTGGGAAGCGGGAGTTTTCCTTCCCTCCTTCCCTTCTTTTGGCTATGGTTTTAGGTGTGGGGGCCAGAGCCTCAGCATGCTGGCTAAGCACTCGACCACTGAGCACATCCCTGCTCTACAGACTTTCCGCAGTGAGCAAAAGTATTTGTCCATCAGTTTGGAAGGCACACACACAAATACAGAGAATGAAATGAATTTCTGTATGCTCAACACTCAGCTTAAGAATTGCAACTTTCGGGACTGGAGAGATGTGGCTCCACCTTTGAGAGTGTGTGTATGCTGTTCTTACAGAGGGCCTGAGTTCAGTTCACGATAATGTGACTCAACCTTACCTGCCTGCAACCCCAGCTCCAGAGAATCAACACTCTCTTCTGGCCTTTGCTGGCATGTACACACACACACACACACACACACCTCACACTTCACTTAAATAAAAATGAATTCATCTGTGAAAGAAAAGAAATATAACTTTTAGTTAGCTTCCGGGAATAGCGACCATTCTGTATTGAATTGTTGGTATAATTTACTTTTACTCCATATACATCTGCAAATAAAATACAATACTCCTTCTTTCTCTTATTTAAGGGGATTTAAATAAACAACAAATAAACATACAAAATGGTACCACACTAGTCGTCATGATCAGCATACACATGATAATGGATTTTCTTTGCATATTAATATTGCAGTATTTTTAGATACTAAAAGGTCAGTAGAACCAAGAGCATTAGAGAATAAGGATCCTGTATGAAAATGGATGCTAGTAAGTCTGGTGCTTATTTAAGCCCCAGAACTGCTTTTAAAGCCCAGGAATCAGTGCCATTATGCTATGACAACACTCTTTCTTGTGTTGAAATCTGACTGTGATTATCCTCCTAGGCCCGTGTCGGAGCCTGCTGTTCTAGGTTATTCCTTTTCCCTGCTTTATGGTAATCCAGGCTCTCACCATGGCAAATACGCTGGTGATCTTCTTTGCACGGTCATTGGTTTATTTTTTGAACAGAACTGCTCTGCATGCTCTTGCATGGGATTGTGCAAACACACAAGAGTTTCTGCAGGTTATCCTGGGGGAGTCCATGTGGAAGAACAGGGGTGTGCTAACTTGACAAATATCTCTTTAGAGTTTGGGCTAGTATCCACTGTTCAGGGCCTAAGCTGTCTGTTTCCTGCCCCAACCCGGGGAGGAGGAGCAAAAATTTAAATTTACTTAAATTTGTACATTCCAGCTTACTGAGGTTCAGACTCATTGTCTCTGTGTGAAGATGAGCATGGTGGACTCCTTCTGTTTAGGGGTTGGGAAGGTATTCCTTTTTCCGCTCTGAGGATGGAATGGGAAGTCTCTTGCATGCCACGCAGGTGCTTTACCACCGCACTATATTCCAGCCCCAATTGTCATTACCTTTGCAACACACCCGTATTCCCAAATACAGGGCAGATTTTAACCAATTGTTCACATTGAGTCTTGTAGCGCTTTTAATACTTGTGTGTATACATGCGTGTGCAAGAGTGTGTGTGCATGTGTGTGTATCATGACGCATGTGGTGATAAGAGGACAGCTTGCAGGAGTTTAGGGGTCGGTTCACTCCTTGCACCATGTAGTTCCAGGGACTCAAGCTCAGGTCCTCGGGTGTGGCTACAAGAAACTCCTGCTGGAAGAAACATCTTAGAGGCCTCAGAGTGTTATGGGCCTTTTGGCTGGTGCCTTAACCATGCTTAAACCATCATCTTAGTGCTGTTCGCATGGCCTCTCCTCCCATCAGCTAATTGAGAATTGGTTTTAATAGTAGGCGTGACCCCTCTACGAGGAATATACCGGAAGACCAGCAGGCACGTGGGTCCCGAGGGGCGGGGTCCTCATGGTTTCCAGGCTCATCCGGATCTAGTTCTTCCTCTGCCGCTGCCCCCTAGAGATGCTCTCTCCCCACTGCCCGAAGCCACTGATGGATTTCTTGTCAGGGCTGCCTGTCTTCACTTGCCCAGTGTCACACTGCACAGTCACCCACCATGGATGAGATCCCACCCTGTCAGCAGTGTTCTGTCACAACCTTTTTCACCTAAAAAATATTTTTATTTCATGTGCACTGGTGCTTGGCCTGCATGTATGTCTGTGTGAGGGTGTCAGATCTCAGAGTTAGAGACAGTTGTTAGCTACCATGTGGGTGTTGGGAGAATTGTATCTCTCTGGCCCCCACCTTTTGTACTTAGAGATTGTCCCCCCACCCCAGTGGGTGTGTTCATGTGTGTATGGGGACATGTGTGCATATGCGGAGGCCGGAAAACAAGCTTGGGTGTTGTTGCTTATGCTCCATCCAATTTTATTTTATTATTTATTTATTTATTTATTTATTTATTTATTTATTTATTTGTCCTGAGACTGTTTCGTGCTTATCTGGAACTCAACAAATGGTCTCGGCTGGCTGGCTGTTGAGCCCCAGGGACCACCTGTCTTGCCTTTTCCGTGCTGGCATCACAAGTGGGCAACACTCACTATGCCTAGCTTTTCTTAGACAGTTTCTGGGGATCAAATTGAGGTTCTCCTGCTTCCAGAGCAAGCCCATCACAAGCTGAGCCCTGTCACCTTTTCAGTGTTATTTATCTTCCTTTGTCCTCTGGAGAAAGCGACTTCTACATCTTTGCTTGGTTCAGCTCTGTTCTAGAATACTCTCTCACACATAATAGGCCTTTAGTAAAGATTTGTCCATAAAGGAGTGGGTGGTGGTTAGTAAAGATAAAAGGGAGAACACTTTGGAGAGAAAATAAGAATGAGTGAAATGAATGAATGTTCATGTGTCAAGTCCAAATGTCTTAGTTAGGTTTCTATGGCTACGACAAAACACCATGACCAAAATGCAAGTTGTGGGGAAAGGGGTTTATCTGGCTTACACTTCCACATTGCTGCTCAACACTGAGGTCAGGACAGGAACTCAAACCAGGCAGGTTCCTGGAGGCAGGAGCTGATGCAGAGGCCAGGTGTGCTACTTACTGGATTGCTTCCCCTGACTTGCTCAGACTACTTTCCTACAGAACCCAGGACCACCAACCAGGGATGGCACTGCCTACCATGCCTTCCCTCAGGGATCACTAATTGAGAAAATGCCTTACAGCTGGATCTCATGGAGGCATTTCCTCAACCGAGGCTCCTTCGTCTCTGATGACTCTTGCTTGTGTCAAGTCGACACACAAAACCATCCAGTGCTCCTAGAAATACACTGCGTGGCCTGAAATAAAGCCACGAATGGGGACAGAAGTGTGACTGAGTGTGATGACGTTCAGGTAGGCTATGTTGGTGGCAGTTGAGAGGTAGTTAGGATTCCTAATTGGCAGTTTGTGTTTGATCTTGAAGGCAGGTAAGCCTCACCTGATTCTAATTGGAAAACTAACAAGACTGGCATCTTAGAACCACACCCGCACCCCCACACCAATGAGGACAGCACATTAGGTTGGGGACTACAGGTAAAGCTGAGATGAACAGACCTCCCACAGGGCTGTCTGTTGTGGGGACAGGGGAGAGAAGTCAGTGGCCACACATGAAAAGAATAGGGGGACTGGAGAGAAGTGAGCGATTCATAAAGATACCATCTTTCCTCGCGACTCCCAAAGTTAGTGAAATCTGAGAACCAGCTGCATCTAGCCTGGGCTGAGCCACCAGGCCATGCTTCTGCCAAGCTTGCTCTTAAGTAATCAAACTGGGACAGGGTCCAGGATGCTCCACCCACAGCTTCAACTTCCCTCTTGGTGAAAGCAATCTGTAATGAGCCTGCAAGCACGCCAGAGCGGGGAGGGGGGAAGAAAGGGGAGGGGGAGGCCGCAGAGTGAACTGGAAGGTTTTTGGAAGGAAGGTGGCATTTGACATCCAAGTTCCCCTGCTCTCCAAATCTTTCGTGTGAGTAAATTGCTTTCATTTGTCTCCGGGCACCTTTTTCAGCCCGACTTCTTCTAGCTTGCCTGCAAATGCTTCTCAGTGGTGCTTTTGAGGCTTGGCTTCAGCTCCCTGGCTGGGACCAATCTTTATTCCTAGGAAATAGCTGGATGATGATTCTAGACTCCTGGATCCCATTTCTCCTCCCAGCTGTTCTTTCGGTATTGGATACCTTGATGTTTGCAGGTTCGCGCTCCTCCCCTCTGCCTGCTTCTCACTAAGCAGAGTCTCATACCCACCACCTCACCCCTCCTTGACCAAAGAGGATTAACACCTGTTTCTTCAAGGCCACCCTGGGACACCGTGGGCGTGGGGGCGTGTAGGTTGTTCCCTTCCTTCACCTCTTGCAATTACACAGCTTTCCTTCCACCCAGCAGTCACGCATTCCACCGCAACCTAAAAACCTCCAGATGAGGGGAGTATCATATTTCGAGGTTCACATGGGAAAGCCACGACTCACCCTTCTCTTGTTCAAATTGCATCAAATCTAATTTCCATGGCCCTGTGCTAGTGGGAAGCCCACAGCCCCCAGTCAGCTGTCGGAGTTTGGAAACGATATTTCCAAACACAGCCCTGTAGGCAGCCAGCAGGCACTAGACAGCTGAGTGCTGGCAGAAAAAGCCCCAGACACCTATAGCCATCCAAACAGTGACTCATCGCATTATGGCCAGGATAAATATGGGAATAAATGGTATTTTTCTACAAGCAGGAAGAATTGTCAAAATGCTTATCACTTTATAAAATATAACAGATTGTGCCTGTTCATGTTTTTGAAATGTTCCAACCATTCAGTGTGGGTTTTTTATTTATTTATTTTTTTTAGAGTTCAGCTTGTTTTCCTTCTTTCTAGGAGGCCTGGGGAAGCTAGGAGTTTGCACTCCGTGCCCCCTGAGCTCTGGATTCACCTGGCTGTGGTGGCCTGTGGCAACCGGTTGGAGGAGACACTGGTCATGCTCAAGTCAGCCGTGCTCTTCAGCCACAGAAAGATGTGCTTTCACATCTTCACGGAAGACGCGCTGAAGCCCGAGTTCGATAAACAGGTGAAGCAGGGTAAATGGAGGCGCAGTGTTTACGGGAGGGCCCTTAGACCACACTGGGCGAGCTGACAATGCAGATCACAGCTGGAGCTGGCTGCACGCTCATTTGTTGGAAGACCTTGGATCCTTGGCTTGGGGCATTGCTTTGCTTGTGTGTGATTCAGAGATGGGCTCAATTTCTAAAGCACTTGCTGAGCAAGTGTGAGAACCTATGTTTGGGTCTCCATAACCCACGGTGGCATGTGTCTGAACCTATGTTTGGGTGTCCATAACCCACAGTGGTATGTGTCTGAACCTATGTTTAGGTGTTCATAACCCATGGTGGCATGTGTCTGAACCTATGTTTGGGTCTCCATAACCCATGGTGGCATGTGTCTGAACCTATGTTTGGGTGTCCATNGGTGTTCATAACCCATGGTGGCATGTGTCTGAACCTATGTTTGGGTCTCCATAACCCATGGTGGCATGTGTCTGAACCTATGTTTGGGTGTCCATAACCCACAGTGGCATGTATCTGAACCTATGTTTGGGTGTCATAACCCATGGTGGCATGTGTCTGAACCTATATTTGGGTGTCCATAATCCACAGCGGTATGTGTCTGAAAACCCTGCACACCTAAGCCAAGATGTGAAGTAGAGACAGGAGAACCTACAGAAGCTCATGGGACAGCTAACTTGGCTTATGCAGCTACAAAAGTCAGACCCTGCTCCAACAGGGTGAAGACTGGCATCCAAGGTTGTCCAACAACCTCCATGTGCTGCAAGGCATGAGTGTATACCCAAGTTTGCACACACTAGCACACACAAGAAATTTTAAAACTGAGCCAGCCATGTCCTCCTCTTAGACACATTGGGAGCATGTGAGCATATGACATGTACTCAGTCTGTGTTGGGTTATTAGAACTGTCCACCTACCTGGGGCAAATAGCTTATTTTTATGTATTGACGAGAGACTTTTAAATAACAAGTAGCAAGCTCAATGAGATAAATCCAAATAAAGGCAGAGTCCTCACTACCCTCCAGTCTCATAAAAGAGATGTCAGAGCTAATGATTTCGGGGAGCTCTCCATGTTTTCCTTTTCACCCAGAGGTCAGTGTATGTTTCTGTATGTAAACACACATACGTCTGTTCATATGCACACATGAACATATATAGATCAGGGCTGGATTCTCTGCGGTGAGGCCATGTCAGCCTTGATCAGGGCTAGTGCCCCAAACACCCTCACTCCCTTTTTTGGCAACTGTGGAGATTTTGTTTTGCAGCTAGGTCTCCGTTTACTTGGCTCTTGCCTCTCTGAGTTTCAACCCACACAGAAGAGCTACAGAAAGACCGGTTCTCTCAGTGGAGGTCCTGCCCGACCTCTACAGGCCGTGCTTTGTTTTCCTTGGATGTTTTATGTTGTACCAAGGTCTTGGGTTCTGGCAGGGAGGGAACCTGCTTTGTTGTGTTTCTGCTGACTGAATCAACAGAGCTCCGTCCTGTCATCAGGCTAGCGGAGCTTGTGAGGAATGCCAAGAACAATGTATTGGGCAGAGAAAGGCTAACAACAGAAGACTGGAGAATGTGTTATGTTTTCTAAGGGAAAAGTCACCTCCAGATGCCACCGAGAGAAGCCAGGAATGGGTAGTTTTAGAGCTTTGGAGTCAATTGGAACAATGCCTTGTGGAATGCCTCAGGGTACAAGGGAATGAAAAGATTGAACACTCCCAGTTGGCTGCTCTTAAGCCGTGTCATAAGAGAAAGGACAATGACAACATAAAGACTATGGTAGGTTATGTCAGCTGATGATTCTTAATTTCTTCTCATTAGTCTTCACAACTCTACGCAGAAAGTAACCCTGTCTTAGGGTTAGGGTTAGGGTTAGGGTTAGGGTTAGGGTTAGGGTTAGGGTTAGGGTTAGGGTTAGGGTAAAAAAAAAAAAAAAAAAAAAAAAAGAAAGTAACCCTGTCTAAATTAGTTTTGTTTTTGTTACTGTATTGAAATATCCGAGGCTAGGTGACATTCTAAATTTAAAAAAGGTTCATTTAACTCGGAACTCTGGAGGTTCAAGATATGGTCTCAGTATCCTCTTAGTTGCAAAGATCTTATGACTGATGATGTGGGACACAGCAGAATATGTTGCCAGACAGGGATTCAGAGTGAAGCCAGGGTGTGGTATGGTTTGATCTTTTATAAGACAATTTGTAAGAATTAGCTCAAGAGTCCTCTAAAAACTGCTTGGATCCTTCTGGGGTGTGCCCCATTGACCTAAGATACTTCCTTTAGATGCTACCTTTAAACATTGCCACACTAAGGACCGGGCTCCTGACATATGAACTTGTTGGGTGTGAGCTCAAAGCAGAGCAAACTGAGAAAACCAAGACTCAAGGAGTTCTGTTGGTTTGCTCACTAAATACCAGGTTAAACTCAATGATTCCCGTTTCCATGGCATTTACCACAATTCCGTATACCTTCCTGAGCCACTAGACAAAGAACTCACATTCAAAACTTGGTTCATGGGCTGGAGAGATGGCTCAGAGGTTAAGAGCACTGACTGCTCTTCCCGAGGTCCTGAGTTCAATTCCCAGCAACCACACGGTGGCTCACAGCCATCTCTAATGAGATCTGGTGCCCTCTTCTGGCCAGTAAGCATACAGACAGAGTACTGTACAAATAAATAAATAAATCTTTAAAAACCAAAAACCAAAAACAAAACAAAACAACAACAAAAAAACTTGGCTCACTATTTACTTGTTCCAGAGTCTTGGGCTAGTCTTTTCACCTTTGAATGTCTCCTCTTCCACATCTGCAGCTTGGGGCTAGCCTGTACCATTCTGCCAGTTCACTAGTTAGGCAAGGGGCTGGAGATTGTGTGTGTGTGTGTGTGTGTGTTTCAATCTCCAGCCCCTTTCCTAACCTGGGAACACAGACAGGGGTCATCCTTGAAGCAAGACCCTTTTATTGTATTCCAGGGCAGCTTATAAAGGCTCTTCTTGACTAATGGCCATGCCCTAGCTCTCGGGATTTTTCAGCTGCAAGCCCACCAGAAACTACTCCCCTGCCATCAGGAACTCATGAGGGTCTCATGATCAGAGAAGCTGCAGGCACAGGAAAACAAGTTGTTTACTCCGGCAGGCAAAGGGTCACAGGAAATTCAGGGTCTGAGGGTCTGCAGTCCCCAATACTAGCCCAGGCTATTTTTAGAAAAATGATATTCAGGATGGCTCCAGTCATCTGTAGTGATGGCTCCTGCAGAGTTCAAGACTTTGCATGCCCACTGCTTCTCTCCTACAGGGACTAACTGGTCCAAATGGCCTTGATTCTAGATCAGGAGTTCAATAACAATGCTCATTCACACAGCTGCACCTGCTGGAGCGTTGTTGACCAGTTGGGGTTCCCAGGTTAGGCAAGGGGCTGGAGATTGAAACACACACACATACAGAGAGATTGGAACATCGGGACCACGCCTTTTGCTCCTTTTGTGTAACACTGACATGGATCTCTTCAACTGTCCAGAAGTAGCCACAGGCCATCCAACTGCAAGGGCCTCAGAACTGTTCATACACAGGAATGGCGGGAAACTGGCCATGGATGAACATCATTCAATCTCACAGAGTCCACCTGACATCTCCTGCATGCTGGCTGCTGAGCGTGGGGCTGCACATTTGGCTAGAGATTGCATGGAGGAAGGGAGATGTGTATGATCATATCTGTATGGCCAACTGTACCTTCCCGAGAGTTCACATCCGTGGATACACTCCTCTTGTACTGGCCTGGACTAGGTCTGTACACCAGTAACATCAGGTGGAGTGGAAGGAGACCATCCATGGGAGTAGACATAAAAAGGCATCTCACTGTCTCTCTTGGGTTACCAACTCTGGGTGAAGCCCACTGAGTAGTCAGTCCATGGAGATCTCTATATGATGAGGGATGAAGTCTTCTTGCCCGTTGTGGTGGTTTGAAAGAAAATGGCCTCCAAATGAAGTGACATGATTAGGAGGTGTGGCCTTGTTAGGGGAGGTGTGTCACTGTGGAGGTGGGCTTTGAGGTCTCTCTTTTTTCTCAAGCTTCATTCAGGCTACTTCCTGCTACCTTCTGGTCAAGATGTAGCCAGCACCACATCTGCCTGCACGCTGTGCATGCTCCCTGTCATGGTGATAATGGACTGAACCTCTGAAACTGGGAGCTACCACCTCAATTAGTTGTTTTCTTTGTAAGAATTGCCATGGTCATGGTGCCTATTCACAGCAATAAAAAAAAAAAAAAACCTAACTAAGACACCCATGCTCATGTATGAGCTTGGAGGCAGATCCTCCAGGCTCAGCCTTCAGAGAAGCCCCATTAAAACTTCAGATTAGCATAGACATCTCCCCGCCCCCAATGTCAAGAGGGGCCAGAACTGGACCATCTCAGCTCATAGATTCCTGACCTTAAGAAATTATTTGAGTGGGCTGAAGATATGGCTCAGAGGTTAAGAACACTTGCTTCTTGGTCTGGAAAGGTAGCTCAGCAGTTAAAAGCACTGTCTGCTCTTCCAGAGGTCCTGAGTTCAATTCCCAGCAACCACATGATGGCTCACAACCATCTATAATGGGATTTGATGCCCCCTGCTGGCATAAAGGCACACATGCAGAAAGAGCATTCATATCCATAAAATAAATAAATCTTAAAAAAACAAAAAAAACAGTGCTTCTCACCTGGGCGGTGGTAGTGCATGACTTTAATCCCAGCACTCGGAAGGCAAAGCCAGGCTGATTGATTTCTGTGAGTTTGAGATCAGTTTGGCCTACAGAGAGAGTTCTAGGACAGTCAGAGCTACACAGAGAAACCCTGTTTCAAAAAACCAAAAACGAAAAGAACACTTGCTTCTCTTGCAGAGGATCCAGGTTGCACCCACACAGTGAACCACAACCATATGTAACTCCAATTTTGGGGGCTTCAATCCCCTTTTCTATACTCCACAGGCAACAGGCATGCATGTGTTACTTGTACATACATGCAAGCAAAACCTCTTATACACATAAAATAAATAAGAGTTGATTGAGCCTGTTCTGATGGTGCAGGCCTGTAATCTCAGCTACATGGAGGTTGAGGCAGGAGAATCATGAGTCTAAGCCCTGCCCGGAGTACAAAGTGAGTTTAAGGCCAACCTGGGCAACTTAGTAAGACTGACTCAGAACAAAAAGTAGAAAGGGGACTGGGGATGCAGCTCTGCCAGGGCATTGCCTAGCATACATGAGCTCCTGAGTTCATTCCTCCCTGCCACACACACACCACACAGAAGGAGGTAAAGGAGGGAGAAACATGAACTGGTTGGTAAGATGGTAGTAGGTGGGGGTGTTTGCCACCCTGAGTTTACAGCCTGAGTTCAGTCTCTGAGACCTACATGACAGGAGAGAACTAGCTCCCGCAAGTTGTCCTCTGACCTTCACACATGTGAGATGGCTTGCATGTGCACAGACATATAATAAAGGAATAAATAAATAATTGTAATAAAATGTTTTAAAAAATTATTTGGGAGAACCATTTATGGCCTTAAGCTGTTACTTTCTGGGTCATTTGTTACAAGGCAACAGTTAATACTACTTCTGTGCACACGCACACACACACACACATATGTAGCTATGCATTCAGATGAGGGAGTATGACAGATGTAATGACATATAACATCTAATGCTAGGTCATGAAAAAAGATAGCTTTTTTTTTTTTTACCCTTTTGCTGTACCTAGAAGTTGCCACCATTTCCAGAGAAGTTAGAGTAGTCTGTGTGAGGAGACTCTCAGAAGTCAGCAGAGAGTGGAGTGAGGCCTCGGCCAACAGACTGCCTTGGGCACCAGGCATATGGACAAAGTTGCCTCCGGCTATTCATACCTGGCCTTTAAGGCTTCTGGCTGAGGCCCCAGGATGGAGAAGCACAGTCCCCGCTCTTATTGTGACTTGCTGAATCGCTGACCCATGGATTCAGAGTGTGTATCCAACAGAGGTGGCTGTTGGATGAGCCACAGTGACTGCCAAGTTGCAATTTCGGAGGAGCCTCCTCTGGGACGCCATGCTCAATGCTTACGATGCTCTGCTCTGTGTTGGTTTCCCTGATATACTTACTCCTGAGTGGCTTCAAGTCTCTGTGAAACCAGTGAAGGGTGTTGCTGTGGTTTGGATATGGACTGTCCCCCAAACGCCGTGGTAAACTCTTGGGCCTCCTTTGTGCTGCTAGGAGGTGGTAGACCCTCAGGAAAGTTAAACCTGTGGTTTTAAGTGCTTGTAAGTGTCTATTGAGGCCCCAGCTCCTTTCTGTTTTCTCTTTTAAAAGATTTATTTAATTTTAAGTGTGTTGTTATTTTCCTTCATGTATGCCTGTGTACCACATGTATGCAATTCCCACAGAGTCCAGAAAAGGGCATCAGATTCCCTAGAACTGGAGTTAGAGATGGTTGTGAGCTACCATGTGAGTGCTGAGAATTGAACCTGGGTCCTCTGGAAACAGAGCCCGTGCTCTAACCACTGAACCATCTCACCTATTTCTTCTGTATGCATTGCTGTTGTGATCTGCTTCCTTGTCACAGGCCCCACAGCAACTGAACCAACCAACCAGAGCCTGGACCTAATTTTTTCCCTCATTTTGACTTTTTGGTTATGGTGTTGGTTTAGTTTGTTTGGTTGAAACAGAGTCTGACGACATGTTTCCTGCCTGACTCTGCCCTTCAAGTGCAAGAACTGAAGATTGTGCCACCCTGCCAGGAAAGTTTCCTCTTTTTAAGTCGACTGTAGTAGGAGGCTGCTTGTTCATTTCCTGGCTGCCCAGACTCCTGAAATAATCACACAAAAACTGTATTAATTAAATCTCTACTTGGTCTATTAGCTCTAGCTTCTTATGGGCTAGCTTTTATATTCTAAACTAGCCCATCTCCATTAATCTGTGTATTGCCACATGGCTGTGACTTACCGGGTTCCATTCCCAGCATGTCTCTAGTGGGGTACATGGCGTCTCCTGACTCTGCCTTATTTCCCCACCTAACTCCACTCTGCCCTATCACAGGCCAGGGCCGATTTATTCATTAACCAATAAAACACATAGACAGAAGGACCTCCCACACCAGTGGATGACCTCAGGTATTTCATTGCAGTACAGTAGGCTGACTAACACAGGTATTAGGCGCTTGGCACAACACGTGGTATCACCTCTTTTCCATGCAATAACTGTGGTGACGGTTTAGATTTGAAACCCGAGACTCTATGTAGGTGACAAAAGATCCCTCTGCTTCCGTTTTTGACATCCATATCTCAGGACAAACCATTCTTCTGAGCATGTTTGTAGAGTACCATTGTGGGGCCAGTGTGATCATAGATTTGTTCTTTCACTCTGCAAAGATTCTCTGGAATGTGTGCTGTCCATTGGGCATTTTGTTACCACAGCTGGCTGAGGCTGGGTTGGGGGGAGGTGAGCGGTGTTGCCCCTTTCCTCTGCTGTCACCCAGCACTGAGCATTTTAGGCATATTCAGAGTTTTCTGTGATAGCTTCCTGGGATATTTAGAACCATGTATTTTTACCTCGGGATGTAATTTTAAAAAAGTCAACCACCATTGCTGGGCCTCGGCAGCTGCACCATGGGTTAGGTCTTCTATATTTAGAGCGTTCCTCTTCTTTTTTAAAAAGTTGTGTTACATGCAGCCTTTCTTTAAGAGAAAAAGAACAAAGAACAAAAGGCTCCAGAAGTTGCTTTGAAAAGGTATCCTGGGGCCAGGGGAGATGGCTCAGCTTGTTAAAGGACTTGCTAAGCAAGCCAGATGAGCCGAGTCTGATCCCGGGAATACAGGTAAAAAGCTCCAGGGAGGTCACATTGTTAGCCCAGAATGCCTACTGTGAGATGGCAGCAAAGACAGAATCACCCAGAAGCTCACAACCCTGGAATAAAGGGAGGGCAACAACATGAGAAACTGCCTCCAGAAGGTGGAAGGGGACCCTCTCCTGCACACACACACACACACACACACACACACACTGAGGACCTGAGTTCCACCCCCGAAATCCCTGGTGGAAAGAAGACCTGACTCGCAGAGGTACACACACACACACACGCACACACACACACACACAC
>JAQHUG010000079.1:5852198-5870216 GCA_028555095.1 Dicrostonyx torquatus
CATGGTCATGGTGTCTCTTCAGAGCAATAGAACACTAAGACACACATTAAATGATTTTTTTTTTTTTGGGTTTTGGAGACAGGGTTTCTCTGTAGCTTTGGAGCCTGTCCTGGAACTAGCTCTTGTAGACCAGGCTGGCCTTGAACTCACAGAGATCCACCTGCCTCTGTCTCCCAAGTACTGGAGTTAAAAATGAATAAATTTTTTAAAAATTAAAATATGCAAATAAAAACATATTCACTACAAAAGTTCTGAAGAATACAGAAATATCAACAGAAAATAAGACCCATAAGTACCACCTGTAAAGGTGTTCACTTTTAATAAGAGGATGCTATCTAGATTTTTTTTCTCCACATATAAAAGACATGGGCTTAGGGGCTGGAGAGATGGCCCAGTAGTTAAAGACTTTCTGCTTTTGCAGAGGATTCAGGTTCAGTTCCCAGCATCCACATCGGGTGGCTCACAGTGGTAACTCTAGTTCCAGGGATCCAACACTCTCTTCTGGTCTCCGCAGGCAATAGGCACACCACACAGTACACACACGGTGCACATGCATAGATGCATGCAAGACACTCATTCACGTAAAAGAAAACCTTGAAATAAAGATGCGTATATTTTTGCTATTAGATGGAGCCATATTAGAGTTTTTTTGAGACAGGATCTCACATTGCCCAGGCTAGCCTCAGATTTGTCTCAACCTCTTTAATTCTGGGATTACAGGCATGCACCCTGCACTGGACCATATAATAGCTTTTGTATACATCACACAGAAACACACAGTTCTTTATTCTGCATATTCCATTATATAAATCTATTATAACTTTTGTTTTCCCAGTTCCTTATAAATTGACATTTAGGATCTCTCCAGATTTTGTTGACACAACTCCATTGTGATGAAAGCCCTTGTCCTCTATTTTGTTAACCAGCTTCTGAATCGTTCTGAATTGCCCTCTTGGCACGTCATCCATTCCCTTTGACAATGTTTGTGGACCAGACTCCCAACTCCCCTGCCTTCAGCAAACGTGGTTTGTTTTCACTCCTAGCAGTGTTATAGGAAAGTGTCTTTTCACTTAGGGACCTGGTGGAGCAGTGATGAAGCTAGTGTCTCTGTGTGAGTTGCCTGGATAATTTCCACTGTGCCAAGCAGAGGCCTCTCAGGTGTTCTCCATGCATCTCAGTGTCTAACCCTAACCCTCTGTGTCCCCATGTTTTGCAGTTGCGTCAGTGGCCTGACTCATATACAAAGAAGTTTGAGCACAGAATCTACCCCATCACATTTTCCGTTGGAAACCCCCAGGAATGGAAGAAATTATTCAAACCCTGTGCCGCCCAAAGGCTCTTCCTTCCGGTAGGAACCCTGTTACTAAGATGCAGCTTGGGAAAGACTTCCCCTTGAAAATTGTGAAATTAGCCGAGGTGTGTTAGAGACCGTTACTGCGGGGCAATGAAAGCTCCCCCCTCCCCAGTTCTAGCGTTGATGCTCTCAGCCTGCTGTGTGCAGACGAAGGATCTAGAAGGCTCTTGAAGGCTCTTCCCTCAAGATTTTGGGTTTGAAAGCAACCAAAGCATGCCTTAGACAAGACACTTTGTGTCTTCTGTGGCTTCATCATTAACTGGCTTGTGAATCTCAGCCTCAGTTTCCTCCTTGTGTATGGCTTGTAGTACTTGGTCAATATTAGCTTCTATTAGCATTTCTCAAACAACAATAACCACTATTAGATGTGTCCAGAAATTCATAAAGGGTCCAGAGTCTGGTTTAGCCTTTCAGTTTTGAATTTTTTAGCTGAACAATTTTTTTTTTGAAATCTTTAATGTAGGCTGGGGCTTTTGCCTACCATGCAGTAGCCCCGGCTGGGTTCCATTCCTGGTACCACAGAAAAGAGAAGGAAGGAGGAGGGTAAAAAAGAAAAATCAACAGAGGGGGAAATATGAAAGGATACATCAAAACTGAGGCACTGAACTGGAGAGAATTGCACTCCGAATTGCAATCTTAGCCTTCCATAGACATTTGCTCTAGTGTCAGTCAGGTGACCATGGTCTTGCTTCTTAGACCTTAAGTCTGACAGGAGTTGAGGTCTAGTCAGAACTGAGGCAGAGAAGAAGTGCCATGGATATATGTCATATACAATCCCACTGTGTCCTGGAAGAGATCTTAGAGAGCATTTGTAGCAAGACACAAGTGAAGCCAGGTTACTGGGTGACAAAGGTTTGGGAGTCTTGAGAGAGAGAGAGGTTCAGGCAAGAGACTAGTGTGTGCAGAGGCCCTGACCTGGGAAGAGGTGTGTATCCCAAAATAAAGGTCCATGGACTAGAACAGATGGGGAGATAGGGCCTGTGGTGTCTGCAGAGGCTGGAAATATAAGCTCTGAGAGCCCTGTCTATTCTCTGTTTAAAGGTAGTGGGAAGCCATTGCACAGTCTATCATGGAAACTGGATGGCTCAGTTTGCATTTTAATGAGGACAAACATTTGTGTTTAATGAGGACAAATCCATTTGTAATGGATTTGACAGATGGATTTCCCAGCTCCTATTGGAGTTGAAATGCGGGGCCAGGGGAGTAAAAAGGCTTTCAGTCAGTTTTGGTTGATTCAGTTAAAGTTGTCATTATCTAACCATCCAGACCACACACTTCTCATGTGGCTCAGTCTCAGAAATGGGTGGTGATACTGTGCAGGGATGAGGAAAACTTCAGGACCAACAGTTTGGGTGAAGAAGCTGTGTGATGTTTGATATCGAAGAGTCTAGGGTTATCCTAGGGGGGGTGTGCCTCCCCATCTGTTTGATTGGAAAGTAAACAGTGAGTGACAACCTTAGCATTTCCAACGTAGAAATCAGGGAGAAGAGCATGGCCTGGATGGGTGGCTGCTGCCAGTCTGCAGCCTAGGGTCGCCACTTATTTATTTTAGTTTTTACATATTTATTTAATTTTTTTTATTTGTGTATGTATCTACTGCATGTTTGCAAGTGCCCACAGGGGTTAGGCAAGGATGTTGGATCCCCGGGAGCTGGAGTTACAGGCAGTCGTGAGCCCCTTGGTAATGGGAGCTGGGAACAGAACTCGGATCCTCCGCAGGGTAGTATACACTTTTAGCTCATAAGCCTCAGTTGCCGTTTGATTCTATGACGTTTCCATCACATGCAGACCTGTCTATATCTTGTGAGATGAGTTATTTTGTATGAAAAAGGGTAAGGCATGCCTGCCTGAAAGTGGAGCTAAAACCTCTAGAATGGTGATGTACAGAGCAGTTATCATTTGAGGCGAGAATCTATTTAAGGCAAAAGGACGTATTAGAAAGCCGAAGTTATTGAATGTGCTTCTGCAGATATTTAGAAAAGGCAGGCAATAGTGATGCCATGTTACGAGCCTTAAGGACAGCTGAAGTCTTTAAGGTCCCTGAAAATGGTACAGTATGAAAAAAAAAAAAAGAAAGAAAGAAAAAAGAAAGCCGAAGTTACTGTTGGGAAATTGTCTCCCAACCCTATCCCCATTTGAATTTTCCCTGCCCTTGCATTGTGCTCTATGACCCCATTAAAACAACAACAACAAACCGAGCTCACTACAGGATGAATGTGATTGGCTCCGGGAAGTGAGCTGTCCATTTTGAATGACAAATGGGTGTTAGTGTCCCTTATCTGCTTCTGGTAATGGGAACCATCCCTTCTTAAAAACAATAAAGAGAGATTGTGGCTGACAGGACATTTACCTTCTCCCAAGTCCTACAGCATAATGGCAGATTACAAGCATGGCTTTGGGGAGCACTGTTGAGACAGGCTGATCTTCAGGGTTGTTTGAAGTAAAGTCTAAATCATATTTCCCAGGAAACCACCCTCTCAGACGCTAAGCGGATGTGCTGCCAAGGCTGTGCCTGGAAAATGGAGCCCTGTAATGCAAGCCTTTCAGCAAATGACTGACTGGGGTAGAATCGTAGACTTAGCCATTTTTCTGCACCATCAATGCTGCGATTTGGATGAAATGACCCCCATAGGCTTATGTGTTTGGACTCTTGGTCTGAACATGCTATTTTAGAAGGTCATGGGCCTCGTGGGTGGATCTGTGCTAGAGGAAGTGAGCACAGGCGGTGGACCTGGCGGGTTTTTAGTCTGGCTCTGCTTTCTGCCTGTTCCCTGCTTTCTGACTACAGATGCAGTGGGACCCTTTGTTTTCAGCTACTTGCTGCCATGACTGTCTCACCACGATGGACTGCATCTCCTCAAACTGTGAGCCAAGACAAACCCTCCCTTCCTTCAGTTGCTTTGGTCAGGGGTTTCTTCACAGCCATGAGGAAAATTGCTAATACACTTGGCATCATATCAGACACACAGTAGAGACCCCTCTTAACTAATATATATATTTCCCTGTGTGTGAGAATGAGTATGTATGGTGTATGGACGTGTGTGTGTGTGTGTGTGTGTGTGTGTGTGTGTGAAGGTGTACATGCTGGTGCCTAGGTGTAGGGGCCAGAAGGCAGCATTGTGTGTCCTGCTCTATTACTCCCAGCCGTCGTCCCTGGAACAGGGTCTGTCTCTCGGTTTGGAGGTAGGCTGGATGCCAGTAAGACCCTCCAGTGTGCGCATGACCACCCCTAGCTTTTTATGTGGGTCCTGGAGTTTTGAGCTCAAGTTCTTACACCTGCACAGCAAGGACACTTTTGCCTGCTGAGCCTTCTCCCCAGCCCTCAACTAATACTTTACCATCAGAGCAAAGATTTTTACATCACGCACCTTTCAGATTCTAATGTAGCATTAGAGGAATTCAAATTTCACCGATGCTTGGGTTATGAAGTCCAAGAGATCAACTGACTTTCCTGCTGTGGGGATAATGGCCCAAGGGGCAAGACTGGTACAGCGAAGTTGCACTACAGTTGGCTTGGCTGAGTTCTCTATCGTACATCTTTCTTTCAGGCAATTCGGTAGCTTAAAGTTTTCCAAATAATATGCCAGTTACGAATAAAGCAAATGTAGTAAAAACCAGGAAGCTCTCCATTCTCCAAAAACAGTTGGCTTGAATGAACACATAGCATCTTTTCCCCTAGTTAATGGGGAGTCACGCTATTTTTAACAACCGCACATTTCACCACCCACTGCCGTTGAATCACAAAGTGTTCTCTCCTCAGGAATAGAGGTGCATGGGGATCCTAGGAATACTTAGGATGTAGCAGAGGGAACTGGAGGGTAAACTGTTCAGAAACAAGTAGTACCTAGTGTGGTAGGAACATGCTAGTCAGGTTTTGTTCAGGGAGAAAGGATTTCACCGAGTTTTAACTGATACGCTCCTAGTTATAACAGCATCTGATGTCTTTTGGTGGTGGCCGTGTCGAGGCCAATTGCAGTTCTTATGCCAGAGGGAACAAGAGATACTTTATTCTGAGTGACCTGTTTGTGACAATGCCCCATGAACTCAGGATTCTCTGAATGGGAGAGTCCACTGTGGAAGCAGTTACACGAATTCTTATAGTCACATAACAAAACACAGCCATAAAGCAAGGTGGGGATGTTGGTGGGGACATCAAGCAGGCAGGTCAGTAGAGCAGGGAAGTATCTGTGATGGGTTTCAGATGGTATCTGGTAATATCCTTAGCTTTGGATTGTTGGAAGCTAGTTATAGCCGAGTTAAGCCTGCCAAAGATTTTACCTGATAGTCAAAGAGATGGATGTTAGGCCAGATACAGAGATGAGTGTTAAGTAGCAATTAAGGATGCTAGTGATGACCCAAGATAATGTTGGCTCTGATACAGTGTTTCAACTCTCCACAACTAGACGTCCTAATCGCTCCATCTGTCTTCAGAATCTTTAACACAGATGTGGGTTTCAGGAAACTTCAGTGCACACTGCATTGCTTGCTGCAGGCATCTGCATTCATGGCAGGAGTTAGGATGAAATTGCTCTCAGACCCGTCTGCGATTTATCCCAAACACAGTCTGACTCCAAACCACCCAGTAAGTTGCCTCATTTTAAAAAATATTTCAAAGCAGTACCATGCCAAATATACACACATCTTATATTACCTGTGTTTTCTATATCACATTGGAGGGCATGTAACATGCCCATTTTCCATTACAGCTTCCTAAAGGGGCCTGTAATGGGTTCCAATATGTAGGAATCTATGTGACTACAGGCATTCTAATGAGTTAGATGTAGGCTAATGGAAAAGGGTGTCTTATTAGATTTGTTTGAACATTTTAAACTTATGGCCAGACCTCTGTTATTACAAATGTCACACCTCAGCATTAGCAATTAACATTAAGATACCCTGGAAACCAGTTCAACAGCTATGAACACACATTGACAAATGTATAAGAATATATTAAATACCCTTACTAAGAGGGACATTGGAATCATCTTGGCTGATATTTTCAATCTGACCCAGCAACCAGAAGCCTCAGAAGCACTGAAATGAGCTTAGATAGCAAAATGGTCATGTTAAATGTGAATACATCATGAAGAAACTTTCTACAGTATTATCATTTATTCACATCCTGCAACAGATTTGACATTCAGAATATTACTTGTAACTCGTGGTTACATGTGGGAGATGCCTAGCTCTACTATAGTAGTTTGAGTGAGAAATGTCTCCAATTGGCTCCTAAGACTTGATCTCCAGTTGTAGCATATTTAGGGAGCGTTAAGTGGCAGGGCCTTCCTGGAGGAAGTATGTCATTCTGCTTTCTGTTTTGATTGAGGATGTGAGCTCTCCGCTTTTTGTTCCTGCTACCATGGCCCACCTCTTGCTGCAATGCTTCTCCTTCATTATAGACTCGTACCTCTCTGGAACTGTAGGCTAAAACAAACTCTTTCTACCAGAAGTTGTTTTTGGTTAGGGTATTTTACCACAACCATAGAAAATAGCTGTTATATTAGCTAAGCAAACAAAGAAATTATTTTATTGGTTAGTCAGAGGCCAGATAAAAGGGTCAATTGTTTGTTTGTTTGTGGGTTTTGTATTTTGTTTTTTGGTTTTTTTTTTTGAGACAGGGTTTCTCTGTAGCTTTTAAAGCCTATCCTGGAACTTGCTCTTGTAAACCAGGCTGGCCTCAAACTCACAGAGAGCTGTGTGCCTCCATCTCCCAAGTGCTGGGATTAAAGGTGTGTGCCATCACCAACCAGCTGAAGGGGCTAATTCTAAGCATAGCTAGATCCAGGGGCTCACATGATGTCATCTCTAGATCCTTGCAAGCCTCCTTTGGGGAACATAAAGATTGCTCAAGACCCCTGATTCCAACTACAAGCTTAACAGCAACGGCATCTAAAGAACTTGCCATCCAGCACTTGGGAGGCAGAGGCAGGAGGATTTCTGTAAGTCTGAGACCAGCCTGCCCTTCATAGAGAGTTCCAGGACAGCCAGGGCTACATAAAGAGACTCTATCTCAAAAATAAATAAATAAATAAATTGCCAGGGCAGCGGCATCTAAAACGGTAGGATAGGGAACTCTGGGAAATTGCATCCCAGTGAAGCAAGCAGAACTGGTAGACATTGTTTTCTAGATAACTGTCTAAATTATCTGGAGTAAATAAATAAATGTTTAATAAAATTCACTAAAAGTTGATAAGAAGACTCCATGATACACTTCCTCCCCTTTTAACTAACTGTGATGGAAACTCAATTCAAGGGTTCTCAAGAACAAAGGGTCTCTCTCTCTCTCTCTCTCTCTCTCTCTCTCTCTCTCTCCCAGTACCTCCTTAGGCAGGGCAAGCCGTCAGCATTTCTTATTTCTAAAATTATTGTCTTGAAGAGGTTAAGATCCACAAGCAGAAAAATTAACAGCTTTCTTAAGTAAGGCTGTAATGTAAGGTGTGTAAGGGTTCGTTGACAGAGTCTGGTTACTTGAGTTTGATTCTTGAAACCCCACAAAGGAGGAAAGAGAAAACTGACAGCTTGGAGTTGTTCTAGGACCTCCATATGCAAACAGAGGGACATACACACCACTCCCAGTAATAAATAAATAGTACCCTGTTAGTGTCAGAATGAGAGAATGAGCTTAACACTCTTGGCCTCAGATTTTCAGTGAATCAGATTGTGGAGCAACTGGTGTCCCACTGAACTCTAAAAAAATTGATAAAGATAAAATTCTGTATTAGAAAATACTTAAGATAAGAAAATGAAAAGAGGGGTCTGAAGAGATTGCTCAGTGGTTAAGAGCACTGATTGCTCTTCCAGAGGACCCAGGTTTAATTCCCAGCACCCACATGGCAGCTCATGCTTGTGTGTAATTCCAAGATCTGACACCCTCATACAGACATACATGTAGGCAAAACACTAATGCACATAAAACAAAATAAATAAATTATTTTTAAAAATGAAAAGAGAAACAAAAAGAGGAAATGCAAATGAAAAGCAAAATGGTTTGCATAAAATCCTTATACAAATAACACTAAATGTAAATGGAGAAAATAAAAAAAATCAAAAAGCAGAGATGGAATCAATAAAATGACTTACTTGCCACCAAGCCTGATAACCTAATTCCATTTCCTGAGATTCACATGATATAGGGAGAGAACCAATTTTTATAAGTTGTCCTTTGACCTCTACTTGCATACTTATGCTCACAAGAGCACACACACATAATAAATGTGTATTTTCTAAAAGCGAAGAGTGTCAGAGTTGATAAATGTCTAATCATGTGTTACCTACATGAGGTTTAAATAGACAGAAAGGATAGGTATTAAATGATAGAGAAAGATATTCCACAAAACAACCATAAAGGAACTGTAATGGCACAAGAGAATTTAAGCATAACAAGGAAATGGCAAAATGGCTGGGCAAGTATAGGTGCTTGTTCCTGAGCCCAAAGACCTTCATGATAGAAGGGAGAACTGATTTTCATAAACTGTTCTCTGATTTTTATATGCTGTGGTGTGTGTGCCCACAGACACACATAGTAAGGAGCCTTAGTGTGTGTATGTGTGTGTGCAGGTGTTCATGCCGGTATATGTGTGCAAGTGTGCTTGCTGATGCACGTGTGTGGAGGACACACACAGAGGAGGACATTGGGTGTCCTGCTCTATAACTCTCAGCCTTTTCCTTTGAAGTATTGTCTTTCACTGACCAGGAACTAAGCTAGTGACCAGTAAACCCCAAGTTTCTGTCCAAGATGCATGCACAGAATATCCACCTTTTAAATGGGTCCTGGGGATTTGAACTCAGGCGATCATGCTTATATACAAGGAAGAAAGAAATAGAAGGGAGGAAGGAAGGGAGGGAGAGAGGGAAGGAAAGAGAGATAGAAAAGAAAAGAAAACTGAGGTATTTTTGGACATACCGGCGAATATGATGATGATAGGTGACCAAAGAGCCAATGCTTGCTACACACACCATGTCTCTCAGGACCTTTAGGTTGATGATATCATTAATTCTTTGTAGTATGAGCCCATTTGTATCCTCTTTGCAAATAAGAACATTGCTATTTTAGCAACTTTAATCATTTCTTCTTTAGGTTCTACATAGGAGCCCAACTTCTCCTATCCTATAGTTATTTTGCTCTGTTTCCTGAAGCATTTCTTCCTGCATTTGTAGGAAACATTCGTAAAGTGTGAGGCAGTGGCGGCTCTAATTGCCTCTCTTTGCTTTTCCCCCATCCTGCTACCCTCAGAGGCAGACTGAATATAATTCACTTAGCTTTTGTTTTGTTGTTGTTGTTATTTATTGCTTGCCTCATGGATATATAAGGTCAATACTGAGCTCCTTGGTTTCCTAGAGTAATACATATGCTTGGTAACAGAAAGCAGTTCCTAACACTGTTTGGAAGGAAGGAGGGGTATTAGAGGTGGGTAGATAGATGGTGGACAGAAAGACATATGGATGAATAGTCTTATTTAAAGGCCTTCAGAGTTGGGTGTGGTGGCACACAGAAATCCCAGAATTTCAGAGGAAGAAATGAGAGTACGCCTAGCTTCTGGCCCACCTGGGCCCCACCTGTCCTAGGAAGTGCATGGGAAGCTTTATCAATAACTTCAAATACTTGCAGAGGATTTAAAGATCAAACACTAACTAAAGCCCCCAACATTCAACCCAACATCTATTCAGAAACATTCAACCCAACATCTATTCAGAAAATGATGGTTGGATTTGGTTCTCAGGTGACAGAGAGGAAAGCCTTTATAACTCCGTTTTATTCTACACAGACCTGCAGTTCCTTGTGTCCCATTGATAAGATTGTCAGCAACTCGGGCAGAGAGCACGCGCTCTGGGGAGCCACCATCTCACCAAGACATTCAGCTCTGCTCTAAACAACAGTTGCCATGGCCAGTGGAATACCAATAAGGAAAGAGTGAGGCTGCTGACTAGAACGGCAACACCTGATAAGGGGCAGAAGCAACTGGGAACGTGGGAACAGATGGAAGAGCTGAGAAAGCCATTATCTCAGAACATGCCAGATAAACCTGATCCCTCCCTCCAGTTACGAAAGCTGTGTGGAGAGTGGACTGCAGACCCAACAGTTGGCCAGCACAGCTGAGATGATGAAATCAAAGGCCAGGCAAAAGTTCGACGGAGCAGGATTTTAGGGAGACTGTCTTGAACAAAGCTGTCATAGAGCTGCCTGGCGCAGAGGTGGCCTGAATCTTGTCTGTCAAGATGACCACATCAGAAGGGCCCACTTCACTATATCTCCCCACAAAATATACCCCTGATGCTGGCAGCCTGCCCTTTAACATGCCATGTTAAATGAATATGTACACTATTTGTAATTCCATGAAAGGGCACAGTAGTGGTAAGAGTAAAAACTTTATTTATGGTTTAAATTTTACTTCCCCATTTTTGTAATTTAATGAGCAACCTTAAAATCTTAAATCAAAGCAGTTAAATGATGGAATACTATTTAGCCAAGAACATTTTCTGGGGCTGTGGGTGGCTCAGCGGGTAAAGTGCTTACTGCATAAGCCTGAAGACTTGATGTTGGACCCTATCTCCCTCCCTGCTGGTGGGAGGGCAGAAACTGGCAGATCCCAGGGGTTCCCTGACCTGTTGGTCCAGCTGAAATGGTAAGTTCCAGGCTCAGTGAGACTCCGTCTCCAAAATCTAGGATGGAGAGTAATAAAAAGGGACACTCGGTGTTGTCCTCTTAACCTTTAGATACATGTAATCCCAGTCCTGGGGAGGCTGAGGCAGGAGGCTCATAGCTCATTCAGGGCCATTCTGAGCTACATAGCAGATTGAAAGCCAGCCTGAGCAATAGGAAGTTCTTTACTCTCTGCACATAAAGGGAAAATACCTGAAAGTACAATCAGAGAAATGGATGCTATGGTTTCATTGTTATTTAAAATATCCATGAGTGTGTATATATGTAGGTATACATGTTTATTTATGTAAACAGTTGTCATTCATTCAACAATACTTATTGGCCCTTAGCTATGTGCCTGACCTTTAATCTAGTATTCTGGAGACAGACAGAGGCAAGTGGATCTCTTGTGAGTTCAAGGCTGGCCTGGTCTACATAGGGAATTCCAGGATAGCTCAAGCTACATATTGGATGCTGCCTCAAAAATTCACTAATTCATTCATTTGTTAGTGTGAGTTAGCTTTAAGTAGTCATTAAATTTTGGAGAAGGGACGAATTTTGAGAGAAATGAAAATAATGGTCTCTGAAGAGACCACACTGAATTAAGATCTGACTTCCTGGCCATGCCACATGTGGACAGATGCAGACAATATAATATCTACACTGAACCATTCTGTTGGTTCATTTTGCAGAGAGGAGAGAGGGCTGTGGGTCTGTGGATGGTATGGCAGGATACGTGTTGGTTAAGAACAAATTATTAGCAATAGTATTGTCGTTGTCATTGGCAGTGTTGGAGATTAAGGATCAAACCCAGATCCTCTGTACTTGGCAAATTCTTTACTGTTGTAAATAGGGGAGAGGTGCATGTTGTGTTCCCCAGCCGCCAGCTGCTGGCCCGCTCAGCCGCTGGTTGCTTGCTTATGCCCAAAATAACCACATGAGAACTGTATTAATTCAAATACTGCCTTGCCCATTATCTATAGCCTTTTCTTGGCTACCTCTCACATCTAAACTAACCCATTATAAAAGTCTGTATGTCACCACAAGGTGGTGATCTTACAGGACTGTTCTAAGATACATCCATCTGCGGCGGGAGCTTCTTGGGACTGGCTCTGACCCAGTCTTCTTCCCAGCGTCCTTTTCTCTTTTCCCCGCCTATCTAAGTCCTGCCCTATCAAATGGCCCAGGCAGCTTTTTTATTTAACCAATCAAAGCACAGAAATAAAGACGGACCCTCCTACACTTTACCTCTGATTACACCTCATCCTTAGCTATTGGGTTTTTGTTTCATTTTATTTAACCATTCAAACAGTTTAGTAAAATGACATCATTAATGCTTCTTTAGTGTATTTCAATAGCCTGCTCCTGCTCAGAGTTAATGCGGCCCTTGGTGCTTTTTGTTTGTTTGTTTGGTTTTTGTTTTAGTTTTTTGAGACAGGGTGTCTCTGTGTAGCCCTAGCTGTCCTGGAACTCACTCTGAAGACCAGGCTGGCCTTGAATTCACAGAGATCTACTTGCCTCTGCCTCCCATGTTCTGGGAATAAAGGCATGAACCACCACTGCCCGGCTCACTTGGTGTTTTTGAAGCAGATCTGTATAGCTCAGGCTGGCCTTGAATCTGTTACATCACCCATAATGACCCTGAATGAACTTGAGGTCATCCCTAAGCCCAGGGTTATAAGCACTTAACAACCACGTCTAGCTCAATGTCTGCTTCTTACCCTGTCAACTGCTGGGTTGTTTGTACAGTTTTATAACAGAACACAGGGACTTGTGTGTTAAGATTGTAGGTTGTTGAGGGCCGGAGAGATGGCTCAGTAGCTTAGAGCACTTGGTGCCCTTTCAAAGGCCCTGAGTTCAATTCCCAGCTCCCAAATCACAGCTTAAAACGTCTGTAACTCCAGTTCTGTAGACTCTGATGCCCTCTTCTGTTTCCATGGGTACCAGGAATGTAGTGGTATATAGATATATACATGCAGAAAAATGACCTTACATATAAAATTTTAAATAAAACTTAAAGAAAAGAATTTAGGTTGTTTTCCTTTTCATGGCATCTGCAGACCCTCTGGTCACAAGCACAAGGACATTTGGGTGCACCAGAATCATCCTAAAGTTTTGGGCATTTTGAGATCAGTGCTCTGAGTCTGGATATTTTTTCTTGTTTTGTTGTATGAGACAGCGTCTCTCTACATAGTCCTGGCTGTCCTGGAATTAATTGTGTAGATTAGGCTAGCTTAGAACTCGCAGAGATCCCCCTGCCTCTGCCTCCCAAGTGCTGGGATAACAAGCCTGTATATCATGCCTGGCTGGGTCTTGATATATTTACATTAACACAAAACATAAATGTGACAATGATAGCAGGTAAAAGAGTTATTTTTCTGGCCTGTTTGTCCATCTCCCTTGTGCCCGTGTCCCCTCCTGCATGCCTTTCTCATCACATGGCTTAGGGTCATCCATGGCCTTGTGTGACCAAGTCCTAATATAACCCAAGCAAGTTCTCCTGGAAACAGTGTTTTCCAGACAGATTGTAACCTGGTCCAGTGAGATTGCTCTGTCCTTGTCCTTCTCTCAGTAGGTAAACATGTCCTGCCTCATACTTGTCACTTGGTGGCAATGTGTGGCCACTACTGTTCTACATCCAGTGTCACATACAGAGATCATACCTATTTCTCAAAACTCAGCCCAGCACCCTTAAACTGCTTGTAATTCCTGTTCTGGGGCGCTCTGATACCCTCTGGACTCCACCCCTGGCCACTGCATATACATAGTGCACATAAATTTATATAGGCACACATACTCATGTATGTGCACACACGTACATACACCTGTGAAGCCAGCCTAGCTGAATATAATCACTGGGAGTGTGTGTGTGTGTGTGTACATACATACATATGTACATTTAACATATAAATTAAATAGAACTATTTTAGATATGTACCCGTGGTTGGTACATACCCATAGTTCTGTTGACTAAGAGGTCAGAAGTGGTGGGAACAAGCATATCTCACACCCACATTTGGGTTTCTGAGTACTGTCCTCCAATAGGGCTCCTTATGAAGCTGATTGATTCCAGGGCTTAGGGTAAGAAAACAAAATGCAGCCAGGTGGTGGTGGCTCATGACTTTAATCACAGCACTTGTGAGGCAGAGGCAGGAGGATCTCTAGAGTTTGAGGCCAGCCTGGTCTACATAGCAAGATCTAGGACAACCAAGGCTACACAGAGAAACCCTGTCTTGAAAAACCAAAAGAAAGAAAGAAACAAAGAATGAGAGAGAAAACATATGAGGTGAGTTTGGAGCATCATGTGGTACCAGTAAACCAGGATTTATTTTTTCAAATAGAAAGAGGGCTGGGCAGATAAGTGTCACAGTTCAGTCCACAGAACCACGTAAAAAAGCTGGGTATGTTTGGAAGCAAAGTCAAGGTGATCCCTGGGGCTTGCTAGGCAGACAGCCTACCTGAATAAACAGTTCCAGGCCAAGTGAGAGACCGTGTTTCTGAAAACACAATGGGTTCCCGGGGAGATGGCTTAGCAGGTGAAAACACTTGTTGTGTAAGTCTTTGTCACTGTTCTAGTGCTGTGAGAGACGCAATGACCAAGGTAACTTGTAAGAGAAAGCATTTGTTTCAGGACAGCCAGGGCCATTACACAGAGAAGCCCTGCCTTAAAAAAAGAAAGAAAGAAAAGAAAGAAGAAAGGAAGGAAGGAAGGAAGGAAGGAAGGAAGGAAGGAAAGAAGGAAACATATAACTGATAGCTTGCTTGCAGTTTTAGAGGGTGAGCCCATGACTACCATGGCTGGAAGCATGGCAGCAGGCATGGTGCTGGGGCAGTCACTGAGAACCACTTCTTGATCTGCAAGTTGGAGGCAGAGAAAGGGAAACCTCAAATCCACCCTGTGACACATCTCCTCTAACAAGGCCACACCTCCTAATTCTTCCCAAATAGTCTACCAACTGGGACTCAAACATTCAAATATATGAGCTTTGGGGACCATTCTCATTCAGACCACCACACTGGTCATCTTAGTTTAATCCCCGGAATCCTAATTGGAAAGAGAGAACAGTCTCCTGAAAGTTGGACTCTGACCTCCACAGGGGTGTGGCACACACGCAAATATGAACATGCATTCACCAGCATACCCATGAACACAACACACACACACACACACACACACACACACACACACACACACACCAACTTTAAAAGGGGCTGTCACTAATAGGACATAGCTGATGTAAAAGAGCTCAGGTGACCAGAGTGGCCACACAGACCCTCCTGCCACACGTGGGGTTCACTCCAGTGAGATCATTAAAAATACTAGAAGATGTGGGTATCTGACACTCTGTTTCCCAGACTGTGCTGGCTGCTGCCACCAAGGACCACCAGCGAGGATGGCTCTGCAACTTGAAAGATCCAAAGACAAATAGGAAAGTAGGGATTTTACTGAATGCTTCCGTGCAATCACGAAGTCAAACTGTCGCTAAGTCAGGGGCCATCTATACTGTGTTATAGCCCCCTTCCAGTAGAATAATCTCAATGCTGGTAAGAATAAATAATGGAGTGGGTAAATGAACACAAAAAAGAATAATTCTTCCTTACAGGAGAATTGCAGTTAATACATGTAGAAAGAATAAGGGAAGAGACTTTTGAGAGTATAACAATGAATGCTTGTGACCTAGCACTTGGGAAGTAGAGGCAAGAGGGTCACAAGGCTAGCCTGGGCTACAGGGAATGGGAGTGGGAGTGGGAACGGGGCTTGGGGTGAGAGATCATCTTTGAACACTCCAGTTAGAATTACTGCAGGAAGGTCTAACCTATGAGTGCTGAAACAGGGGTTGGGAAATTTAATCAAAGTGGGATACTTCTGTGGTTTTAAAGAATCTTCTCCAGAATACTTAGGGGAAAAGAATACATTTACTAGAGAATATTGATGGTCACTACTTTGTCCAGGAGGCCAAGGCTGGAACTTGTCACCATTGTGTGACCAATTCTCCTGATCTGTATAGCTTCATTTAACCATGAAAACACTCAGACTCCCATACCAGAGGCCTGGGTTCAGACTCATCAACCAGTACTCCTCCAAGAAGTTAGATCTCTCAGATCCCCATATTAAACACATGGCATAAAGCAAATGTTATTTTAGATGACTAAAAGTTAATAAAGCTGTCTATATTCTTTCCCGGTTTTATGGGATAGTTGAGTGAGTAGCATCTGCCATATAAATGGTCATAATCAGTTTAATTATTTAGTTAGACCATTGTTATTTTATGTACTGAACGGCTGGGCTCTTGCATCTGTGACAGTCAGAGGTTGTCAGTCATCTGTGCAAATAGCCACAAGTACCTAGCTTCCGGCCTTTGCTCAAAACTATTGTCTCTATAACTGCCCGGGTCATCCTCATATCCCAGCTGCAACCAGTGATCTTTCTGTGAAATGACTCAGGCAGAAGGTTTGGGACACTTTCCCTGGGGTCTTCCACCAGGGAAAAGCCCAGATGGAGACGGGGCTAGCTTAGCTGAGGCTGGCTGTCCCTCCCTGCACCAGTGCCTGTCTTGGCAAGGATGGTTTGTGTCAGCTTGGGCAAGGCATTTGACCTGAAGACGCATATGCTCCAGGAATGACTGGTGCTTCCAAGCCGGAATAGGATGGGGGACCTGTTGTCATTATGGAAATCAAGGATGATCTCTGAATAACTCCTTAGACATTTGGATAAAGAAAATTGTTGGAAAAATTTTAGTTGGAAAAAAAAATTGGAGGTGAGGCGTGGAAAGAACATAGGTGAGAGTTTGGACTGGGATGGTGTGGAGTACTGGCTTCCGGGTGCGATGCTGCTGCTGCACCCTTGAGCTCACAGCAGTCTGATAGCCTGCACAGATTGGGCCTCTCGTGGAGTCCCGTTACCCCTCCCGTGAGGCTTTATACTGGTTAATGGTTGATGGGAGAAGGAAAGACATGTTTTCAGAGCTGTAGACCATGTCACAGGGTCCATGTTCCCGTAAACAAGCCCTCACGCATGCTCCTATAAAGCCCCCTAGTGAGGTTCCTTGGGTCAGAAACAAAAAGTCATCAAACTAGAAGGGAAATGGGTTGGTTGGAAAGAGGAAGGGATCAGCAAGAGTGGGAGGGGGTAGACAGGAGAGGGTAAAGGGTGAAAATGATCTAAATATATTATGTACATATATGAGATGTCATGATGAAACCCAGTATTATGTAAAAGTAATATATGCTAACAAAACATTTTAAATGCCTTGGCTGTGGTAGTGCATGCTTATAAACCCAGGACTTGGGAGGCAGAAGCAGGTAGATCTTTCTAAGTTTGGGGCCAGCCAGGGCTATATAGGGAGACCCTGTCTCAAAAACCAAACCAAACCAACCAACTGAGCAAAAAACAGTAAAAAACAAAACCATTTTAAATGGAAAGACAAGGAATGCAAAGATGTCCTTAGAGATACAGCTGTCTGTCACCAGAGGTGGTGGGTTGATACACAGGCCCATGCAGCAAAGGAAGTGTATTCTGTATGGCAGGTGTACCTGCAACTTTCCTTCAAGACTCTGAGTCCTATATACTTCCTATTATTGAGCCTGTCTCTGTTCTGTAATCTGTCTTGAAGTGTATTTACAACAAAATTGAGGCCCGCAAGATGGTTCAGTGGGTAAAGGCACTTGCTGCCAGACCTGCTGACCTGAGTTTGACCTCTGGGGACCACATGGTGGAAAGTTGTCTTCTGACCTTCACATGCATACCATGGTACATGTGTGTGCATGCAAACACCAAAGTAAATAAATAAGTAAATGAAAAATAGGTTGAAATGGGGCTGGAGAGAAGGCTCAGCCGTTAATAGCCCTGGCTGCTTTTCCAGAGGACTCAGATTTGATCCCTAGTACTGCCTGGCAGCTCACAACCATCTCTAACTTTTCAGTTCCAGTGGATCCAATGCTCTTCTCTGACATCCACGGGCATCCAGCATTCAAGTGGTATATATGTACTGGCAAATTACCCATATAGAATATATATATATAT
>JAQHUG010000079.1:5885086-5917670 GCA_028555095.1 Dicrostonyx torquatus
ATGTGGCTTATCATCCCAGTGCTGGCAAGGCAGGGACAGGCATGTTTCTGGGGCTCACTGGCCAGCCATGTGGTAAATTCTAAGCCCCCGAGAGAGGTTCCATCCCATAAAACAAGTAGATGGTCTCTAAGGAACAGCATTTGAGGTTCTTTGACCTCCACAAGCACCTGTACATATGCTCACACTTACCTACCAGCACACACATGAACAAGCACATACGTGTATACACATACACCAAAAAAGGGAGAAGAATGGATTCATCGCAGCTGGCGTGTAGTCTGTACAAGGCTTCAATCCGCATGCCTTGAAGGCATGCCAAAACAATAGAAAATAAAAAAGAATGGGCTAGTGGCTCAGTAGTTAAGAGGACCAGGGTTCAGTGCCAGCACTTACATGGCAACTCACAATCCTCTGAAATTCTGAGGATCCAGTGTCCTCTTCTGACCACCATGGGCACCAGGCATACATGTGGTGCACAGTCATACATGCACACAAAACACCCATACACATAAATACATTTTTTTTAAAAAAAGAACAAGCTAATCTGTATATTATTATCAATAACGCAATTTCAAAAAATATCAAGTGAAGAAAAAATAGTCTCATACTGTAGTGTAAACACTTTATGCTTTAGAAGTTTCCAGAAGAATGCCTAAGAGACCTTTAACTGTTCATTGTAGGTGTTTCTATGGAAGGTGGGTACAGAATCTGGAGAGAGCAACAAAAGAAATATTTCTTTTTTTATTTTAATATTTTAATTTTTTTATCTTAATGTACTGGTTGAATACTTAGTTTGTAGGTATGTTACTTTTAGTTTAACAGTAAACAATTATTTGGGAACAAGGACAGAAGCCAGTATGGTGTCACACAGTTTTAACCACAGTATTTGGGAGGTGAACTCAGGGGCCCCGAGTTGAAGGCCAGCCTGGGATATAGTGTAAGACTTTGCCCCAAAATTAATTAATTAAATGAAGGGAAAAGACAAGGAAAGAAAGCATTTTTTTTCCTTGAAATGCCTTGACTCTGTGATCTGTGTTTTGTTTCTTCACAGATATGAAATGCTTCTAAGATAAATTTTTTTAAAAAAGGAACAAAGCTAAAACAGAGGTATTCCAGCATGGCTTTTTGATTAGTGTCATAGGCAGGAGCTATGGAGAGGGCTCAGAGGGTCAAACGAGTGTGATGCAAACCTGGTGACTGGAGCTGAGCTCCCTAAAATCCATGCAAAGCTGACCCAGTAGCACAGTTGCCTGCAGTCCAGCACGTCAAAGGTCCAGACAGGAGCAATGCTGGAAGTTATGGGTCAGCTAGCCTGGCCTGAGCAGCAAAGAGACCCTACTAAACAATGTGGAAAAGGCAGGACCAGAGACCAGAATGCTGTCATCTCATGCCCATACGTGTGCTGTGAGCCATGTGTGCCTATAGCTACACACACAAATGGGCGTTCTCATACACCTTCAAAGAGAAAAGGCTGAGGAAATAGCTGAGCAGGTAAAGGGGATTCCACCTGGCAATACAAGCCTCATGACTTGAGTTCCATCTCCAGAACCTATATAAAGGTAGAAAGGAAGAACCAACTACACAAAGTTGTTCCCTGACCTCTACATATACCCCACGACACATGTTTGCACACACATAATAAACACACACACTCAAATAATAAATACTTTTTAAAAAAGAAAACCAAAGGGCCTTCTCTACCTCCTGGTCCACTCTACATCCATAGGCACCGATCCCACCAAACATCTACCCACAGCCCTCACTTTACTTGGTTCTGTGCCCAAGGGTAGCAGGACCACACCTGTATGTCCTGTGCATTGCATCTTGGAGGAAAGGAAAGCAGTCCCCATTTTCACTGGACAAGGCACACTTGCTTTCCTGCAGCTGTTCTCACAGTTTCCTCTCTTCCAGAACAGCCTGATTCCAACAGGCCTGGCTTGGGAGGACATGCTGCTCCCGCTGTACCAGAAGTATAAGAATGCCATCACGTGGGGAGACCAGGATTTATTAAATATTATTTTTTATTTCAACCCAGGTAAGTGCTCTTTGGAGAATGCCACCGTGTAGGAGTCCGCCCACCTCATTTCATAGGGAGCATTCTAGACACAGACTGCTATTGATGGACCTCCATGGTGCACAGAGAGGCTTGTGTTCCTCTAGCTCACCCTTACATCTGCCTCCCGGGTATCTGCGGAGGCAGGTCCTCAGCCACTAACACAAAAGGCCAAATGTTGAAGCCTCCAACGCTGCACTCTGGTTTTAGAGTCTTTTCAGTCCCACCACACCATCCTTCCAAGAAGTGCAGCGTAAAGTGACACAAGACACAGAACCAGATGACCAGATGACATTATTTCCATATGAGCACCAGACGCTCACCATGGAGCAAGTACTAGTTGAAGGGAGGTGGCTCCTGAGCTTTAAAATTTAGTCACCTGTCCAGAGTGCAGAGGGCCTATGATAAGATCTCAGATCCCCCAGGGTTTGGTTTTGTTATCTAGAGTGAAAGAAAATGTTACGTGTTGTTAGCTTGGTGACTTGTCAGAGGGCACCGAGTGGGGCAGAGTGTCCTGGTTGGCTTTTTGTCAGCTTGACACAAGCAACAGTTCTCTGGGAAAAGGAATTTCAATTGAGGAAATGACTCCCTCAGATTGGCCTCTAGGCAACTCTATATGTAGGCAGCTCTCCGGAGCATCTTCTTGATTAATGATTGATGTAGGAAGCATAAGATAAAATGAACCCTTTCCTCCTCCCCAAGTCGCTTTTGTTTATTTGAGACAGGATTTCTCTGTGTAGCATTGACTGTCCTAGAACTTGCTCTGTAGACCAGGCTGGCCTTGAACTCACAGAGATTCTCCTGCTATGACTAAAGCCTTGTTCCACCACTACCCCTCCCCCCAAGTTGCTTTTGATCATGGTCTTTATCATAGAGTATAGAATCATAACTAGTACAGAGAGAGATGAAATTTCCTGGTCTGTGTTTTCATATTAATACCTAAAGCTAATAAAATTTCCTTCTTCCCTCCCCTCCCCTTTGCTAAAAGCTTATTTAATTTCATTAAAGTAAAAACAATGGTTTCCTTTGAGAAGAATCTTTAGGGAAAATAAAGTAGTCCTTGTCTTATCAGTCCTTCCCTTCCTGAAGTAGAGAACCATGTTGATAGTGATGCGACCTGTGGTACTTGTCACCCTTAAAGCATTTGTTAATGGGCCACAAAAAAAGAAAAGCATCTGCTACAAAACCTAATGCTGTATGTCCCTGGATCAAAAAGAATCAAATCCTAGGAAAGAAAACAAAGCAAGTCAGCATGGGTTTCTGGGGAGAGACTTCCAGCACTAGCTAGATGAGCAGAGTCGGTCTTGGCTCTTTACATGCAACTTCTAATTCATTTCTCTCCCCCAGTACATGGTCTGCACCTCATTTTTCTTCTTAAGCAGAGAGTGTCTTTTCTGTAGGTGAAGGGGTGTCAGGATTCTGGGGCCCTGCAGATAGTATCAGCACAAGAGTTGCTTGTTAAATAAGCAGATGGTGTCTCACAGAAGCAAGGAGTGGAAATGCTGGCAAGCTCAGCCCAGTAACTGCAGCAGAAGAGGACCTGCCAGGGAATGGAGGTGACCATATACCCACTCTCTCCCACTGATGCTGTGGGACCCAGGGGAGAATGCAGGTGACATGAACCCCCTCCCACTGATGCTGTTTATTCCTCTTTGAAGATTGTCACTCTGTTCCCCAGGCGTCAAAGCAAAGTGCTAATATCTGTTATGGGTCCAGCCACCAACAAAGGCTAACTTCATGCCAATTCCACCCTCTCAGGGGAAAAGTCACATGATTCTGCAGGGATCAGCAAGGTCAGCAGCTTGGACTGTGGGAATGATGGCTGGTGTGTGCCTTGCCTTTCATTGGGACTAAACCCAGTTGGGTTTGATGGCCTGGGTGCCTCCTTCTGAGGTTCACTGAGCCAAAGATACTATGACATAATTATGAAGTTGTTCTACATCCTGGTTCTGAGCAGAGCCTAGTAAGCAACCAGAAGCTCAGGTTTCAGGTCAGTGTTAGGTCATTTGCTGTCCTTTGTGTGGCTGTTTGGTCCCATTTTACACTTTACCCTGGCACTCTATTAAACATTAGCTTTCTAATGAACCTCTAAGGGCAGCCATCGCTTATACGTTTTCCTCTCATTTATTTTGCATGTGAACTCGCTACAACCTAGAGCCAACTGCATGTTTTAAAAGATTTGTCACCTTTAGCATTGTAAAAGGAGAGTGATGATACTGGCAGCAACCTAGGAGATAAATACGTTTATTGTTGTGGCTTACTGGGTTGCTATGGATGAAGTCACCCACATAAAACCTGCAGCACGGGGACTGCGGTGTTAGGGTGAAGAGAGTCTCCTGTAGCCAGTAACCTGCTTACTGAGATGTATTTAAAAGTCATTAGCTAAAAACTGTTGTTAAACTTCCTGCCATAATTAGATCGTAAAATGTGTGTGGGTGTGGAATTGCGTGGCTTGGTTACAGACTGACTCAGGTGAAGGTGACTGAAGCTCATGGGGACTGTGCAGGCAGCTGGTCCCACAGGACATTTCTTGGTATGTGAAAAAAGCAGCCTCTTCTAGGATGAAAGGTTGAACTCACATTTGTGTGTGTGCGTGCACATGTGTGTGTGTTCATGTAGTATGGATACATGTGTGTGGATGCATGCATGTGGAAGCCAGAGGTTGACTTTGGTGTCTTCCAAAGTTACACTTGATCTAATCTTTTGGGACAGGCTCTTTCATTGAACCTCAATGCTTGCCATTTTGGCGAGATTGCCTGGCCATCAAACTTGAAGGATCCTCCCCCGTCTCCATTTCCCTAGCCCTAGAATCACAGGTGGATGCTGCTGCACCTGGCCTTTATATGGGTGCTGGGAATCGAACTCAGGTTTTTGTGCTTGCAAGACAAGAAGACAAGTACTTTACCAGCTGAGCCATCTCTTCATCCTCTGAGCTCATGTCTTAACGCGTGAGTTTGAGTCATGGGCACATTTTCATAGAAAGAGCAAACCTGACCAAAACCCCAAGAAACTCTTAGGGTAAATGAGCTTCTGTCCCAAGCATTGGAACTCCACTCAGACCAGCTGGAAAGGGCAGAGATGGCCACGTGGATCAGGTGATGTCAGGCTTTCTGGGGGATGTCTTTGGGATGCTGCTAAGGACTCCAATAATTTCTTCAGTCTTTAGAGTTCTCCTGGGCTCTGACATCTTTTTTTCTTGTGAGATTCCAGTGTCTCTGACAGAATTCTCGGTTTGCCCAGCTCAGCCTGATTGCCTGATTGTCAGTCAATACAATCTCATAAGAGACCACAGCAAATAAGGATGCTCTTCTTTTCCTTTCTCTCTCTCTCTCTCTCTCTCTCTCTCTCTCTCTCTCTCTCTCTCTCTCTCTCTCTCTCTCTCGCTTGCTTACTTTTTGTTTTTAGAGACAGAGTTTCTCTGTGTAGCCCTGGTTAATCTTGGAACTTGCTCGTAGACCAGGCTAGCCTTGATTTCAAAGAGATCTGCCTGCCTCTGCCTCCTAAGGGCTGGAATTAAAGGCTTGTACCACCACCACCCAGCTAGAGGATAGTTTTCTAACAGTTCCTAATTCAAGTGGGAGAGAAATAACCCAACTGTGGAGACCAACCTTGATCTGGTGGCAAGGGGCCAGAGGAGCAAAACTTTCCACACTCACCACATAGGTCTGCTGCCACTTTGGGCAGTTTTCCAGAAAGTACTGCAAAGAAAGGGAAGCATGACAAGGTATGCATGACAAGGCAGAGCAGAAGTATATGATTCTCTAAGAGAAGAGCCAACCTGTCCCTGGAACATACATAACCAGACCAGGTATTGAGATACTAGGGAGTCAGGATCTCTGGAGGACACAGGTTGCAGGGCCCATGGTCACACACATTCTTTGAAGGCCTTATTTTAGGTCCTTACTCTCATTCTTACCAGGCCCCCCAGGGCCCTGGCCTCTGCTGTTTGACTACATTGAGTGAACACCACAACGAAGCACCCAGCCTCAGGAAGTCCTGAGGGCTGTGCTGTGAGGGTGATCAGCTCAATTACTTCACATTAGGAGCGCTTCTGGACACTGGTGAACTGGGAAGCTCACAAGCCCTGATTACTGTAAAGCACAAGAGACAAGAATGAATAGTGTAGGGTCCGTGTGAGATGGGCATGGTTTATGGTTTTGGTTTTGTTGTTGTTTCAGTACAAAGCCCCAGAAGTGTTAGTTGGTTGAATGGGTAGAATCAAAAAATAGAGTGACGTCAATGGAAGAGAAACAAAATCACAGCAAGGGAACTGAGGGAAAAGGGAATTAGGGACAGAAAGTGGACTCCAGCAAGAGACAAGACAGAGAGACTTATAGTCTAGGAAGGCTTATACGTTCATCATCCACTCATTCAGCATATGTGCACACACACTCACACACAGAGAGAAAATAAGCATCTCCCTACACAGACCATATCAGTTCATGTTCCTGTCTCCGCCTCCCAAGTGCTGGGATTACAGGTGTGCACCATCGCAACAACCAAACACAACTGTCCTGCTGCAAATGTCTCTGCTCCATTGGTAGATGATAGCAATTGAGTGGCAAGCTCATCTTTCTGTGATGTTAAAATGATCAGGCACAAACCCTTCTGTAATCTTCAGTCCCAACTGGATATGAATCATCAGAGCTGCAAGGGAGCCCTGGCACTGTGTGGAGTCTTGAAGATATCAGTCATTAAGGGATATCACCCATGGGGAATCAAGTTTTTTTTTTTAAAGATTTATTTATTTATTATGTATACAACATTCCTTCCATGTATGCTTGCATGCCAGAAGAGGGCACCAGATCTCATTATAGATGGCTGTGAGCCACCATGTGGTTGCTGAGAATTGAACTCAGGACCTCTGGAAGAGCAGTCAGTGCTCTTAACCTCTGAGCCATCTCTCCAGCCTGGGGGGAAATCAGTTTTTAATATAACTTTGAGAGAGAAAATAGCAAAGACCAAGGGCTTCAGGAAAGGGTGTTTTGAATTTTTTTAAATTGTTCTACTTGTTTTTGGACAGGGTCCATTGTGTAGCCTGTCTTCAGCCTCTCAGTGATGCCTGCCTACCCCTTCTGCTCCTCCTGCTCATAAAGTGGACAGTTTAAATTTGAAAGTTAACCTGCAAGTAAACAGACACATCTAAGTTTTTGGAGGGTGGGTGTGGGTGTACATGAGGAGGTACACATGTGTGATATGTGTAGAGGCCAGAGGACAATCTTGGTGTTGTATCTCAGGCTTGGTTTTGGGGACAGGATCTTATTGGCCTGGAGCTTGTCACATAGGCTAGTCTGGCTGGTCAATGAACGGCATGGTTCTACTTTCTCTGCTTCAGAATGCAAAGATGCTACCAAGCCTGACTATTTTCACATGTGTTCTGAGGACCAAATCAGGCCATCATGCTCATACAGTAAGCACTTTGCCAACTAAGCTGTCTCCCAGACCAGATCTGTTATCTTCATCTTCCTACTGCTGATTGCCCTTTCTTTTGATAACAGATTTCATTGCTGGATGGAATAGCTCTTTCCCCATCTCATGTGTCCAAGAGCCCTGCCCTCCAGTGATTCCCGGCTAAACTAGTCAGCCCATCCATTCCCTGGTTTCTAAATCCTAAAACCTGAGGACAGAATCCATGGCTGGTTCACCCAGCCAGCAGTGCTGAAAAGATGACATCAATTTGTCTCCACCCCAGATCCTGGGAGCTGCTCCACTTCTGGCTCCGATTCTGCCTCACCTCACATTTTATGAGTTACATAGTTGTCTGCAACCCAGCACAGATTTCTATGTCTTGACTATTTCAGACCAGTGTATTTATGACAGCTTCTCCTCTACAGTCCCTCCCCATTGAAGAAATCTTTTATTCAACAAAACCAAGGTGATTTACCTTCTTCTAAAACACATTCCGGTATCTCAAAATCTAATATGACCAGACCTTTTCTTCCTGGAGTACTCTTCCACGCTTCTGTTTCTGTCAGAATTGCATCCTGACTAAAGCCTGCATTTAAATGAAATTGTCAAAACAGGACACCACTGTCCTGCAGTGACACAGGGGACAAATGCTTCCTATGATTACCTGTGCAATATTTTGTATTTTTTCGTCCCAGGAAATCCTGTTAAGGTGTGAATTGAATTTCTTCTGAGTTCCATTTTGCATTTGAGGTTTGGTAGCTGGGGTATGTAGCTGATGTTTAGGAGACATGAAAGACCCTGAACTTATAAACAAATGTTCTTTTACATCTGTATCCCTTTCCCCCACCCTCAATTGCAGTTTTGTGTACTTGGGGTCTAAAGCTTCCATTAGATTCTCAAAGAGATCTGTGACCCACAAAATGGTAAAGAATGATCCTGCATGACTAGGGACAGTTGTCGTAAATACTGATCATAGGTGTACTGTGCTGTAAGAGCCCACTTATTCGTCCCGGCTGCCCAGAACTGAAATAATCACACAGAAACTATGTTGTTTAAAACACTGCTTAGTCCATTAGCTCTAGCTTCTTATTGGCTAACTCTTACATATTAACTTAACCCATCTCTGTTAATCTATGTATCACCATGTAGCTATGGCTTATTGAGTAAAGTACTGGCATCTGTCTCCAGCGGGCTACATGGCTTCTTTCTAACTCCGCCTTTTTTTCTCCCAGCATTCAGTTTATTCCCCCCCCACACACTTAGCTCTGTTTCCCTATAGCTCTGCTATAGGCCTAAGCAGTTCCTTTATTAACCAATGATATTCACAGCATACGGAGGGGAATCCACATCAGTACTGTGTGCTGCTGTTCATCGGTGCTGTGATTTGAACATAAAATGCTCCGTCTAGGCTCATGTGTCTAGACAGTCAATCCCAGCATGTTTTGGAAGGAGGTGGTGTTGTTTTATATTGGGTTGTTTTTAATCTGAAGAGAACTCTTTATCTTAATCACTGCTCCTATCCTGTGAGTTCGTCCACCTCACAAAGCTTTTCCACAGAAATGGTTGTTGCTGGTACTCTTGGGCAGTCCTGTGTGCTTGCTGCTCTGTGTTAACATTTGCTATGTGTTTTTTCCCTTGAAGTTCTAGGAATTTAACCTAGGGCTTCATGAAGGTTATGTAACGCCTCATCCTCAGCCTGGTGTATTTTAAATTTTTAATAATCAAAATCAGTAAAGAAGTGACTGGTTCCAGACTTCACTGTTCATGAGTGAGAAGTTGGGGTTCAGACACAAGGGTGTTTGTTAATTTTTGTCAGTTTGACACATATTAGAGTTACCTATGGAAAAAGCACAGCTGAGGAATTAGTTCCATCATGTTGGCCTGTGGGCTCCTCTGTGGGACATTTTCTAGATTAATGATTGATGTGGGAGGACCCTGCCCCCTGTGGGTGAGGCCATCTATGTAGTGCAAGTGGTCCAGCTTTGTCTAGAAAAGCAAACTAGGCAAGCTATAGGGAGCAAGCCAGTAAGCAGCACCCCTCCATGGCTTCCACTTCAGTGCCTGCTCCTACTCTGTCTTCCCTCAGTGACAAACTGTTACCTGGAAGTTGATATGAAACAAACCCTTTCTTCTCCAAGTTGGTTTTGGTCATGGTGTTTATCACAGCAACAGAAAGCAAGCTAGGACACTAGGCTATTTGATGCCCTGGTTTACCTCCTTATTTTAGGTATTGTTTGTTCTGCCTTCCTCTGTCGTCAATAGTGGGTGCCCCTTCCATCATTAATCTCAGAATTTAAGCAAGTGTGGCATATTTGACCTCACAGCCACACTTCTAAGCATTGAAACTGTGCAGGGTGTGGCTTGTCAATGTTAAGTTTTAAGTGTCAGCCTTACAGGTGACAGCTGGCACTGACTGTAGCTCTATCTCTTCCTCTGCCCCCAGAGTGTCTCTACGTGTTCCCCTGCCAGTGGAACTACCGCCCTGATCACTGCATGTACGGAAGCAACTGCAAAGAGGCTGAGCGGGAAGGTGTGTCTGTTCTGCATGGCAACCGAGGCGTCTACCATGACGATAAGCAGCCCACTTTCCGAGCCCTTTATGAAGCAATCCGAGATGTAAGTGTGCTCGTCAAAGCGGACACTTGCTTGCCAGCATTCGGTGCTTCAAGTGCTATGGTCCGTGGGGGCTATGAAGGCCAACCACTCCCAGGGGGAACTCCTGTGCCTTCTGTCATCCCATGGAGTTCAGGATAAAGAGAATGTAACAAAAGTGAGATTGTTTAATTTAGCTTAAGCTAAGTGTGTTGCCTGGTTACCAGCTCCAAGCTCTTGAGCAATCTTGTCTCACGCTGGTCAATTAGAAGTTGTCACACTGGAAGCAGCGATTGGTCATTTTTTTTTCTTCATTTGTGTATGTGTGTGTACATGTTTGTGTCTGCTGCATGTGTATGGATGGGCGAGTGTGCGTCTGAAAACCAGAGGTTGACACTGAATGCCTTCCTCACTCACTTTCCACCTTATTTTTTTTTAAACTATTTTTATTTTATGTCTATGGTGCTTTGACAGCATACATGCATCACATGTGTGATTGCTAACCTTGGAGGATAGAAGAGGGGTTTGGATCTCCTGGAACTGGAATAACAGAAGGTTGTGAGACACCATGTAAATGCTGGGAATTGAGCCCACATTTGCAGTGCCCTTAACTACTGAACCTGTTCTCCAGCCCCTCTAGTTTTGAGACAGAGCCCAAAGTTCACTGGTTTGCCTGGTAAACCCAGAGATCTCCAGTCTGTATCCCCCCAGTCCCGAGATCACAGGTATACACCAACACACACAGAGTTTGCGTAGGTGCTGGGGATCAAACTCATGTCTTTAAGCTTACACAGCAAACACTTTGCCAACTGAGCCGTATCCCCAGTCCACCAATCCCTTATTGACTTAACAATGCAATCAAAAAGAGGTGCCCAACATTTTTACCACCAAAGGAGATTTGTTAGGGGTGTGTAGATACAACCTAGATGGAGGAATCTTGTCATAGCCGAGAGGCCCTGAAGAAAACACTCCTGCACCTCATGAATGGTAAGCCAGGAATGGAGAGCTAGAGGACAAGGTTAGGAATAGAAGGTTCTAAACCCAAGTAGAGGAAAGTGCCTCGAACAGAGAGGCCTTCAGAAGTGAGCATCAGGCTAAGCATTCAGAGCTGCATGTGGCTATGGCTGCCCAGTGCAGAAAGTCTGAGTCCTTGCCCATAATGACTCCCTCTGGAAAGCTGACCCTGAAAGAACAGCCCCTCCCACAAGATCTGCCAGGCAAGCCCTATAGCCTTATGTGGTTGGTCTCAAAGATCACATTTGGTAGATAAAACTCCTGCCCCATGGTTTCACTTTGCATGGTTTCAATCACCCTGTGTGACCATGACCCAGAAATATGACATGGAAAATTCCAGAATTCCATGCTTCATAAGTTGTACACTTTGTGCTGTTCCCAGGAACATGAGGAAATTTAATGCCATCCTGCTCTGTCATGCAGAAATGTGATTCATCTCTTTGTACCTGTATCCACACTGTATGTCTTTCCCACCTACCAGTCATGTCATAGCCACAGGGTATCTGGTCCGTAGGGCTCAGTACTCATCATGGTTTCAGGTATCCACCAAGTATGTAGATATGTGTCTCCCATGGATAAGGGATGATTATATGTACAATGTTGGCATGGAGGTAATGGAACCTCATGCAGTTTGAGCCCACTCTGTCCTCCTTAAAGAGAAGGGTGGACACATGTTAAGGAGCAGTTCAGGATTATGTGAACTTGTAAAGTTCTGTGTTGCCCATTACCTTTTGCCTTGAGATTGCGATTGCTGATAGGAAACCAATAGCAGGTACTTACAAGGGGTGCTCTCCTTAAACCACCCCTCCAAGATAGAGCAGGGATCAGCAAAATTTTCCAACATAACCGGGTGTGGTAGTGCATGCCTTTAATCCCAGCACTCAGGAGGAAGAGGCAGACAGATTCCTATGAGTTCGAGGTCAACCAGGCTACAGAGTGAGTTCCAGGACAGCCAAAGATACACAAAGAAAAGCAACAACAACAAAACAATTTTCAACATGATGAATCTATAGGAGCTTTGTGTTTCAGCATTCACAAACAGAGTCATGGGAGAACACTGTGCCTTTTTCATTCTTGTTCTGCCACTGGCTACACTGGCACTCTGACAGCGGAGGTTCTTAGTTATGACTGCAGGGTCCACAGTGCCAAAAGGATTTGCTGTCTACCCCTCCCCTGACAGGAACCATTTGCCAGGCCCCTGAGACAGACTTTATTAAATATCTTTATTTCTTTTTGAAAATCTGGGAACCTGGTGCCAGGATTCAGATACGCACATACTACCGCCATATATGTGGAGGCCAGAGAGTAGCTTGGGCTGTTGTCTTCCACCTGTGCCTAGGGAGGCAGGGGCTCTTTGTGGTTTACTGCTTCATGTGCCAGGCTAGCTGGTCCCTGAGATTCTGGGGATTCTACCATCTCCGTCTCCCATCCTGCCATAAGAGCACAAGGATCATAGATACATGCTACCATGGCAGGCTTTCTGCATGTTCTGGGGATCCAGACATAGGATGTCACACTTTACAGCAAGCGCTTTACCCACTGAGCCATCTTCCCTGCTTGCAATGCATCTTTGTGACCCACTGAGCCATCCCCCAGCTGGACTACATCTCTGCGCATATCAAGATGAACATTTTGCTAAAGAATTCCAGTTTGGGAAATCCCTGCACTGTCCTCCCCATAGGGGGTCACTTGACTTGTATCTGAGCAGTACCTTTTCTCCTGTTTCCTGCTGCTCAGTTTTCAAAGGGCAAGTGATTAAATTACACAATCTGTTATGCACTCAGTGACATTCTCACACTTGGTTACTCAAACACTGCCTCGAGGGGAAACCCATGCCCAGCACGGGTGGAAGTCAAGGAAGCATGCAACCGTGTGGGCTGCCTGGAGCCCTCTCCACTTTCCCCTGTGTTCTGGCCCGGCTTTGGAATTGAGCAATTGTGGCTGAGTTATGACTCATCTGGCTTGTTCTCACAGGGGATCAGAAAGGCAGCCAAATGACTTTGTTTCTTAAACAGTTCTGCATAATCGCTCTGCGGAGTTCTGCAGCTTGGCCTCAACAGATAGTTTACATTCAGGCATTTCCATCAGGGCAGCCATTGGCTCCAGATCAGCATGGGAGTGAAGACACTCCATTGTGACACGGTATTCCCCTATGCCCACCTTTTTATACAGGGCTGTGGTGTTCTCAGTGGAAGGTAAAGGATCAGAGCTGGCGTTCTACCTGGGCAGCCCTGGGCTCAAACCCCATTTCTATTACTCTCTGCTTAGTCATTAACTGCTGTTACCTTACTAAGCCTCGGTTGATTTCCCCATCATAAAATAGAGATAAGAATGTTACCTTCTGGGACTGGAGAAATGGCTCAGTGGTTAAGAGCATTTGCTCTTCCACAAGCCCCAAGTTCTGTTCCTAGCTTCCATGTCAGCTGGCTCATGACCACCTGTAACTCCAGCTGCAGGGGGTTCAGTAACCTCATCTGGCCTCTGTGGACATGCACATGCACGTGCCCGCACACACACACACACACACACACACACACTTTTTAAAATATTAATAAATACTTTTATATAAAGAAAGCTTCCTAATGAGACAGTTAGGAAGAACAACAAAATGATGGCCTTTAAACTTTAATCACACGCCTGACAGCTGTATTTAGTATGTAGACATTTTAATGGCAAACATTCCATATCTTTTTCTTTCCCTAGCTTGCTGTCTTCCCTTCTCGCTCTCTGTATGCACACAGCCTAACCCTGTGTCTATGTGTTCGTGTGATGGATGACAGGTATAACAGCTCCCATCATGACCCTCCCAAAAGTCATCAGGCAGATATTCTTTAGCAATTCTTTCAGCAGTTATCTACAAAGCCTAGTTTATGTAGGAATAATTCTGGTTGTCCGGAATTTGGAAGCTTGCATATAGACAGACCAAGCCCTGTCTGTGGTCAAGAATCTCTGTTTTAGTAGAGAAAGCCAGATGATATAAAAGTTTCCCATAGCAATCAAAGAAAGAGCCTATCAGAAGCGAAAGGTGCTTAAGTTCTAAGAGGAACAGGATGGTGAGGGCAGAGAACTGGCTACAGAGGGATGTTTTAGCAGCTGGGTTTTCAGGGAAGGCCCATGCCAGCCTGAAACGCGGTCGGATGGAGGCATTCCTGGGGAGAATGCTGCCAACATAATCTGAAGACTCTCCAAGGTGGAATGAAGTTGGTGTGCCCAGAGCACACCAGGATAGTCACCTCAACCATCCTGGAGAGCTAGTGGGAGGGAAGCAGATGCAGCAGGGCTCTAGCTCTCCTGGAAGTTTTACAGCGAGAACTGGACTGCAGTAGGAAATCTGGACAGGAAAGTGACAGCCGTGATTTATGGTGACTTATGTCAACTAATTGCGGACTTGCAAGAGGGAGGCACCAGGACCATTTGTAAGGTTGAGAGCATCCTTACAGGCAAGAGCTGAGCTAGCGGGGAGGCTTGGGGAAGTGGGAAGGTAGGAGAAGGGGCTGTGCGGATAGAATTCATGGGACTTCTGGTTGGCCGACTGAGGGCTGAGGGCTGTGAGAGAAAGTAATGCTGTCCCAAACCTCAGCTGGTGTGGCTCATTCTCCAGTTACCTCATCACTTTGCTGATCCACAGGCTGAGACAATGTTTCTGATGACCTTGAAGGAGTGGGAGATGTGTCCTAGGAAAGCAGATACCATCCACTCTGCTCTGGGGCTTGTGGCTTGCACTTTAACCTTTCTGTTCCTCCTTCTTTTCTCCTTAGGCTTTTCCTTGGCAAAAGTTAAACTCTGACATGATCTACCGCGGCCCTTTCTCTTTCAACAGGATGGTGATAAAATTTGCCCCATGCTAGTTTCTAAGTAGCCCAAAAAGTTTATTTTGGAAAATGCTGCTCATTCATGTATCCCATGGGAAAATAAGAGACATTAAACAAGACAAATCTTCAAATGTCCAATACGCAGTGAATTTAAAAAACTCAAAATTAGGCCGGGCGGTGGTGGCGCACGCCTTTAATCCCAGCACTCGGGAGGCAGAGGCAGGCGGATCTCTGTGAGTTCGAGACCAGCCTGGTCTACAAGAGCTAATTCCAGGACAGGCTCCAAAGCCACAGAGAAACCCTGTCTCGAAAAACCAAAAAAAAAAAAAAAAAAAAAAAACCTCAAAATTATCACTGACATTTGGCCTCTTAGTTCCTTTTCCCTCAAGTTACCATGCCTGACCCTATCCTGTGCTCAAACTCAGGACTTTGGAATCCTAAGCAAGTGCTCCACCAGTGAGCTGTACCCCAACCTGGTGCCTAGAAGAGCAAAAGAACGCTAATGGCCAATACATTAACTTGCAACTGCTGAACTCTTGACCTTCTGTAGCCACCCTAGACTTGCCATTAAGTTTCATGAATGGCAAAAAGCTACAAAATTAATTAATTAATTAATTAATTAATTAATGGCTGGAGAGATGGCTCATCAGCTAAGAGCACTTGCTGCTCTTGCAGAGGACCCAGGTTCGAATCCCAGCACCCATATGGTGGCATAATTCTAGTTCCATCTGGTACCCTCTTCTGACCTCTGTGGGTACTAGGCATACACATAGTGCACATATATGCATGAATGCATGTAAAATGAAAACAAACCTTTTGAAAATAATAAATTCAGTGTTTGTTGTAGTAGATTTAAAATAATCATCTGCTTTAGACTTATATGCATCCTAATCAGAGTGATCACACACATACATATATATACATATATATGTATGCCACATATTATATATAAATCTGCCTCTTCATGGTAGATATTGTTACATTGTCTTCAGACTTGCAGAGTTTTAGGAAACACAAGTAAATCATCTTTTTTGGTTTGTTTTCCAGTACAGGAAAACTGGGCACTGTGGTATATGCTGTAATTCCAACACACAGAGATGGAGGCTGAAGGATTGCAAAGTCAAGGTCATTCTCAGCTAGAGGAGGCCCTACTTCAAAGAGAGAGAGAAAAAAAAAACAGAACTGAGGGACCAGAGAGTACATGATTCCATGGGGCTGTACCACTGGGTCAAAACTTAGTCACTTTGCACTGTGTCATGAGTTTTAGTGAGAGTGATTTGTGGTTTTAATCAGCACTTGAATCACAGTCTCTTTCTTTCTTTTTGTCATTCAGTTTCCCTTTCAAGACAATCTGTTCCAATCCATGTACTACCCTCTCCAGCTGAAGTTTTTGGAGACAGTGCACACACTGTGTGGGCGGATCCCCCAGGTCTTTCTGAAGCAGATTGAGAAAACAATGAGAAGGGCTTACGAGAAGCACGTCATCATCCACATGGGCCCCAACTCCATGAGCTGAGTGTCCCCCTTGCTCTGAGTCAGCATGGCATCTGTGACTGAGGACATGGATCACATGCTGTCCAGATATTTGTGTGTGTGCATATTTACTGGTGCTCTGTGACTGTTGAGTTTCAAATGCCTGGTTACAATTTGCTTGAGTTGTTTATCCCTAAAAGGGAATGTGCTTTTCTTTATTATTTTTAAATACTATTTATCTTTTTTTAAAAATGTTATTATCATGAATTTAACATTGTCCCAGTGGGTTGAGAGAGAAAAGGGAACTTTTCCTAGCCCTCAAATATGAGACCCTGTCAGTGTATGCAAGATTATAATTATCTGATAGTCTTTAGAATCTCCCTATGCAACTTGCTCTCTCACCCCCATTAAGAAATAATGTGTTTTGGGGCTGGCAGGATGGCCCAGTGGTAAGAGCATGTGCCACCATGCCTGATGGCCTGTGTTCGATTCCCTCAAATTGAGAGGATTCTAAGAAGGGGATTGACTCAAGTTATCTTGACCTTCATATGGGCCCACACTCACACCCACAAATAAAGAAATGAAATATTAAAAATAACAATAGGGGGCTATAAAGATGGCTCGGTAGTTAAGAGCACTGACTGCTCTCCTTGAGGATCGAGGTTCAATTCCCAGCACCCACATGGCAGCTCAAAACTGTCTAGAATTCCAGTTCCAGGCACTGAATGCTTTTTCAGAGAACCTAGATTTCATTTCCAGCACCCACATAATGGCTCACAACCATCTGTAACTCCAGGTCTAGGGGAGCCAATGCCCTCTTATATCTTCCACAGCCAATAGGTACATAAATATTGTGCACAAAATAACTTTTAAAAATTAAAAGACAATAATATGTTATGAGACAAACTTGAAGAGAATAAAGGTCAATGAACCATGGTCAAGATTAGATTAGACACAATCCTACCAACAGCTGGAAAAGGTTGTCACTATTGTAATGTATTTCCTTCCAGACTCGTTAAGACTTCCCTGACTTCTGTATTTCCATTGAAACACATTTAAAACGTGCGACCTTGGGTAAAGACCAGCCTCTGGGCTAAGGTTTCATGTAGGAGACTAAAGAGCCAGACGAGATAATTACGGCACTGCTGTGTCTGGAAGAGGCTTTCAGACCAGCTAATTGGACAGCATTTCAAGACGAAGCGTGTGTCTGAGAGTGCATCCCACAAGAATTGCCGGGCTCCGAGGAGGGCGCAATCATGAGAAATTTCTATGCAACAAAAGCTTCGGAGAGAAAGCCCAAGGGATCTCTTTAGCAAAGAGGTCTGATTTTCTATTTCTCCAAGGACAAGAGCACTTGACTGAACTTCTGCTCAGTGGGTAGAAATCAAAGGACAAGTTCAGATTCTTGAGAGGGCTTTCCTTGTTGTTGTTTTAATTGTATTTTTAACTGTGTGTCTGTGTCTGCATCTGTGTACGGGCATGTAAGTGCGGGTGCCTGTGGATACCCTTTGAGCTTGAATTACAAGTGGTGAGCCTCCTGACATGGGTGCTAGGCACTGAGCTTGGGTCTTCTGCAAGAGCAACAAGTGCTCTTAATCACTGAGCTGTCTCCCCAGCCCTTGCTTTGTTTTGTTTTGTATTTTTAAGACAAGATTTCCCAACCTGCCTGCCTCCACTTCCAAGTAAGTACTGAATATACAGGTGTGTGCCACCACACCCAGCTCCAATTTCAGATTTAATTTGCTCAAAGTAAATATGTCAGATGATTTCAGAGGCAAGAAAATTCAAATTCCTGCCAGCCTCAGGTTCTCTACCTTTTTCACTGTGGTTAGCCAGCTCTTAGCTTAGAAGCTTTGCAATTCAATCACCTAGCTACAGTAGAGGAAGTTCTTATTCTATCCCCAAGAGGGATCTGACTTAATCCCTAGTTGCTCTTGAGGTTGCTGTCAGGGTAGGGACATTTTTCATAATGCTTTATTTATCTCAAATGACTTTTGCATAAACAACCTTTTTGATGTCTCTGGCAGCCTAGGGAACTAGGAGGGGTCTGTATCATCTCCATGAAGTTACAGAGGAAAAAGGAACGCACTTGATAGAAGTACATTTCTATAAAACACATGTTTGTGTAAGATGAATCCTATTTCCCAGGGAGGAAGAAATTGAAAATAAGCATCCTACACAGAAAACAAACTGAAAGTGGGAAATAATAAACATTATTTTTATTAATGCAATGTAGTAGCCCATATATCAGAATCCAGTATTATCTCTGTCCCTGTATCAGCAGAAATGGCTCATCCTGAGGAGATAGCAGAAAACCTGTGCTACAAAGGCAGTTGGGGTAGACGCAGTTATGGTAGTCACAGGTGCAGAGCTGGGATGCTTAGCTACGGCCACTCTCCACTCTTGCCTACAGCCTGCTGTTCTTAGGGAAACCACCCTGGGATGTACTGCTCTCATTTCCACTCTTGTTGTGTGTCCTCCCCAGCAGACATGACACTTATTTTGGTTTTTTTCCGGCTGTGGGCACATGGGATGTGCGATAAATACCCACGAACTAGGTTTTGGTGACAGAGCCAGAATGTACACATACAGCACTGGCTTCGAGTCCAGTCTTGCTTTTTGTCTGTTCAGAACATTCACTGAACCCACAAGTGCTACTTAGATTTTTTCATTGGCTACCAGATCTAAAGACCTTTGGTCCAGTCCTCAGAGAAGTCTTCAGATACAAATACAACAATGCCTTTGACGTTATGAAAACCACGTCCACTCACAATGCTTTTCTGTTTGATGCCAAATGAATCTGTAACACTGTTGCCAGTGAAGGTCAATGATAGAATTTTAAAACATTCTAGAAGGACCAATTATGATCATGTGACACTTTAAAACCTAATGTGATTTTCCCCCACCATGGAATTCCCATGCTGTGTTCCAAAATTTTAGGTGTTTAGTGGAGAATTTAAGAAAAAATTTTCTTCCTACTCTTTGTATCAAAAAGTGGTAAATATTATCTATACTAAGATACAAAGCAGGGCTTTATCTGCCTTTGGTATTTCCTAGCAAACACCTTTGAAATCCAAGAGCCACACATATTTGTTCAGTGAATTTCTAAAATGTGATCAATCTGTGGTAGAAGTCATAGGCTGCCATTCTGCTCCTTAGGCCACACTAAATCCGTACCTGGGACAGCTAAGGGTGGTTCTCTCATCTCCAGGTCTATCCTTTTTCCTTTCCCCCTCCTCCCCTTTTGTCTTTAGTCACAGTTGTATTGCTGTGCAGAGACACCTTGACCAAGGCAACTCTCATAAATGAAAGCATTTAATTGAGGGTTTGCTTACATTTAGAGGGTTAGTCCATTATCATCGTGTTGGGAAGCAGGCAGGAATGGCGCTGAGCAGCAGCTAAGAGCTTTATATCCTTATCCTTGGGCATCAGGCAGAAAGAGAGCCTGGACCTAGTGTAGGATTTCAAAACCTCAAAGGCCGCTTGCAGTGACACACCGCCTCCAACAAGAATACACCTTCCATCAACTAGGGACCAATCATTCAAATATGAGTCTATGGGGGGTGTTCTCATTCAAACTACCACATCTCCCCTCTCCTGCCTTCTCCCTTAGCTGTGAAATTCTGTGGAGAATGTCAGAGCCCTCTCTAATAGCAAGCAGTAATCATGCTTTTGGCATGTGAGGCTTCAATGGCAGGGTTAGTAGAAAGGCTGACATTACTTCTTGCTGTTTATTTCCAATATAAATCTGAGAAACGGTAACTTACATGAAAATTTTAATACTTGAACAAGTGCTGTCGACAAAATCACTTTGAGTATCTCCTACACTTTGATGATTGCATTTTAACGTCTGGGGCACAACACTCTAAGCTTCAGTCTTTTGTGACATTTGGATCTCATATTCAGTTCTCTGTTGTGAGCTGTCTGCACTTCCACTGTCTGCTTCTAAAATGGGCATTTATACACTCCCAGAGGCTGGCCAGCATTTCTACAACTGCATTTGTAGAGTCCATAAGCAAAAAGATGCAAGCAGACCAAACCATGAATAATCAATTGTAGCTCCTAGCAGTAGCTCTGGGCATATTGGTTCACGTCTGCAATCCCAGTGTTTGGGAAGATGGCTGTGCTGAGCATGATCAGCCAGACAGAAATGGGGCCTGGTCAGATGGGACTGGGGAGAAGGCTCCATGGTTCAGAGCACTGACAGCACTTTCCAGAGGACCTGGGTTTAATTTCTACCACCTACATGGTGGTCTACAACCACTTGTAACTCCAGTTCCAGGAGGATCTAGTGTCTTCCCGGCATACATGCAATTCATAGACATACATGCAGGCAAAATACCCATACATACAGTTTTTAAAAACTCAAAACACATGTCTTTAATCCAAGCACTTGAGAGACAGTCAGATGGATCTCTGTGAGTTTAAGGTCAGTCTGGCCTACAGAGTGAGTTCCAGACCAGCCAGGGCTATATGGTGAGACTCTTTCTCAAAAACAAAACAAAACACACACACACACACACACACACACACACAGAGAGAGAGAGAGAGAGAGAGAGAGAGAGAGAGAGAGAGAGAGAGAGAGAGAGAGCAAACAAAAAGTTACTGATCATAAGAGTGACTCAGTAACTTAAAAAATCATAGCCTGCCCTGCGATCAGGACTCCTGTGAAACAAATGTAGAATTATAGTAAATATTATGTGGTATTTACTCATAAAGGATGAATGCCATATTTTTGATGAACCAAAATGGACACTGTTTCATGATCAAGTTCAGAAATTCACTGCTAGTGTAATTGTGTCATGGAACAGAGAAGAGTAATTCTTATGGTTTTGTTTCTTGCTGCTTTTTCCTTTTTCTTTTTTTGTTTTTTGTTTTTTGTTTTTTGTTTTTTCGAGACAGGGTTCCTCTGTGACTTTGGAGCCTGTCCTGGAACTAGCTCTTGTAGACCAGGCTGGGCTCGAACTCACAGAGATCCGCCTGCCTCTGCCTCCCGAGTGCTGGGATTAAAGGTGTGCACCACCACCACCCAGCTTCTTGCTGCTTTTTTCATATTTGCCTTCCTCTCTCTGTCTCTGTAATAAATATCTGGGTAGTATGGAACCTGGGCTTTAGTGGACCAAGAGACAGAACTTAGGGACCCATGTGTAGGCGGAAGAGAAGTTCGTCTAGATGGGACTTTTCGGGTGTCTTTAAAGTCTATACCTGCACATATTCATGCCTCATGCACACACATCACATGCCTCTTTTTTGTTTTTTCAAGACAGGGTTTCTCTGTATAGCCTTGGCTGTCCTGGAACTAGCTCTTGTAGACCAGGCTGGGCTTGAACTCACAGAGATCCAGCTGCCTCTGCCCGGCCATCACAGGCCTTTTAAAAGAGACACCAACTTCGGCTGTATCTGTGAGTTATCCATGGTCAACACTTAGGTCATTTCTTAATAACCCTGCTGCCATCTAACTCTAACAAGATTTCTCGGGCAAGAGAGAGCACTTTGTTCTAGTTTTCGGTTTTCACAGGTCAAAACTGGAAATATCCTCCTGAGTCTTCAGCAGAAAACTCGTGTGTCACCGCATGTGTGAACATGTGAGGATCGGGCGCAGTTTTGCTTCACTGGGTTGACATGCTTGTGTTCTCATTGAAAAAGCGTGTCCGTTGTTCAGAGCTCCTAAGGAGTCCTTGAGCATTTTTTTTTATTGGAAAACGCTGATGTTTTTGTGGTTGTATGTTTTGTTCACAAAGAAATGCATTAAAAAAAAAAGAATAATCCAAAGACAAAAAATTATTACAACAAGTAAACTAAGAGACAAGTACCAAGATGAAGTAGCTGTCTCATCTTTTTAAATGTCATCTCTTTTACCTTTTTTAAACTAAAAGCTTTAATTATGTTAATTGATATTACTTTTGAATATGTATGTATGTTCTTTCTTTATAAGGTGTAAAACATAAAAGTGTATCTTAAGTATGTATAACTAGTAAAGAGTATTTAATAAGTAGCATAGTTTATTTTTTAAAAATCATTAAAAATTATACTGTGCTTATAATAGTGTCATAAGTTATTTAATTTTTGTTGTTATTGTTGTTGTTGTTGTTTGGTTTTGTTTGTTTTCTTGAGACAGGATTTCTCAGTAGCTATGGAGCCTGTCCTGGAACTCTCCCTGTAGACCAGGCTGGCCTCAAACTCACAGAGATCCGCCTGCCTCTGCCTCCCGAGTGCTGGGATTAAAGGCATGCACCACCACCACCACCCGGCAAGTTATTTGTTTTTTTAGTCTTTCCTATCCAAGGAATAATGAACACAGTTTAAAGAATATGAGAATATTCTCTCCATAATTCCTTGTTGTGTTTAGCAAAATTGTGCTCGACTTGTTTGGCTATAGCACATACAAAAGGAACCGAAATGCTTCAAAGGTTTTGAGCTGATAGAAGTATTTTTCCTATCATCTCTTTTTAAAATCAGCACAAGGTGTTCAGTTTATCTACTGAATTTTTCCCCTCATATTTGACTAAATTTTAAGTGTTCTCCACCCCCACCCCAGACAGGGTTCTCTGTGTAGCCCTGGCTATTCTATAACTAGCTCTGTAGACCAGGCACTGCCTCCATGGTGACACATGCCTTTGATTCCAGCACTCAGGAGGCAGGGGCAGTCAGATCTCTGAGTTCAAGGCCAGCCCTAGTCTGCTGAGAAAGTTCTAGGACATCCTGGGTTATATAGAAAAACCCTGTCTCAAAACAAAATAAAACCAAAAAATGTTTAACTCTGTTTATGTGCGTCCGTTTGTGGGTATGTGCACATGAGCACAGTACCTCAAGAGGCCAGAAGATGGAGTCAGATTCCCTGGAGCTGGAGCTATAGGCTGTTGTGAGCAGCCCAACATGGTTGTTGGGAACCAAACTTAGCCCTCTGCAAGAGCAGTACCTGCTTTTAACAGGGAGCTGTTTCTCTGCCCCTCAAAATTAAATTGTGTCACCATCGTCTGATAGACCATAATTCTCTACACCTTACCAGCCTCTTTGTGTTAAGAGAGCAAGAGGTTACTCTCCTATTATGTAATGTTCTGAGGAGTAACTGAAGAAATGTACAATAAGTACTTGGCACATGATAAACACTTGGTTTCTATGTAAATGCTAACTAATGCTGCTACCAGGGACCTGGGTACTGAAGTAGGAACTTGTGATACAATAAACCCAGTTGGATTGTACCAACCCAAATCCAAACAAAGGCTGCTCTGCCATGGCCTTTGACCTACATAGCATGGGATGGGATGTTGACTTGTGTACATCTCACTTTTCATCATCGGAGAGTTCATGAAAGTGCCTTTAAACTCGTTTTAGTTGGCGAATATTAAAGCAGTATAAGGCTAAAATATTAAGAGAGTGAAAGCAAAGGTGTGAGGTCCCAGACAGGTAGAACGACGACAATACCTATGCGGTTCTTGATGTTTATTGAATGAGTGGATTTTTTCAGAATATGTTTCCTTTATGATGTCATACAATTAGGAAGGAGATGGAAGTTCAGACCATGGAACAAGTCTGGCATGTCTTCCTAAGGTCTCATTCTGAGGATTTGGAAACTATACTAAATATAGTGCTACTTGAAGGTGGGGGGTGTAACTCAGGGTAGGACACTGGCCTAGCATGCTCAAGGCCCTGGTTTCAATCCCCAGCCTCTGATCCCCAAATAAAGAGGGGAAGAGGAGAAAGAAGGAGGGAAACAAAAAAGGAAAGAAAGATGCTATGATAGAAAGTAATAAACAATAACAGTTAAAGATACATTCTACTTCACCTTCCGGGGAGATCCATGTCTGTCTCTTGTTGACTGAGGTTTCTGTCCTGCCCGGTCTTGTAATTATTTGCCCCCAAAGAAAACACACAGAGGTCTATATTAATCATAATCTGATTGGTCTAGTAGCTCATGCTTCTTATTAACTCTCATAATTTATAATTAGCCCATAATACTTGTCTGTGTTAGCCACGTGGCTTGCTACCTTTTTTGGTGAGGCAGTCACATCTTGCTTGCTCTGTGTCTGGCTTCCTGTGTGTCTGGATGACAACTGCAGACTGAAACTTCCCTCTTCCCAGAATTCTCATTGTCCTGCCTCTACTCCTGCCTGGTTGTACCACCTCTACTTCCTGCCTAGCCACTGGCCAATCACTGTTTATTTAAAACACAAGTGACAGGGTACAGACCATTGTCCCACAGCAGTCTCTCTTAGGGTTCTCCTTATTTCCTGTCTTCTCTGGGGTGTGGACTGTAGACTGGTTATCCTTTGCTTTATATCTAATATCCTCTTATGCATGAGTACATACCGTGTTTGTCTTTCTGGGCTTGAGTTACCTCACTTAGGATGGTTTTTATACCTTCCTCAGCCTAGAGAGAGAGAGAGAGGAGGGCATTGGTCCTGCATCAGGTGATATGACAGACTTTGTTAACCTCCCATGGGAGACCTCACCTTCTCTGAAGGGTGGATGGGAGGTAGGGTGGGGAAGAGATGGTGAAAGTGGGAGGACAGGAGGTAGAGGAAACTGGGATTGGTATGTTAAATAAGATTGTTTTTAAAATAGAATTTTAAAAAATCATAAAGTAAAATAAATTTTTTTAAAAAAGATACATTCTAGGCCAAGCACCACAAAGCATGCCTGTAATCCCAGCTCTCAAGAGGCTGAGGTAAGAGGATCTTGAGTTTGAAGCTAGTAATACCATGTCGTGTGTGTGTGTGTGTGTATACATGTGTCAAAGACAAACAGAATTGCATCAAGATCCTGAGTAACAAACTCCTGAGTTAGCTTCCTCTGTTTATCTTCCCTCTAACTTCCACTCAAAACATTATTACTCCCTGCATCCAAGTCCTCTGACCCAGATCTTCACCCTCCTGTCTGCTTTGGCTCTGATTTCCTCCCAGTCCCACTCCTCCCTAGGAGGCTCCTTCACTGGTGTGGGAGGTCCTTCTGTATTTCTGTTGCTTTCATTGGTTAAATAAAGAGACTGCTTTAGCTTTTTGATAGGGCAGCCCTTAGGTGGGCATAGTAGAGAGAACAGAATGCTGGGAAAAAGGGAAGTGTGGCAGACGCCATGCTTCTCCTACCCAAGATGGACACTGATTAGACTCATGCTGGTAAGCCACTACCTCATGGTGGATACAGATTATTAAAAATGGGATGAATCAAGATGTGAGAGTTGGCCAAGAAGAGACTAGATATAATGGGCCAGGCAGTAGCTTAATTAATACAATTTTCCATGTGGTTATTTCAGGTATAAGCTAGCCAGCGGCTGGGTGCTGGGCGGTGGGACACAGACTGCTCCCCCTCTTCACTACACTTCACCACTCCTTTTTGCTCTTAGAAGAATGCCCAAGCCACTTTTCAGATCCCAACAGTCTCTGTGTGATCCATCCCCAGGTTTCCTTCTGACATCCTTTCCCTACTTCTTCACTAACTTCCATTCTTCTCTCCAAGCTCTTTCCGTCTAGCATCCCCTTTGCTTCCCTGTTCAGATCTTAAGAGGCATTTCTTTTTAACTACCTCCTGTGATCCCCAAGGATGACCAGGTCTTCTTGTACACTCATTTGTATGTGTCACCCTGTACATTGTTTTATCTGTCTAGTGAAATAGTGACAGTAAACCAGGCATGGTAGTGCACACCTTTAATCCAAGCACTCAGGAGGTAGAGGCAGGTGGATGTCTGTGAGTTCCAGAATACTTTGTTCTACATAATTTGGTCTTTAAAAAATCAAAAGAAGGAAATAATAACAATACAATACTTGTGTCATACTTAGTTTATTGGCTACATTCCCCATAGACACACCATTCCTTAAAGGAACAATCCGTTCTATCCTGTTCTCTGTCCTGGACTTTGATGATGAACATACACACTCCTCATCACAGTTAATAGAAGAGATAAATTATTTGGATACATGCTCATCTGGGACCCAGTCCTATGAACAAAGCTTCAGAACATTGATTTTGGTTACCCTTCAAAGCTGTTTTACCTAAGTTTGGTGGTGGTGGCACACATCTTTGGTGCAGAGGTAGAAAGTTCTGTTCACTGAAAGTTTATTGAGTTTTTTCATTTCTTATGGATTTATTTACCCATAAGAAGATAAAGCTACCTTCCCCAAAGCAATGTGCCTTATCCTCTCTGAGGAGTGTGGTGGGGGGTTAGGTGGACAGAATGGAAGGAGGTGAGGGAGTGGGAACTAGGATTGGTATGTAAAATGAAAAAAAGTTTGTTTTCTTTTTAAAATAAAATAAAATGAAAAAGAAGATAAGACTAAGGCAGAGACCATTTTAAATTATTTTCTGCTTGCTTAATTTTTCACTCTTTCCACAAACTGTTCTGTATGACTGTATGGAGGGCTTTTTCCTGAAAAATCACCCTATTTCTGGTACCAATTTATTTCATCATTAACTGTTTAAATAGTAAACGACAGCAAACATAGCTCATTTAGTGTGGAAGTGTGTGTGTGTGTGTGTGTGTGTGTGTGTGTGTGTGTGTGTGACAGACAGAGAGGCAGAAAGAGACAGAGAGACAAAATATGAACTTGGTTTGGTAAGTGAAAAGGTACCTGCCTCCCACCCCCCCCAAAAAAAATCTGTGTATATTCAAAGGCCCAAACGATGCCAAGGGAAATGTATCTCTTTCTTCAATGCTTTTGTCATGAATATTTTATTGAAAACCATTGGACATCCTTCTAGGATTCCAGCCATCAAATTTTCATGTCTTTTCAGTAGCATCTTTCCATCTTGCAGAAACTGTCTCCATGTCCAGATGACAAAATGACATTGCCCAGCTGGGCCAAAGCACCAAGAAAACTATTCTCCTAGTGTTTGTTTTTAAATAATTAAAATGCTCATTTTCCATGAATGGTGAACAACCATTGGCCACAGAGACCTCCCCAGAAATAATTCAGTAATCTAACCAAATAGTCAATGGAGGTATCTTGTCACAAGGCTTATCTGTCTTTGAGTGGTGCTGGCTTTAGTCGTGCTGGAGATGAAGACTACAGCCTCAGGCATGCTGAAGCTCTCTGCCTCTGAACTCCAACTTATGGCCACATTCCATATTTAAACAAACCCATTGGGTAACTCAAGAATCACTGATGTAGATAGACACTTACTGAAATGAAAATCCTCTATCCTACTTAGTTCTGAGACCTTTTGTCTGAGAATCTTGGGGGTTAAGATTAAAAATGTTCGCTTTCCTCAAGCTTCTCCAGACAATGCTAATTCTCTCTGCCATTAAGAATGATCAGTCTAGTGTGTTACCAACAGCAGATTTTAGAAATGTCAGGACCTAGGCATCTTGGAAAGATGAGTGTTCTCAGCCCCGCAGTGGTGGTGCACGCCTTTCATCCCAGCACTCGGGAGGCAGAGTCAGGTGGATCTTTGTGAGTTCGAGGCCATCGTGGTCTACAAAGTGAGTTCTAGAACAGCCAGAGTTGTCACACAGAGAAACCCTGTCTCAAAAAACAAAAACAAACAACAATAAAAAGATTAGTATTCTCTTGGGTGTCCAGGAAAAGAAGATTCAGTAAGAACACTGGGATTTTTTTTTTTTTTTGAGACAGGAATTCTCTATGTAACAGCCCTAGCTGTCCTGTGACTCACTCTGTAGACCAGGCTGGCCTTGAACTCAAAGAGATCCACCTGCCTCTGCCTCCCGAGTACTGGGATTAAAGGCACGTGCCACCAGCGCCTGGCTGAACACTGGGAATTTTGACAAACATAAATCAGCGTCTGTCATTTGATCATGTAAAACATTTCACTGTCACTGGACGTGGTGGCACGTGCCTTTAAATCCCAGCACTCAGGAAGCAAAGGCAAGCAGATCTCAATGAGTTCAAAGTCAACCAGGTTACACAGTATGATCTTATCTAAAACAAACAAACAAAAAACCCACCAATCAGAACAAAACCCATTCTACTGCGGAGGCTGGGAACAACAGCTCAGAGGGTAAGATCCCTGGCTCTGCCACTATAAGGACCCAAGATCGAATTCCTCAGCACTCAGGCCAGAAGGCTTGGTTGTAATCCCAGCACTGAGGTGAGAGCAGGTGTATCCCCTGAGCCCAGTGGCTCACTGAAAAACCCTGTCTCAAATCACTAAGCCGATAAAAGAAGAAACACCATGCCTTGCTCTGACCTCTGCATTTGCATGCATGGGTGCAGGCACTCATTCAAACACACACACATGATGTGGGAGTCCCCTCTGTGTGCTGTGATTACCATTATAAATAAACTGCCTTGGCCTGTTGATAGGGCAGAACTTAGATGGGGGAAGGGGGCCTAAATGGCATGCTGGGAGAAAAGAGTCAGAGTCAGAGAGAAGCCATGTAGCCCTGGGGCGGAGATAGACACCGGAACTTTTTCCGGTAAGCCACAGCCTTGTGGCAGTACACAGATTAATAGAAATGGGTTAAATTAATATGTAAGAGTTAGCCAATAAGAAGCTACAGCTAATGGGCCAAGCAGTGATTTAATTAATACAGTTTCTATGTGATTATTTCGGGGCTGGGCAGCTGGGAACCAACAAGGAGCCTCCTCCTCCTCCTCCTACACACACACACACACACACACACACACACACACACACACACCCCTAAATAAACAAACGTTTTATTTTATGTCCAATGAGAGTTGAGAATTAAATTCTTTAGCACGGCTTCACAGGCTTGCTTAGCTGCACCATCTCCTCATTTCTCTCACACATCAGTCACCAACCTTTCTTCCATGTCTGCAACCACAAAAGTTCAGTTTTAGTAACTGACCATATCCCCAGCTCCCAACTAGTGTGCTTTTAAGGCTAAGGGTGGGGCTGTTGTGATTACTCAACTGGTGAAGGCACTTGCTGCCAAGCCTGAGGATGTGAGCTTGATCCCGGGGCTCACATGGTGGAAGGAGAGAACTGATGCCTGCAAGTGTGCTCTGAACATCAAGGTGTGTAGTGGCAATGTATGCCTTTCTTACACACACACACACACACACACACACACACACACACACACACAAATTTAAAATTTTCTCTTTAAAGAATGAGGGTGAGGCTTCCAAACCAGGCAGGGAATATGCCTGTGAGAAAGGTAGAGATAGGAAGATCAGAGGTTCAGGGTTATCCTGGGCTATGTATAAAGTTTGAGGCCAACTTGAGGTACACAAGATTGTCCAAAAGAATCAAAAGAGGGGGGCTGAAGTGATGACTCAGAGGTTAAGAGCACTGGCTGCTCTTCCAGAGGTCCTGAATTCAATTCCTAGTAACCACATGGTGGCTCACAACCATCTATAATGGTGTCCTCTTCTGGCATGCAGAAATACATGTAGGCAGAACACTGTATACATAATAAATAAATCTTTAAAAAAATTAAGAAAAGACTCCAAAGAGGGGTAAGGTCAGTTGATGAAATGCTTGCTTTCACGAAACCCACAAATCAGGGCTTGTGGTGTGCTCCCATGCTTTGGAGGAGGATTCAGAATGATCAGAAGCTCCAGGTCATCTTCTCATTCATGAGTTTGAGGCCAGCCTGAGCTACATGAGATGAGATGAGAGACAGAGAGAGAAAGAGACAGAGGGACAGAGATAGACAGAGGCAGAGAGAAGCATTATTTGGAAGGAGACATGGCCTGAAATTGACCCGAGAGCTTTCAGAGGAGTCAGCTCCACAGCAGTGAGCAGACCTGCCCTCTCCCTGCCCCAGAACTGCAGAAGGCTACATTTCCATCAACGGAGTTCGCAGTAAACTGCCTCTGCAGTTTATAGAAAACAGATACAATCAGGGCGTGAGGGAAGGGGACTGCACACAGGAAAAATCTGCTGCATTCTCTTGATGACACAGTTAAAGTGAATGTCACAATGATGGGCGGGCACACTTGACGCTTTACCATGCTATAGGGTGGAAAGGGAAGACAGCATCTCTTCATGGCATTCCTGAGGCACTTCTGAAAGATGCTGAGCAAGGTCCATTTTTATGAAGGACTACGTCAGATGGAGGTCTGTCAGTGCTCATTTCCTGATAAAATGAATAGTAATAAGTTGTTGTTGTCGTAGGAATTTACAGTAAGATTTCGGGAGCCTGTGGTACCTCAAGCACCTGGTCTTAAACAGCTCAGAGAAAGTGTTCTTGTATTAGTGCTGTAACTCTTTGCATTTGAAATTATTCAAAAGACAAAGGTAACAAAATCACAGATATTCTTATCAGTTAGCCTAAATAAGAACAACAGGTTATAGTCACTGAGGCAAGTCACCTGCTTAACTGGTTAAGTCACCTGTGTTGGCTTCAGGTCACAGCTGAAGAAACAGGCATTTTAGACATTAATGATTTACCTGAGTTCACATAATCAGGAAGTGAGAAGCTGAAAGTTAAACCTAGATGTCAGATTTGAGACCTTTGTCTAAACCAGCGCATTCAATTTTATCATATTACTGATAGTGTATGTGTATCTGTATGTTTACATGTGTATGTCTGAGGATTTTCAAAGAAACAGAAATAATGTAAGTGTGTGTGTATGGAAGAGAGACAGTCTCTCCCTGAACCTGAACCCAGTGATTCCAGTGAGCCCCAAAGATCTGATCTTCCTGTCCACCTTTCCAGCACTGGGATTATACACCCACACCTGTGTGCCTAGAAGTGTGGTGTACACACACATATACACACACACACACAGAGGGGAGAAAGACGGGTGAAAGGGTAAGAGGATGAGAAGGAGAGGGAGGAGAAAGGTTGAGAATTATTATAAGGATTGTCAGTACATTGGCTCTTATGATTGTGGATGCTGCCAGTCCTAAAATCTACAGGGTGACTTAACAAGTCATATCCTCTGCAGAAGCAATCAGATAGAAAATGTTTACTCTCATTTTGGGAAAGAGGAAGACTTTGCTGTATTGAAGCCGTAAACTGATTGCAGGGGGCCCACCCACATTGAGGAAGGCCAGCAGTTCTCAATGTAGAAACTCCCTTGCAGGTGTGCTCGAAGTCTACCGTCCTCCCTTCTCTGAGAGCTTCCACCCCTGGCCTGTCTGCTTTAACGGCGAGCAACAGCCAGAAGTATACAAGGCCTTGGTGCCTAGATAGAGTGGTAGGAACGCTTGACCTCAGTCAACCAATCAGATACTTTGTAACTGAGCTGCACTGTTCAGTTGTCCTTAGCAAGCCAATTAGAATGAAGCTGTGTACTTCTGAGCTGGGGAGGGTGATTCAGAGAGAAAAAGAGGCAAAAAGAAGGACAAGAGAAACAGGGCTGGGACAATGCATGGCTGGGTAGAGAGGAAGGCCTGAGCTCATAGAACACTGCCCTCTTCCAGCAAAACCTCCTGTTTTGTTTTTTTCCAAACCTCTGGACGCCCACTTCCACAATGGCTGTCAGGCTGAATGAAGACAGACCTTTATCCTGTCTGTCCATTGTTTCTCAGCATGCTCCCTTACTGCAACTGCATGTGAGCACCAGCGATGACCATGGTGGTCATGAGGCCACAGAGCACAGCCTAGGGTCTTTAACAACAGATCCTAAGTTATTTGTCTTTTCACTAAAACCTGTTAGCTTTTGAGATTCTGGGAGAAGGATAGGAAACCGAGTGGGTTTGTGAAATATCCTTCATACCTACTTCGAACATTATAATCGGTCTGTTTTATCCATCTCAGCTCTATCTTCACATCATTTATGAGATATAAGTAAGGACTCAAAGGCATAAATAAATCCCACAGAAATCACAGGACTTCTAAGACTTTGTACAGTGCATTTTAAGTTTAATTCATTTTTAACAGATACATAAAGATATAAAATTGTATACATTTATGGGTATAATCTTTGTATCATGTCATTTTATTTATTTATTTAGAAACATAGTCCCTTTATTTAGATCTTGCTGTCCAGAAACTCACTGCATAGACCAGGCTGGCCTTGAACTCAGAGATTCATCAGCCTCTACCTCCCAATTATTGAGATTAAAGGCCTGTGGGACCGCACCTGACTTTTGTATGATAGTTAAATCAACATAATCTAATCAATCTTCACAAACATTTATCTTTTGTTTGTTTGTTTGTTTTTGAGACAGAGTTTCTCTGTATATTCCTGGCTGCTGCACTGGAATTCACTTTATACACCAGGCTAGCCTCGAACTCAGAGATCTGCTTGCTCTGCCTGGGATTTAAGTGCTGAGATTAAAGGTGTGTACCACTATCTCCTGGCAACATTTATCACTTTTTCTGGTAAAGATTCTAATTCTTTTTTTTTCTAGCATT
>JAQHUG010000079.1:5918653-5933889 GCA_028555095.1 Dicrostonyx torquatus
CCATAAAAGGGGATTCTTTAGATTGCTCTACATGATTTGAGTTCCAAATGCACGTACACACATGTGAACCTGAACACACATATGTACATACAGACACAAGCATGAATATATACATACACACAAAAAAATGAACATTTAGGTCTAATTCTCATTTCAAATTTTTATTTTTATATATGTGTATGTGTGTACACACTGGCTTCTATGTACATCACGTGCCTGTGGGTGCCCAAAGAGACCAGAAGAAGTTGTTGAAAACTGAAGCTATTGGCAGTTGTGATCTGCCATGTGATGCTGGGAACTGAACCTGGGTGCTCTTTGAGAGCAGCAAGTACGTTTTAGCCACTGAACCAGCTCTTCATCCCCTATAATGCTCATTTTAAAACTAGCTGTTAGTGGATTTTGTCAGTTGCTTATATGTTCTGACTATTAACCCCTTTTCAGAGGAATAGTTTACAGACATGTTCTCCCATTCTGTATGTTTTTCTTTCTGCTGGCTGCTTTGTTTCCTGAGTAGTAATCCAGATATTTCAACCCAGGCCTGTTTGCTGGTCTCCATCCTGTGGCGACTGGCTGTCGGTTTTTCTTCATTTTTCTTGGGTCTCTTCTTGTCTTTCCCCACAGACTCAGCTCAAAAGGACAGCCAGACCCCAGTAATTCCAGTGGGGTTATAAAAATCTCCCCCTATGTGTTCTCTGAAGTTACCCTGGGTGTTTTCTCTCCTCCCTTTCTTTCTGTTTCCATCTTCTGCTACCTGCTCTCTGTCTTCCTCATGCTCAGGTTCTTCCCCGGTGCACACACAGTACAGTGGGCTACAGCCCACCCATCTGTCTTTGTGGTGGGTTAAGGTCTTTCTCTGTTTTGGTTTAAGTCTGAAATATCCTCCACTGGCTCAGTTTGTGATACTTGGTCCCCAGCAATGGCAATACTTAGGGACACTATGGAATCTGGAGGAAGTGGGGGTGGGGTGGACTGGAGGTGGACTAGGGGTGGATTGTGGGTGGTTTGGGGGTGGGCTGGGGGTGAACTGGGGGTGGCTTGGAGGATGTAGTTACAGGGATTGGTCTTTGAAGCACGTTTGTGGCTCCTGGTTCATGCTATGTTCTCTCTGCTTCCTTATCTGCTATGATGTGAGCAGTGCCTAACATAAGCTCCCACCACCATGCACGAGCACATGACAGCCGTCATTCCTGAACTCTATCCTGCTGGACCTGCTGATTCCTGCCAGAACCCTGTGACTTCTACCCGAGCATGTGGAACTGACATGAAGTTAGCCTTTAATTCCAGCACTCCGGAGATAGAGCTAGGTGGATCTCTGTGAATTTGATGCCAGCATGATCTGTAAAGGGAGTTCTAGTTTAGACAGGTCTGGCAGGTCACCACATGGTGAGACCCGCCCCTGCCCACACCAAAAAATAAAAAGCTTAGTAATCTTTGTTTGCATTGGTTTTCTATTACACATAAGAAATTGTCCTGAGTTGGGCATGGTGGTGCACTCATGAATTTGGGAGGCAGAGGCAGGTGGATCTCTGTGCGTTCGAGGTCAGTCACATCTACAAAGTGAGTTTCAGAATATCCAAGGCTCCACAGAGAAACCCTGTCTCAAAAAAAAAAAAAAGAAAAGACAATATTAAAAAAAAGAAATAAAAAAATTATTCTGAAATTTCAGAAATGGAACCATTATAACCATTGTCCTCTTTCATGGCTCCTTTTTATCAGTAATTAGGAAGTTGTCCCCATGGGTTGTTCTAGTTAATCTAGCCTTAAATGCAATGCTAGCATTACTTAGGGCTTTGTCACGGAAAGAGTGCCCAATCTAAGCTCTCCTCTGCTTTTCTCCATCAGGCTCTTGCCACTGGTCTAACCAGTGTTCTCATGAGTGACAACTGACTTCTGCCATCAAGCCCCTGAGGCAGAAGTCCCCAGGGTCTTCTGTGGTACAGCCCTTGCCCTCCACCATGCACACTGATTCAATGTAGAGAGAAATCTTACATAGGTGAGATCCCAAGAATCTTGTGGAGTTGTTGTCTGGGTTTCTGTCCTGCCTGCTTTCTGTCCTCCCACAGCGGTTTAGCCCCCAAAGAAATCACTCAGAGGTCTATATTAATGATAAACTGATTGGCCCATTAGCTCAGGCTTATTAACTCTTATAACCTATATTAACCCATTATTCTTATCTATGTTAGCCACATGGATCAGTACCTTTTTCAGTGGGGTAATCACATCTTCCTTCTTCTGTGGTTGGAACAGGACTGGGGAGGAATGGCTTCCTCCTTCCCAGAATTCTCCTGTTCTCATTGACCTGCCTCTACTTCCTGTCTGGTTGTCCCACCTATACTTCTTGCCTGGCTACTGGCCAATCAATGTTTACTTAAAACATAATCGACAGAATACAGAATGGTCCCAGGAAGTTCTGTGACCGACATCTCGGTCCTGCTTTTCTCCCAGAGAGTTTGCACGCTGGCAAGTCAAGAATTCCAGGAGGATATAGGAAATGAACCAAAGGAAATAGTCCTCAGGCTCCTCTTTTGCCTCTATTCTCTTTGCAAGCCTGACCTCCAGATAGAACACAAGACAGATGAAAAGTGCATGCAGCAAGGCCAGCCTAAGGGAACAGGGGGAAGTGGAGTTTAACACAAGACCAGAAATGTATGTATGAGGAAGGCTGCACAGTGAACTACTACAGGGGAGGAGCTTTAAACAGAAAACCCTAAAGGAGAAAGCTGGAGAAATGACCTGTGGCAGCTGGGCATGGTGATCAAGACCTGTAATCTCACACTCAGTAGGCTAAGAAGGCAGGAGGGTAGCGAGCTGGCAGTTAGTATGGGCTACATAGGGCCAGCCTGGTCTACAGAGTGCAATTTTGTCCATAAAAATTAGAGGTGTTGGGGAGAAAAAGGAGAAGGGAGAGAGAGAGAATAGGACAGGTGAGGGAGGGCGGAAGGGAGAGAAAAAGAGGGAGGAGGAGAAAAGTGAGAAGAGGGGAAAAGAGAGAAGTGGAGAGAGGAAGGAGGAAGAAGGGGAGAGAAAAGGCGAACAAGAGATGGGAAGGGAGAGAAAGAGAAGAGGGAAGGGAGGGAGGAAGTGGAGAGAGAGGGAAGAAAAAAAGGGGGATAGAAAAAGGAGCTAGAGGAAGACTGGAAAGAGAAGATGAGGACAGGAGAGGGAAGGAGAAAGGGGGAGGGAAGGGAGAGAGAAGAGAAAGGAGGGAAGGGGAGAGAGGAGGAGGAAAGAATGGGGCGGCAGGTTAATAAACAGAGGGGGTGGGGCTCAGCAGGAGAGCGCTTGCCTAGCATGCCAGAGGCCTTGGGTTGCATCCCCAGCACACAGAAAAGAAAGAGCTATGTGAATTCTAAAGAGCCACAAAAAATGTTCCATTTGACCCAAATGACCTGTCATTTGAGAGTGACAGGAATGGACTTGGCTTGTTCTCTGGAGGAAGGTTCCAGTAGAACTCCCTGTAACCTTGTAACAATGGACAAGAGCCACTGGCCACTTTTGGTTCTAAGCGCTTGAAAAGCGGCTGGCTCCTGAGGAAATGGTTTTTTATTGAAGAATCAAAGAACTAAATTTTAGATTTCAGTGAGTTTGACTCCTTAGATTTAAATATCTGCCCGTGGTTCATGGCAGCTGTATTGTGCAGCACAGAATGCTTTGATGTCAGAGACTCAGCTCCATTATAGTTAGGGTGGCAGAAAGGAGAAGTTAAATTTCATTGTGGAGTTAGTGGTCCATTCAGAGCTGCAGGGACCCACGGCGTATGGCAGGAACGGCCAATGGTTTCAACATCGTCCTCCCCCAAAACCTTCTTGAGATTGAACACATATTCTGATCAGTGGTGGCCTTAAGGTGCAGACAACTTGTCAGCATAATTGACAGGGTATTCTGGATATGGGAGTATTTTGCTTGCGTCTACAGCCTAGGGTTAGCGTCTGAGCCATGCTCGTTTAAGATCAACTTTGTAAAGGCTTTGTCCAGACTCTGTCTCTTGTCTCGAGTCAAGCAACAGGCTTCTTGCCTTCTTTGTTGACAATGTAGTTGGTGGGCCTTGGGAAAAGAAGGTTGCATAAGCAGACATTTTTATTTTATTGTATGTGTATGTGCATGTGTGTGTGTGCGTTGAGGAAGTCAGAGGACAACCAGAGGGAGTCAGTTTTTCTCTTTCTGCCACATGGGTACCATGGATCAAACTCTGGCTTCAAGCATCAGCTGATGAGCCATCTTGTTGGTCCTACCTTTTAAAAAGGCCAAAGGTAAAAGTATAAAACGGCTCATGCTCGTTAAGAGCCAGATGTGTTAGGTTCTGAGCTCAGGGAACTGTTTTGACATACTTTGTCTCCTTTGGTCAGGGCTGAAGAGCCCCTCCCAGATTCCTGCCCTCTCTTTCCTTGTCCTGTAAGAACTGATGTCCATGATAATAAAACAGCAGCTACCTGAACACTTCAAAATCACAGCCAATGTGTTGATTGCCACATCCACCATCCATCCATTCTTCCATCCTTGCTTCCTTGCTTCCTTCCTTTTTCATTGTGTGTTTGTTGCAGTGGGTATGTCTAAGGATCAGGGGACAACTTGTGGGAGTCAGTTCTTGCTTCCACCATGCAAGGCCCCAGAAAATCAACTTAGGTCCTAGGTTGGCAGGAAGTGGCTTTACCTGCTGAACAATCTTCATGATCTTACTTACAATGAGAAAAGCGAGGCCTCAAGGGTTGAGGACTTAGCTCAGGGGTAGAGCCTTACCCAGCATGTGCAGGGCTCTGGTGTGCTCACATATACACTGAGGCTTGGGGAATTTTTAGAGTTTAGGTTACTAGCCCAAGGTCACACAAGGAGAAGAGATGAGATAAAAATCCAGTGTCTAGATTTTCAGGCTTTTGGTCACTCAGTTGTAGCCATCACTTCTCACCAAATACCAAAACTGGGCTCAGGCAGGCAATAGTAAGTCTGTTTTGTTTTGGAAATGCATAGGGGCCAGGGAGAGGCCCCAACAGGCAAAGGCATTTACCAGGAAGCCTGAGGGGTCTGTGTTTCATTCATGGAAGGGGTAAAGAGAAAAAAGTTGTCCTCTGACCTCACATGCATGCTGGGACACACTCCTTCCCCAGTACAGAAGTCAGCAGACTACATATTTAAAAAGGAAAAGGCATATGGAGCTGGAATGTGGCTCAGTTGGTAAAATGCTTGTTAATCCTGGGTTTGTATCCCAGCACCCATAAAAACAGGAATGGTGGCACACCTCTAAGCCCCTAACACTTGGGAGGGGAAATCAAAAGAATGAATAGCATAAGGTCATCTTCTAGTTTGGGAAACATAAGATCCTTGGAAATAAAAACAAAACAAAATGAAGCCTGGTGGTGGTGGTCCACGTCTTTAATCCCAGCACTTGGGAGGCAGCTCGAGGCCAGCCTGGTCTACAGAGCGAGTAGACAGCCAGAAAGGCACAGAAAAACCCTGTCTTGAAAAACCACCTCTCCCACCACCACCACCAAAAAAAAAAAAACCCAAATTGAAAAAATGTATTCTCTGAGCTCCAGTGATCATTGTAGCAGTACACAGTGATCGGTACCAGTGCCGTCAATGTAAGGATGGGGAAACCGAGGTTCTGAAAGGCGAAGTGACACATCACAGGCACTCCGTCGCTTCAGCAGCAACTCCAGAGCGCACAGGCAGCCGCGGGCTCCAAAGTCTCGCCTCCTGCTGCGCACGCGCACTGGGCCGGGCCGAGCGCGCGCACACTCGGGCGTGTGCGAGTGCGCGCGCACGCGTGGCGGGAGCGAGGACGACAGCTGGGGGTGCGGGGGGCAGCGTGCGCGCGCTGACGTGCCGGGCGCCATGTTGGAGGGCTGGTGGTAGAGGCTCGGGGAGGTTCTCGCTCTGTTGGTCTCGCTCCGTCTCTCGCTTCCCCCCCGGCTCCCTCCGGGACCCCCCGTCCCTGGTCGCCGGCGTGTGGCGGAGTGTGTGCGAGGGCGGGGGCGGGCGTCGGGGGGGCGGGGGCGGGCGCCGCGGCCCCCGGGACGGCGGCCGAGGGAGGCGCCGGCGGCGAGGGACTCCGCGGCGCCATGGACGTCGAGAGGCTGCAGGAGGCGCTGAAAGGTGGGGGTCGCCGCGCTGCCGGCCGCGCGCTCGGGCGGAGGCCGCCCGCGTCTCACCGCGGCCCCCGTGCTGGGCTTTGTGTGGGCCGCGGGGGTGGGGGGAGGGGAGCGCCTGGCACCGGCGCGGCCTCGTCGTGCGGCGGCGGCCGCGGCCTCTGGGCCTGGGGAGCCCGGCTCGCCCTCACCACGCCGGGACCGAGGCTTGGCGAGCAACAGGCTCGAGAACACTGCTTCCCAAACTTGGAACTACGGGTCCTGGCGTCCTGAGAACCCTCGTTTGACATCCAGGAGCGTTTGGGGGATGGCGGCTTTAGTGGGGTGACTTGGGAATAGCTGCATTCAGATGTATGCTGCTGGGATCGGGGCTGGGATCGGATGCTGGGGCTCCTCTGCACCGCTGTTGGGGAAACACTGAAGGATGGTTTAGTGAGGTGGAGTGCCCCCTTTAGGAGAATTCGCGCTGTCGGTGGAAAAGGGTGACACGGAGGTAGGAACTCGGGTGGCTGCGGGTATTCGGGTGAGAGGCTGATTTTGTTTCGTTTTTATTTTGTTTTTGAGACAAAGTTTCTCTCTGTACACCTGGCTGTCCTGGAGCTCACTCTATAGACCGGGTTGGGCTCGATCAGAGATCTGCCTGCCTCTGCCTCCGCCTCCTGAATACTAGGATTAAAGGTGTGGGCCTCCACGCCCAGCTGAGACCAGTTTAATTCTCTTAAATGTAGAAAGACTTTGTGAATAAAGTTTTCTTGGAGAGGACGTACTGATAACCTTTCTTTTCTTTCCCTTATCTAGATTTTGAGAAGAGGGGGAAAAAGGAAGTTTGTCCTGTCCTGGATCAGTTTCTCTGTCACGTAGCCAAGACCGGAGAAACAATGTAAGTAGAAGCATGGGTCCGTGTTCACAGGCCTACTTATCTCTAGAGTTGTTTAAGAAGGTGGGAAAAGAGGATTTCAGAACGCTCACATAATAGGCGACCCTGGGGGTGGGTGAGACAGCCCAACTAACTGGTTAAGGGGTTTGCTACCAGGCCTGAGGATGTGTTTCATCTGGAAATTCCACTTAGGGCCCCACTTAATGGAAAGAGAGAACTGACTCCGAGAAGTTGTCTTCTAACTCATACATAAGAATAAATCATAAGTTTAGTAAAAAATTGGAGATGCCTTAGTTAAAGATCACAGCGAAGGCAAGACTCCTAACAGTTGTTAAGAATCTCTCAAAGTTTTCTGGATATGTGCTTTGGCACAAGGAGAACCTGCTAGCTTGAAACAACTGTAAAAAAGAATGTTTCAATATGGTGTTTCTTGATCATTGAAAACAAGTTTATTCCTACAACTTTGTTGCTTTGATACTATTAGGGAGTTGTTGACTTTTTTTTTTTTTTTTTGGACTGTCCTGTATCCAGCCATTTGTTGTCATACTTAGCCTTGTGGTTGTTTGATGTCTAACTTGTATTTATTAGGGTGATTATATGACACATTCCAGATGAAGTCTCTGTCCTGACAGAATCTAAGTTAGCTAACTTACTACCTATACCCAATATCTTACTAGGCTTCTTTCCAAATGTTGTTAAGCTGAACTTACACTGAATTTTTCAAAAGGAAAATTTTGGTTTATTGTTCTGTAGTTGGTGTAATAGAAGTTGCGTTCACTCTCTGGCTCAGGTACATTGTGTAAGACAGCCTGTCTTTGTAAACTGAGGACGGTTGGGTGAGGAGCAGGCAAGAGGAAAGGGTATTTTGGGTTCAGTGTTAGTGAGCTCTGCTTAGTTTTAATATAACATTCAGCAAGTAATTATGTATCTTCTGTCATTATCATTTTTCAGACATGGTCTCTTTCTGTAGCCCTGGTTGAATTTGAACTCAGTGATTCTTACTGTCCTTGCCTTTCAGGATTAAAGTTTTGGGCAGCTGAGGTAGGCAGTTTTTATTTTCTAAGGCAGGTTCGAGCTCCAGCTCAGATGGCTCTGAATTATTAGGTAGCCTAGACTGACCTAGACAGTCCTATCTCAGCCACCAAGTACTGGGATTACAGATGTGAGCTGCTATCCTCAGCTTTCCTCGTTGTTGACGTCGTCATATTAGTATTACTGTAGTCACTGGAGCTGGAACCTAGAATCTCATGTGCTAGACAAGAGCCCTTCCACTGAGCTACATTCTCAGCTCCCTTAAAAATTTTAAGCTAATGTCTCTTTAAGGTACCTACATTGACTCTGAATTTAGGTTCTTTCTGGGATTACATGCAGGCCCCAACATGCTCAGCTCTGTCTTTCTTAACAAGTGTTCATTTCTTATAAGATTTGTTTATGACTATAGTTTAGTTTTCTAATAAGTAGATGGATCTCAGGAAGAAAAAAATACCTGGTGTAGTGCATAATTTAGTAGTTAACACAAGCAGAACCTCTTCAGTGGTCTATTAAAATATATCCATCATGGCCAGGAGGTAAGTGGCTAAGACCTTTAATCTCGTGTTCAAAGCCAGCCTGATCCAGTGTGAGTTTTTGTAGTCTGGGCTACACAGAGAAACTTTGTTTTAAAAAAAACAGCTGGGCGGCGGTTGTGGTGCACGTCTTTAATCCCAGCACTTGGGAGGCTGAGGCAGGTGGATCTCTGCGAGTTCGAGACCAGCCTGGTCTACAAGAGCTAGTTCCAGGACATCTCCAAAGCTGCAGGAGAAACCCTGTCTCGAAAAAACAAAACAACTCAGAAACAGCTGAGTGTGGTGGTACGTGCCTTTAATCTCAACACTCAGGAGGCAGAGGCAGGTGGATCACTGTGAGTTCAGGGCCAGACTGGTCTACAGAGCAAGCTCTAGGACAGCTAAAGCTGTTACACAGGGAAATGCTATCTTGAAACAAACAAACAAACAAAAATGAATGAAATAAAAAACCCAAAAAACTAAATAAAACAAAAAGATGAGCCGGGCGGTGGTGGCACTTTAATCCCAGCACTCGGGAGGCAGAGGCAGGCGGATCTCTGTGAGTTCGAGACCAGCATGGGCTACAAGAGCTAGTTCCAGGACAGGCTCCAAAGCCACAGAGAAACCCTTTCTCGAAAAGAAAACAACAACAAAAAAACCAAAAAGATGAATAAATATATGTCCACCAACCTAATGTGACTAACAGTTGTATTCCTGTGCATGTCAGCTAAGAATGGAATCTTTGCCAGGCATGGTGGGGCCCAGCAGAGGGTTAAAGACAGAGACAGGCAGATCTCTGATTTGGAGAATAGCTTGGTCTACATAATCAGTTCCAGGGTAGCCAAGGCTGCACAGTGAGTCCCTTTCTTAAAAAACAAAAAAAATCATTTGCTGTGCTGGAGAGAGATAGCTCAGTGGTTCCAGAGGACTCAGTTCTGATTTCTTGTACCTACTTGTAGGCTCACAACTCTCTGTAACTCCAGTTCCGGGGGAGCTGATGTCCTCTCTGGCCTCCATGGGCACATTTCACGGTTGTGGTGTACATTTATATGTATGTGCACATTATATGTAGGCAGAACACCCAAAATGGATGCAAGTTACTAGTTTTACTTATATAGAAAAGCCTAAAAATGACTAGGTGCCATCTTTTAAAAATAAATGACTCCCTAAAATATCATTGCCTCTTTTGCTTGTGTTGATGGCAGGACTAAGCTATATTACTAGAAGAAAAGCATTTTATGTCCTCAAGGTTTTTTTTTTTTTTTTTTTTTTTTGACTTGCAAGATTATCTTAGCTGGGTGTTAGTGGTACATGCTTTTAATCCAGAATTTGAGAGGCAGAGGCAGAGGCAGACAGATCTCTTGAGTTTAAGGCCAGCCTGGTCTACAGAGTTCCAGGACAGCCAAGGGTTATGTAAAGAAACCCTTTCTTGGAAGGAGGGGGTATTTTAGAGACTGTGATGCTTATTATTAGTGTGGTCTAGACAAAACTGCTTTAACTTTTTGCTAAGCATATTGCTCTAGTGAAAGTTTCTGAAAGGTAACTTCAATGTTCTGTCTTATCCTGTCCTACTGGGTCACCAGGTAGCCTGAGAGTCCATCAGATTTTTGAATCCTCTGCTTACTACATTTAGATGTTGCATATTTAGATGTTCTGTATTAAATGATTGGTGCTTTTATATTCCTTATTACATTTAGTGAAGTTTGGATGATTTTTTTTCTTTCCCCCAAATTAGGTGTAGCCTTTGCTTGCTTGTTTTTCCTTGGTCCTAGAGTAGAACCTGGGCCTTGCTCCGTGCTCAGCCATTGAGTCACAGCTGCAGAACCAGATAGTGGTTACTTTGTTTTCCTGGTGCTGGAGATCACATCCAGACCTTTCTGTGTGCTAGGTAGGTGCTTCACTCCTGGTCTACATCCCCAGTCCAGTATGTGGAGTTTTTTAGTGAACTTTTTCCACAACAAAAATCCCTGGTTCTGGAAATAGAATGATTGGATTATTATAGCCCGAAGTTATTACATGAATCTATCATTACACACTCGCAAAGGTGGATATAATGCTAATGTTAAGAATGTGTATGGGTGTTTTGCCTGCATATATGTCTGTGCACTGTGTGAATGCCATGCCTGCCAGGATCAAGAAGCCTGTGTGCAGTTATGGTTTTGTGAGCTGTCTTGTGGTGTTTGGAAATGAATCCAGGTCTTCTGGAAGAGCTATAAGTACCCTTAACTGTTGAAGTATCTTAAGATCCAGTCCCAAGAAATTTTTTTAAACAAAATGTACCCAATTTGTAGTGCTCACCCCTGTTTTGAGTCTCACTTTGTAGCCATAGCTGTCTCCTTATGGGGGTTTGTATTCTAGACATGATCTCTGTTGTGCCACATTCAGAAGCTCAGTATGAGCAGAGTGGTCCCTTCAGATCTTCTCTTCACTCACTGGCACAGTGGCCAAGAGCATTTCATTTTTAACTGCTGCTCTCAAGTTGGGCTGCCATGCTTCCTGGTGGTATTTTTGTGACGATTCTTAGTTTAGGGCCAACCTCTATACTGTTATTTCCTCTTGAACAGGTAGCTTTTCCTCACCCTTTGGGGAGTTTACTTGGGCTTTTTATTGTCTAGTCTGTCTGATGGTGCTTTGAGAAATGAACTAAAGCCAAGAATACCATTCTTTCTGATTGCCATTTTTAAACAAAAACTTAAATCCTTACTAGACCAGTGCTGTGTGGTCTTTTTCCACTCATCTACTCACCCCAGATAGGGAACCCACAACAGACCAAAGTATGGAACTTGGTGAGCTAATGAGTTTCATTGAGGATACTTAACAGGGATATGAGTGAGGACTTGTTTATAGGAGCGGAGATGACAGTTACCTCACCAAAGCCCACCTCTGCATGGGTGTCAGTTTACAGAATCCGGGAAGCCTGGAGCACATGTTTCTTTCTTACTTTTGTGTGTCTGGGTACAGTTGTGGAGTTCAGGACACATGGCAAGAGTTACCTCCTTCCATGGCCCCCGATTCAAGCTCGGTCGGGTTGTGTGGCATCTTACTAGCCCCAGGTAGGTTTTTTTTTTTTTTTTTTAAATGGCGGAAGCTACAGATTAAAGACTGTTTTTTCCCCCTTCCTCAGGTCTAACTACTGCTGATTTCTCCTTTATAAGGATGTAGTATCTGAAACTTGGTCTGTTGTATGAGCTTGAGTTTTATAAGTTAATTTCACTGTCTGTACCTATAACCCCTAAAGTAATACTGCTTTTGTGTTACCATTGTGTGTATGAACTTTGGGAGCATGTCTATGCACACACATGTGGATGCCGGAATTGGAAGCTCATCTTTTTGGCTAAGCTGGGTTGATTGGAGCTCTCAGGATCCCCCATCTCCATCCTGTAATGCTAGGGTTACAGGCATGAAAAGTCACACCCTGCTTTTTATGTGGATGCTGAGAATTCAAATTTAGGTTCCTTAAGCACTCTTACCTTCATATCTCCCTAGTCTTTCCCCCTCCCCCCATGGTTTTCTTATTAGCATATATTACTTAATACATAATGGATGGATTTCAGTAATTTTTTTAAAGGTAGGATTTCTTTGTGTAGCCTTGACTGTCCTGGAACTTTATATGTAGACCAGGCTAGCCTCGAACTCAGATTCACCTGCCTCTGCCTCTGGAGTGCTGGGATTATTGAAGGTGTGTTCTACCATGCTTGGCTTCAATATGAGGTTTACGTGTGCAGGATCTCACTATGTAAGTCTGCTGACCTGGAACTAATTATGACTAATCAGACTGGCTTTGAACTCAGATATCTGCCCACTTCTGCCTCCCAAGTGGTGGGATTAAGGGCATGTGCCATCACCTCTGCCTAGCAAAGTTTTTTTTAGATAAAATCTTGCTCTGTAGCTCAGGCTGCCTGCCCTTAGATTTATGTATGATCCTCCTACTTTAGTCTTAGTACTGAAATTGCAGATGTGCATACAACTGGCTCACATGGGAACTTTTGTTTTGGGTTCTTAACTCTCCCATCAAACCACAGGAGAGACAGATATGAACGTATTTTGTATAAGACATCAAATATTTCCTATGCATACCCTGCTTTAATCGTTGTCACTGTTCTCTGTGAAGTATATATTCTGTTTAAATGGGGCAAGACTTATAAAGCTTAGAAGTGTACAGATAGATGGTAAGTGATGCAGTTATATTTGGGTGTGGTCAATACATATTATTTTTGAAGGGACCTGCACACATCAGAGTGTTCCCTCTGGGATCCTAAGTTAGACATAAGCAACACCCAAGGACCTGTTTTCACAGAGAGATCCTTTATTAAACAGGGAAGACCAGTGACTGATTTCTGACCCAGGCTGAAAAACAGCAAATGACCTTGCAGGTGTAATTTTTAAGAAAAAAGGGAGAGAGGGGGTCTGTGTTAGAATGGGCTAGGATGCCATAGTGTATTTTGATTGGGCATGTTAAAGGGGGATTTTGGTTGCTGGACTTTTTGATAGCTGGACCTTGGTAGTCACTCTCAGGAGGAGGAAGTGGCCAAATGGAATGGATTCCAAAGGGAATGGATCTTCATAGCTAGCTTTAAGAATGTAATGTAATGGTTTTAGGAAGAGGGAATTGGGGTAAGGGCAAGACTGGCCAGAGCCATGTTTACCATGCTGGAATGTGCTAGAGCTCCTTCAATTTTAGTTTGTAGTACATACACCTGGCCTTTTCTTTATTATATGAAAAAGACATATATTGTAGAAGTATTCGAAATTTGAGGGAGAGGTTTTATACTATTCTAGTGTCTTGAGTTGGGAAGATAAGGTGTCTTATCCATTATCAAGTTGTCTCTAAATTTTTCATGCAAAATGAAATTTGTTTTTCTAGATTGTTTTATTCTGGTTGTGTTTTAGGGCTCTTTCCATAGTGATTTGCAGAGGTTTTTTTTTTTTCTTTTTCTGAGTTTACTGACTTCTTTATCTCACTAGTTCTTGTCATGGAGACTGGTCTCATTGTTTAGGGATTTTATATACAGTGCTTCTTCGTGGAGCAATATTGAATTGGTAGAATATGAACACTTTTCTTTTTAGAGACGGACAGTATCTTGTAGCTGAGACTGGCCTTGAACTCTGTATGTAGCTGAGGATGGCATTCAACTACTGATTGGTCCTCCTGCTTTCAGCAGTGTAGTTAGTGTTAGGATTAAAGGTTTGTGCCACCACACCCAGCCCTACATTTGGAAGTATTTACTGAGTCAGTGAGTAGGTACTGATGATGATACCAAGACTGTTCTAGGTATAGGACTGTTGTCTTTCCTGTTGATTTTTTTTTTTTTTTTTATCATCACTGGCCTCGCCCAAGTGTGGCAACTTTAAAAACATTGTTGATGGATTGGAGAGATGTTTCAGTGGTTAAGAGCATTAATCTTGTGGAGGACTTGTGTTTGCTTCTCAGCACCCACAAGGTGGCTTAACCAGAGGAACTGACACTCTCTTCTGACCTCCGTGGGCACTGCATGCTCACGGTGCACATACATACATGCAGATAAAATACTCATATTGTCAGGCAGTGGTGGTGCACACCTTTAACCCCAGAATTCAGGAGGCAAGAGGCAGTTGAATCTCTGAGTTTGAGGCCTACCTGGTTTGTAGAGTGAGTTCCATAGAGGACAGCCAAGCCTACACACAGACAAACCCTATGTGGAAAAACCAAAACAAAACAAACAAAAAACATTTATACTGATAAATTTTTTTTTAAAAATTAAAAATGTATGCTGATAATATTTTTACGTTTTTCTTCATATGGTAACTTCAGTTTTTGTCATTTAAGACTATCATCACTCGATAGGGATATTTTGGAGAACATTGTTGGAAGTTGATATTATTTGTAAACATTGGAGATTGCAGTCAGTGGGACCTCTTGATGTCTGAGGCTGCAACTGGCACCATAAAAGTCAACTTTGCTTTAGCTAGATGTTCTCCAGCAGTAAAATGTATATAGATCAGTGGGTCACATGTTCATACCAAGTATATGCTTTGCTGTTCTAAAATACACAGTGCGGTGGGTTGTTGGGATACTCACACAGTCCATATCATAGTGCTTGTTACAGCACATTGCCATCAAACTAGGCAATAGGAGGTTTTCATTTCCATTGTATCTCTTAGTGTTCTGTTGCTGGCCACAATAAAGTTATGTAGTGTATATGCAAAATTTTTTGTGATTTCATGTCTTTCTCCATAGCAGCTTTGATGTTTTGTGATGCTTTGTTTTTACTCACAGTTTTGTAGCTGAGTGGGCAGAACTAGACTTACTCCCCACTGTGGCACACAGAGAGCTAGGTTGAAAGACAAAAGGAAAAGCTTTTATTTACAACAAAAACATTTTATGTGCATGCTAGTGCAGATAGGTAGGGGGAGGGTTTGGGGCAGGTGTTGGTCTTCAGTAGTTATTCATGGATGGATGGATGGATGGTAGGTAGGTAGAGAAAGAGGTAGATAGATATAGGTATAGTGAGGTTCTCTTCTTCAACCTGGACTGGAACTCAGTATGTTGACCAAACTGATCTAATTCAGAAAGTGTTATCTGGTTCTCTCTTCTGAGTGCTGGTATTAAAAGTATGTGCCACACATAAAAAAGTATGTGCCACACTTGGCCACCTTGATTTTGAGACAAGTTCTCACTGGGACCCTGGACTCACCAATTAAGTTAGGTTACTGACCACAAATCCTAGGAATCCTGTCTTCACCTGTTCACCG